>JAJHZJ010000158.1:5326771-5791771 GCA_023548195.1 Bettongia penicillata ogilbyi
AAGGAGTGATATTTTAATTCTCTTGACAGCATGATAGTGAAATCTAGCCTTCTAGTTAGAGAAAGAAGATTTCCTGGGAAATAACCTTGGGAATTGCCTGAAAAGTAACCCCAAATTCAAGAATCTGAGGATTGGATTATTTAGAAGGGGAAGGTAAATTTCCTAATGCAATCTACCACAGCTTTGAGGATTACCAAATACAAGAGTTCTCAAATTTAAGAGGTTGAGAATTAGATTGAGAAATAGGGAGTCAGAATTTCCTGACAGAGTTCACTCTTTGGAGAAAGAAGAGAATAAATAACAGAGTTCCTAAGCAAAGCTAGGAAATGATTCAGGTGATACAGGACTCATGATAAGTATTTTGCATGTTCAGCAGTTCTGAAGTGTGTTTGTCTTCTGAGAAAATCAAAATGACTATATCACTATGAATCTAGGAGAAATAGCATAAGACTGAGCTAGTTGGTACAGTGGATATAGAGCCTTGAATCAGAAAGACACAAGTTCAAATGTGACCTCAGATACTTAACTAGCTGTGTGACCCAGGTTGCGTCACTTAGTTGTCATTGACCTCAGTTTCCTCATCTGTAAAATGGGAATAATAACAGCATTTACCTCTCAAGGTTGTGAGGATCAAATATTTGAAATAATTGAGATAATACTGGAAAAGTACTTAGAACAATGCCTGGCATGTAGGAGGCACTATATAAAGCCTTATTCTCTTCCTTTTTTCCTGCTTCAATCAATTAATAAACATATAATAAAACTAGTATATGCCAAGTACTGTCAGAGGACTACCAATCCACCAGAATATCAAAGGAATGCCTTAATGGTGAGGTGTCCCCCTCGCCAAAGTTTAATGCCTTTCCAAGAAGATCTGGTGGGTTCTTGGATTTTGGGTTGTTTCATAAGTTTCTGTGTTTTATTTATATCTGTGCTTCCTATGTCTTCCGAATTCTTTGTGGAATTCAAGAAAGGTTGTCCTAACTATCTTCATTGCTTTTCTGAGAGTGTATAACAGGACCCTGTTCCCCCAAAACCTAGACATAAGCCAAAAGTTGGCTTAAGTTAAAAATTTTCCTGGAGTAACTCTAGGTGGGAGCAATGAGGCAGAGAGAACATGACTCTCTTGGGGTCAGCTACTAGGGTTAGTCTCTGTGAGCCTAGGGTTGAGGGTGAGGGGGAGCAGCTGTGTCTTGGTTACAAATGAATGAATACATTTCACACTGAATTTGTTCACTAAAACCCCTAGTTCATTTCATATTAAATAATGTTAGCTTCACTTTCCTCCTATACTACATATACAGTCGATGTTTTAAATCCAAGCAAAAGAATATATAAGATTTCATCTTAGGGGTTAAGGATTGTCAAATACAAGAGATCTCAAATTTAAGAGTTTGAGAATTAGATTAAGGAATTGGGAGACAAAATTTCCTGACAGAGTGCACTCTTTGGAAAGGTGTCTATTCAGCTGGGGCTGAAATCTGGAACGCCTGAGTTCAAATCTAGCCTCAGACAGCTCACACTAGCTGTGTAACCCTGGGCAAGTCACTTAACTTCTGTCTACCTCAGTTTCCTGGTCTATAAAAATGAGCTGGAGAAGAAAATGGCAAATCACTCCAGTATCTTTGCCAAGAAAGCCCAAATGGAGTCATGAAGAATCAGACATGCCTGAAAATGACTGAACAAGACTGAAGCTCTTTTTTGCTTTCTTCTCTCATTGTAAGAAATCTTTCTAAAGTGTCTATGCTTTTCTACTTTAGTCTAGCTTAGAAAATACAACTAAATTCTTTTTGGATGGAAAGTCTAGGAGCAGTTATTCTGAACATCAGCTTTCATCATCTAATCTAAGCTTCCCTATCCAGTTTCCTGAGCCTTTAGCAACCTGGCCCCACCCAGTGTCTCTTAATTTACCCCTACAGGCCCATAGAATTGTGGCTTTGTTGCTGAAAGGAATCTCAGAGGTTCAGTGCTCCAATTCCTTCATTTTACAGAAGAAGACACTGAGACTCAGGGAAGACAGATTATTTACCCAAGATCATACAACTGGTTAATGAACAAAGGAGAATCCCAGTCTTTTGACTCCCAGTCCAACAAATAAAAAGACCAATGCTCTTTCCCCTATAAGCACATCTCTTGCCTTCTCATCTTTTATCCTTCTCCTGTAAATTTAACACCACCCACCCCGCTACACCCACACAGTTCTAGTTAATTGAAGGTTCTGGTTCACTGGGCTCAAACTCACAAAGGCTTTTCCAGCCTATCACTTTACTAGCAATAGTAGTGGTAAAAT
This sequence comes from Bettongia penicillata ogilbyi, assembly GCA_023548195.1. NCBI lineage: Eukaryota > Metazoa > Chordata > Mammalia > Diprotodontia > Potoroidae > Bettongia > Bettongia penicillata. The sequence continues at coordinate 5,329,062 of JAJHZJ010000158.1, forward strand.
AATTTCCCCACCTAGCTCTGTTCAGCTGATTGGCCTCCCTGAGAAATGGGTCAGCATTATTACAATACTCCTCCCTTCTGATAGATGAGGAAATGGAAACACAGATGTTAAGTATCTTGGACTACCAAACAGAGGGATGCTGGGAGGGGGGCATAGAAGCCTTCAGGAGGCCACTTATTTCATCAAATTGCATACCACAGCAAGCACCTCCAGCCAATGGGCCGGCAGCCCTTCTCTGCAAAGGCTCTTCCAGGAGAGCCGGGGAGAAAGCTCCCACCATCTCAGCCCTCCCTCCCAGCTCAGCTCCACTTTCCCAACTGAGCTCTGAGCCAAGGTGCTGCCTCAAACTCAGCTCTCCCTGAGGCAGGATTTAGTGTTAATTTGCTAGCAGAGGAGGTGGGAGCTGTGTCTAAGGGCCAGAGAGTCTCCTGGGGGCTTTAGACACTAGGCCAGAATGTATGCCTAACCAGAGATTGAGCCCCATTTGGGATGGAGTCTCAGGAGAACAGGGTAAAGAAGGTCATACTCTCCCCCTCTCTAAAATACATATGAGCTCGTAATAGTGAATGGAGAGTTACTGGATTAAAGCCCAGATAGTGCAAAGTGACTCCTCATCAAGGAACAGGAAAGCTGGGGAAGAGCTGGCCAAAGAACCCCATTACACTAGGTCACAGTGTTGCATCCAATACAGGAAACCTTTAATGGGCCATTATTCTTGTTTCAAGGACCAGAGTTGAATTCCTCCTAATTCTGCCACCTTGGACAAGTCCATCATTCTGGGCCTTAGGCTCTCTTCTATAAAATGGATTTACTGTCCTCTAAGGTCTCTCCCAGCTCTAAATCTATAATCCTCAACACCAGCACCATAATGGAGCTCTACTGGATTCCGAATACTTGCTGAGCCTGAACTTGGAGCTGGGCATTCTAGCCTGTCTAGGACCTGAGCTCACTTCACCTCCTGTATCTCTCAGTACATCTTCTGTTCTAGCCAGGCTCATCTTTCCATTATCCCCCTAACATTCCATACGCACTCTCACTTCTGAGTCTTTGTTCATGCTGGTCTTCATTCTTGGAGACCCTGATCTCCTAATTCCCATTTCGAGCCTTCAAGGCACCTACCCCCTTCGATGTCCAAATCCCTATGGCATTTATAGTCTGCATCACCCTCCACATTGTGTGACTCCCAGAAGGCTCTTGGAAAATCCAGAGCAGTCTGAGGAAGCAAAAATTCTATACAATGTAACATTCCAGATGGACCTGAGGAGACCACCAAACACTGTCTGAGGAAATAAAATTATATACAATGTAACACACCAGATGGACCTGGGGAGACCACCAAACAACTGCGTGATATATAGGCCATTAATGATTACAGACTCTTATGATGTTCTCTAAATGTTTCCTGTGTATCCATCTTGTCTGCCCAACCAGACTTTGGACAATCTTTACTTCTCTTGTTTCTCACACAGTGACTGCTTAACAGAGCACTCAGCACATATTATGCCCTCAATGAATACCTCCTGTACAAAACTGAAATGAAACTATCTAAACAGCTTCAGAATGATCAGTTGCTCCAACAAATGCCAATCCAAGCATTTATTTAGTACCTACTATGAAATCAGTCACAAATTGAGCTCTCCGTTTAGGCCCCCAAGGCATGGGTCAGGTCCAGTCTGCAGAAATGGACCCAGCAAGTCCATTTTCAGCTAGATTTAATGGAATCCCATATGACTACCACAAAGTATTGGGTAAATACTATCAATCTAGGAGGTAGAACACCTGAATTCTAGTCTCTATTAGCTATTAGAACACTAAATCACCCCTCTCTAAAATGGTAGTAATAATCCCTGTTCTGTTTCCATATCAGGGAGGATGAAAGGTAGAGAGGGTAAGAAATAGTAGCATTGCCCGCACATCACTATGATGCTGCCTTTGCAGTTGGAATAGCCTTAAATAAGACTATCTTATTGTGAAGTAAGACAGTAACTAATCTCCTGGAACCAGGGTCATACCCTAGTTCTGACATTTGCTAAGCTGTGTGGCTTTAGGTAAATCACTTAACTGCTCTGATCTTTTGTTTCCTGACCTACAATACAATGGATAATAACAGTACTCATGCTGTGAAGAGAAAAGTGTTTTGTGAACCATCACATACTATGACGATTTAAACAGCTACTGTTGCAACCAAATGCCAGTATGTAGTGAAAGAAATTCAAGTATATACTCTAGAGATTGTTGCAATTTTCTCCTCCTCTTCAGAGAGGAATTCAAAGAGACTGTAGGATTCAGTGAAGAGACCACTATTAATACCTGAGAGTCAGGAAAACTAAGTTCTACTCTGGGCTCTGAAACTTCCTAACTCTGTGACCTTGGGCAAGGCACATAATCTCTCTCAGCCTCAGTTTCCTCATCTGTAAAATGGGGATAAAATACTTGTTCTACCTATACCTCACAGGCTTTTATGAGTAAAGCACTTCATAAACCTTAAAGTGTTATATTCACTGTCATTTTTCTGTTTTAATAAGAATAATAAACTGATGCTTAGCTTTCCATTTCTGGAATATAGTCAAATTATTTCTCTCCAATATAAGTCACTAATGCATTTGCCTAGTAAAAGTTCTAGTGAGAGCAGACTCCCCAGGCTGTACTTAGAAATATAAACTGTGGGAACTGGAAAAAACACCAAATTCAACCAGTCTCTTAAGAGGCAAGTCTACAGCACCAGTCCTGGTAAAGGGGCTCTGGACCAAGTCAGAAAAGGAAAAGATGGATCCCAGAAAGCACTGGGAAAAACCTCAAGTATTCTAAGGAGGCCAGATGATCTCCTGTGTCCTATAGCAACATGCGTGTCTGCGTCCAGCTTCGTGCTCTTGGCTTGCTTTTCTAAAGCCTGGTGCATAGTTTCGTTGGTGAGTCATCTTTTTCCTAGAAATTTATGTACATATACATGTGTGTGTTTGTTCTGTGTGTATATGTATCCATACATGTGCATATATGTATATGCGTATATATAGTATACATAATATATTTATACCAGTTTTGCTAGTGATTTATTTCTTTTCTTGGAAATATTTTATATATATATACATATATATATATGTATATGTATATATGTGTATATATGCTTTCTGAAGCCAATGCAGAGTTTTACTGGTGAGTTGCTTCTCTTTTCTTGGAAATTTTATGTATGTGTATGTATACATGTATACATACATACACATACATAAAATTTCCAAGTGTATATTACATATACATTTAATGTGATTGTATATAATATTGTATGTGTTATATATAAATTATATGTGTGCATACCCATATGTGTGTGTGTGTGTGTGTGTATACTTCTCCAAAAAGCCTCAGGGGGAAAATACACACACACACAGACTTTCTAAAGCCCAGTGCATATTTTTGCTGTTGATTTACTTCCCTTTTCATTTCTAAGAAAAGAGAAATAAATCAACAGCAAAGCTAGCACTGGGCTTTAAAAAGCCTATACATAAATGTATATAATTTCCAAGAAAAGAGAAATAAGTCATCAGCAAAATTGGGGTTTGTGTTTGTGTGCGTATATACACTCACACATATATACACAGACATATACATAGCTGTATGTATCTATGTATGGATAATGCCTTTCTTCTTGGTGTGAATCCCAGAGATTCCATGGGAAGGGAAAATAGTAATAGAAAATTCCGGCCAATTTTATTAAACTCAACCTTCCTAGGAAAATATGGAAAGCCTTTCACTTAACTTGGGATATTCCTATCTAGGACTTCATCAACTCTTAGCACTGGGTAGGCTTTGTAGTTCTCTCTTTATATTTATTCATTACGTATGTATGTGTATGTGTGTGTATGTGTGTGTGTATTTGTCTCCTTGAGAGTGGTGATTGCTTCTTCCTTCTACCCACAGTGTGCAGCCTGGCATAAAGCATAAGTGCTTAATAAAAAATGCTTGTTCATTGACCGGTTGCCTGTTCATTATCCTGCCTATGGTAAACACCATCCCATCCCAAAAAGAAGAAGCCTTCTCCCATTTTCTGAGGCTTTTAGAGAAGGGGACCCTACCCCCTCTAGCACTCACTAGACGTAATATTGAAATAACCTCCCCTCCCCATTATAACTGAGAAATTTTCCCTTTACTCTAACCGAAATTAGTCCTCTTCACAGAGTATCATTTCCTTTTGTTCTGTCCTTAGGACGGAGGGAAAACAACTTGTGTCCTTTTCTCATCTGTTTCAAGATTATTCTTCAAATATCTCTCAGCTCTGATTTCTTCAGGCTAAAAATCTCAGTTGCTCTAAGACATATATTCAATGAGAATAAGACTTAATGAAGTTTTGGTTCAATCACTTTGCCCTCCCTATTCTGTCCCTTTCCATTCTTGGCACCTGCTACTTCCAGTTTCTCAGTGCCCTCTTTATCTCATCCTCCCTCCCTCTTTTCTCACATGAAACGTGCTCATTTACACTGGTAGTATGAATGTGTTATGGCGATTCTCTCTTCCAGGGGAATTTATCTTCTAAGTTTGCTTTCTTACTGAGGAATTAAAGACTTTGTCCCCATAAAGGGTTTCTCTCAGATATCTGGCTAGTAGTGAAGGTATTTTGAATAGGGGCAGCAGCTTCCCTGGCCTACACCTGTCTGTACAGCAAGTCCTGTCCCCAACCCTCCAGTCATTTCTATACTCTTCTCTATTCAAATTCTCTTAAGCCCATCACAATTTATCATGCCCTAGTAGGGTGTCTTTTAGTCTATAGTTTTTAATAATAATAATTAAATTTGACAGATATCTCTAGAAAAGGATCTACAAATCTAGAAAAAATAATAACAAAATTCATCTGGAGGAACAGAAGGTCAAAAATCTCAAGGGAAATAATGAGGAAAAAAAAGGGATGGAAGGGTGTCTAGCAGACTCCAAAACATTAAAAACAATTTGGTGCTGATTAAAAAGCAGAGAGATCAATCGATAGAACAAATTATATGCACAAAACCCAGAAGCAAATGAACCTAGTAGCTTACTCTGAGATAAATTCAAAGATCTCAGGTACGAGGGTAAGGATTCACTATTCAACAAAAACTGCAGAGGAAACTAGAAAGCAGTCTGGCCAAAATTAAGCTTTCATTAATATACCAAGCCATTTGAATACAGCTTCAAATAAATGCATGACTTAGATGTAAAAGGTCATACTATAAATAAATTAAAGAAATAGATCCTATAGGATCCAAAAAACCCAAAAGAGTGGTCTCTCAATTTTATTGCCTTCTACCCTCCTAGCCATTTATCCCAGAATTATTGACTGATATCTACCTTCTGATTCAACTAGGACCCTAAACTTTTTATCTGTTCTATTTACCTATAACTAGATCTTTCCTCACAGGTGTTTTGAATGTTTGCATTTTCTCTCCAAAGAGACTACCCACTTTCTTTTTTTAAAAAAATGCATAACGAAAGCTAAAAATTATTTTTACATACAAGTGGGAAATAAGTTATACAGGCAATGAGATGTAGAAATATAATTTACCCTACAGGAAAGGGAAAAGGTATAAAAAAGGGGGTGTGGTATGATAGAAGAGAGGGCAGATTGGGGGAAGGGATAATCAGAATGCACAGTGTCATGAGGTGGGGGGAAGGGAGAGATGGGGAGAAAATTTGGAATTCAAAATCTTGTGGAAGTAAATGTTGAAAACTAAAATAAATAAAATTAAATGTGAAAAAGTATGTAATCATCATTATATTAATAGCTTATATTTGTATAGCACTTTATAGTTTACAAAATATTTTCTATCAGCAACCTTGTGAGGAAGGCAATGAGAATATCTTTATATTCATTTTACAGATGAGGACACTGAGGTGACCTGCCCAAGGTCACACAAGCAGTCAAAAATAGACCTGGAATTAGACACAGGTTTTCTGATTTTTAGTTCAAAGATCTTCCTACTGTACCATTCTGCTTCTTTTCATATAGACCAAGGAATCTTCACCTTTTTCTGTGGTTATCCTATAGACCCCTTCTCACATCAATGTGTGTGTTTTTTTAATTAAAGGAAATGCTACGTTTCAGTTAGAGTTTAGGGGAAAGATGTGTATGTTTTTCCATCCAAGTTCATAGACCCTCTGAAATCCATCCATGGACTCTAAGTTCAGTCTCTGAGCTACACCATAAGGGTAATCCTGTGTGTAGGCAAAATAGAGAGTTGTTTTACCTACTATGATTTTAGAGACAAAGACCTCCTAAACAGAAATATTTTAAGGTCAATCTTCTCTAGGAACTCAAGTTCCCTTCACTCTTCAAGGATCTCTGGAGAAGGAGTTACTCGTCCTTTGCTAATGTCTTTTGTTCACTGAGATAGGCAACATGTTAATGATAACATTTGTAAGGGATTGTTCACCTTATTAGACTACTACCACCCATGGAGCAGAGGTGGAAGAAGGAATGAGAGAATATCATAGAGAGATGACATCCATCCCAATAGACAGGCAGGATACTGAATAGAAGGCCCTGGACTGCATGAAAGCATTGAGTACTTGGACATTGGGATGCCAACCCAAAGCAGGGGTGAGAATCTCAAAGACAAACTTTACCTAATTTAAAGTTTCACCAAGGGCTTTCCCCATCTGGCATGTTCAGTGACTGTCCTCTCTAACATTACCTAAGTCTCTGAAGGCCTATAGTATGTAGTATGAATCTAAGTTATAATGATCAAAGGACAGAGTACCCCTTATTCTTCTCTAGTCTTCTAGAATGATAATCACTCTCAAATTCCTTAGCCTGGCATTCAAGGTCTCCATATTTATCTCCCACACTCCCCAACAACTCCAATCAGCCCTCCCCCCTTTCTCACTCCATTCTTTATACCCATCATTCCACTCACCTGGAATGCCTTCCCCCTTCCTCTCCACCAATCCAAATCTTCATCCTTCAAAGTTCAGCTCATATCCTACTCTTCTAGGAAGCCTTCTATGACCACTCCAGTCACAAAGATCTGACACTCTTCTAAACTGTTATAAATGACTGTCTATAATACTCAAAAAACACTTAGCGTAGACTGTTTTATAACATCTCTTCTATAACATAACTTTTTTATAACTTCTTGTAGCTTAGTGTTATCTCTACAAACCTACTGGAGTTCCTTGAGGAACTATTTTTTTTCTGGGTCTCCTACAGAACCAGCGCAAGGTTTGGTGTATTAGAGCTAATACATTATTATATTTACTGAATGAATGGATAACTGAATGAATAGGTGCATAAGATATATCAGTCCAATTAGGTGGTTCCAGGATCACCTTTTTTCCTATGTCTCAATGAGAATGTTATTGGAGCAGATTCAAAAAGTTGGCAAAAGACAGGATAAACTGCATAGCTATCACTCCCTAAATCTCCCAGGTCTGCTACTCTGTCAGAGGAGATTAGATCAGACTGACAGTTCTTGTCATTTACCCTATCATGTTGGTTGTTAACCAGAATTCTGTTCTTTTCAAAGTGTCTGCAAATTTCTTCTGCAAGATTTATTTTTGCCCTTTTTTAAAACTAATTTTAAGGGAGTCTCAAAGCTGAATATCGGTTCTATTACATACATATAAGACCATTCCTTTCCCTCTTTTTGAAAAAGGTGATCCATGTGATTCAATGGACATAGCATTGAATCTACAGCAAGATATATCAGTATTCAGATCCCAACTGTTTCACTTACTACTTGTATGACCCTGGGTAGGTCAGTCAGTTCACTTCTGGGGGCCTTCATTTCCTCATCCATAAAACAAGGTGGCTAAACTCAATGACTTGTAAAGGTTCCTTACCACTCTAAATCTGTGCTTTCATGAAATATAAGGCTGAAAAGAGTCTTTTCTAGTCAAAGAACAGCCCTCCAAAAGTTTAGGTGGGGCAGTGGAAAGTGCTGGGCTTGGAGTAAAGAAGACCTGAATTCAAATCCAGCCTTCAATACTCATTAGTTGTGTGACCTTGGGCCAGTCACCTAACTTCTATCTGACTCAGTTTCTTCAACTATGAAATGAGGATGACAGTAATAGCACCTACCTCCCAGGGTGGTTGCGAGAATCAGATGAGATAGCATTTGTAAAGCACCTGGCACATAGCAGGCACTTAATTAATACATATTTCCTTCCTTCCTTCAGTCAGCTAACAGTTACAAGTAGGTCTCATTTAATGTGAATGATTCCCATGAAGTGTTTGCATGCATTTGAAGTTATAATTTTGTAAAGTGGGGTATGTATTGAGGATTTTCCATGTGACCCACTGTGACCTCAGCACTAGATAAAAAGAGAAATTTGAAGCATAAACCTTGCCCCCAGGGAATTTACAGGATTGACACAGAAAAGAAGAGGAAAATAAAAACCTATTTATACCGTAGACCATGTAAGTGGTGATGCTGCAAAAAATCAGATGATGGATACAACTGTTGGCGAAATTCCTTCCAAATGGAGTTTCCTTTCCCATCTACATCCTTCCCATGTACCAACTGAATACCTCCTATTCATAATGCAACCAGGACCAACTCAAACGCCCATAAGCTTTCCCTGGTCCTCTTCCCTCAAATAGAATGTGATCTGTGAGGGCAAGGATTGTTTCCTTTTGTCTTTGTACCCATAGCACTCAGTGCGCCTCAAACAGGAGATATAGATAGATACTTAATAGTCATCCAATTGAGCTGAATTCTTGTAGTCCTTTGTTTATACCTCTTTTATTGAATATTTTCATTCCATCTTGTATTCTAATTATTAATTTATTCTTCCCACCTTACCTATTAAGGCAGGAACTCCATCTTAGTTATCTTCCAGATGGAAATCTTTGCATAGACCTGGAATAAAGACTGGCTGGATGGCTAGATGGATGGCATGAATGAATGAATCTAGTTCCATCATTTATAAATCATAACACCTTTGAGTCCCTGTTGTTTCCTGGGGGAAAAGCTGTCCTAGAAATGAGGAACAGAGATGGAACTAAGGATAGGCATAGTGGCAGCCATCTCCAGTGTAATAAGTGGGGGGGTCCAATGTGGATCACTTGTTAATAATACTTTTTATATATTTGATTATTTTTTAATGCCAGAAAGTTCTGTTCTCCATGGTACCTATTTTGTGATGCCCCATTGGAAAGAGAGTAGTACTGTAAAAAGAATTGACATTTGGAGTCAGAGTATCTGGGTCTGGACCCTAAGCTGTGTCATTGGCTACCTGAGAGGTCTTGACCAAGTCATCTTACCTCCAATGACCTATTTCTTCATCTATAAAATATGTTTAGACACAATGACTTCCAAGCTTTCTTTCAGCTCTAAATCTATCCATTGGTTAGATGATAAGGGAATTATTTTGTGGGAAGCAGGGATGAATTTTCAAAGTTGCTAAGGCTCACAAATGACTTATCCCTGTTTGGCAATAAGACTGCTTTTCTTTTCATTGTCTAGTTGGATGGTTCTGGGTAAATCATCTAACCCCCTTTGTACCTCCATTTCCCCAGCTGTTGAATCAGAATAATAATGTCTTTGGCAGATGAGCTGAAGATTAATTAGTGGTTTGGTTTGTTTTAAATTGCTAAAGTCCCTAGAAATCCTCAGAGGGGATAAATGAATTATTGTCACCATTGTTGCTATTTTTCTTCATTTTAGAAGTAGGGAAACACAGGCCCTGAAAAGATAATAGAATCACAGCTTATGAGAACAGGAAAGGCCCTTAAGATATCCTCTATCCCAATCTATTAATTTTATGGATGAGGAAACTGAGGCTTGAAAATTAGAAGGTAAATCACTACTCCCTCTCCAGGCCTCAGTTTCTTCTTTTGTAAAATGAGGGAACTAAGCTAGAGGTTCTCCAAGTTCAAACCAGCATTGTATTTGAAGTCATGTCCAAAGCCTGTTTATCAGTGGCTCTGACATCCTCTTTGTAATCAACCTCCCATTGTGGAAATCATTAAAGGAGACATATGATGCACAGAGCCCTCCTCCTGAGGTATCTGAAAGCAAGGGGAGGTGGGTTTATGATTAGAGCTCGACTCTGGTTCAGTTTGCTCATTTGTTTGGTGAGGATTCATTAGGGGGGTCTATTTCTTCCCACCCCACAACGTGAACCTCAGTCCTGTGATTTCGTGGTATCTTTAATGGATATTTGTATAATGGAACTAGAGACAGTGGTCTTCCCTGACATTACCCTGGGGTTCCTAATAATACATTTTCAGCCATCCCTTAGTGATTGCATAATTATTAAGACGTTTATTTTAGTATTTGGGTTTAAAGAGGTATTAAGATTATCTTCTACCCCTCAAAAGCAATGATTGTGTTTATAGAACACCTTCCTCCCCAAATTTGGAGACCTGGAATACACCATGGAAACCATCTCAGATTGGAACTGAATTCATATCCCAGCTCCATCATTTATCATCAATGTTATGGTTGCTAAGCCACTGAGCCTCCATGGGGTGGGGGACCTAGATGACATCTAGGGCCCCTTCCAGCTCTATAGTTGTGTGTGTGTGTGTTCATCCCTCCTTGCCAAAGTAGACCATGCCATCAGAGAAATAATGACATGACTTGCACTTGACTTTGTTTTAAGTGAGGGAGGTCTGTGCAGGTCACCAGCCTCACTTCTCCTCCAGAGCCATCTGAATCCAGTGACCAGGTATTCATCAGGATGACTGGAGATGAGGAGTTAAATGACTTGCCCAAGGTCACACAGCTAGTGAGTGCCAACTGTCTGTGGGGAGATTTGAACTCAGGTCCTCCTGACTTCTGCACTGGTACTCTAGCCACTGTACTACCTAGCAGCTCTATGATTATTATCCTAGAAAACTGGGTTTTAACCACCACCAACAAGAAATCCTGCATCTAGCTTATGATGGAGGCCTTTCTAGATAAAAAATCCACCTCACTGTCACATGGTTCACTGAACTTAGAAATCGTTTGCTGAAGACAAATCCCAGAGTATAAGTCATATGCTTCTCCATTGATTCATTCAGACACTCACTAGGCCTCCCCTGATATGTTGGGAAAGAAGACTAACTTCTCTCAGCCCAATTTTCCCCATCCTTCAAACATTTTAACTAGACCTTCAACTTATTAGTCTATATCTCTACCTCATTATCAGTCAAACTCCTAGAACAAGCTCCTATCTACAGTCATTGCCTTTTCTTCTCCTCCCAGTCCCTCCTCAGCCCTTTGCAGCGCTAGCTTCTGACCTTTATTCAAAGTCATCAGTGGTTTCTTAATTGCCAAATCTAATGGTCTTTTTTTTCTCAGTCCTTATCCTTCTTGACCCCTGTGCAGAATCTGACACCATCAACTAACTTCTCCTCCTATCCTGCCCTCTCCTGGTTCTCCTCCTGCCTGTCTGACCACTATTTCTGTCTCCCCTGCTGTTTCATCATCCATAGGACCTTCCCTAACTGTGTGAGTAAACTTCAAGACTTTGACCTGGGTACTCCTCTCTCTTACTTGGTGAACTCATCAGTTCTTGCAAATTTAATCATTGCCTCTAAATAGATGATTCTCAGATTTTCATATGTGACCCCAACTCTTTTCTGAATTCCAGTCCCACGTTACCCAATGAGACATTTCAAACTGAATATCCCAAAGACATCTCAAACTGGAGTTGTCTAAACCAGAACTCATCTCTTCCCCAAACCCATCCTCTTCTGCATTTCCTTATTTCTGAAGAGGGTATCACCATCCTTCTAGACTCCCAGGTTCACAAATTTGGTATTATCCTTTACTTCTCACTCTCTCTCAACCCACATATCTACTAAGTTGCCAGTCGTACTGTTTCTATCTCCACGGCATCTCTCACATCTGCTCCCCTCTCATTACTTGTTCAGCTACAGCCTTAGGTTAATTTCTCATCACCTCTTACCTGGACCATTGCAATGGCCTCTTGATTGGTCTCTTTGCCTCAAGGTTCTCCCTGTTCTGATCCATTCTCCACAAAGCTTCCAGAGTGATTTTCCTTAAACATAGCACTAATATATTACTCCCCCACTCACTAAATTCCAGTGGCTCCCTATTGATTCTAGGATGAAATGGATACTGCTCCGTTAAGGTTGTCAATGTCCTTCACGATCTAGCCTCTTTCTGCTTCTCCATCCTCGTTATTCATTGTGTCCCTTCCATTCTACAGTTCAGACAAACTGACCTTCTTGTTGTTCCTCTCACATGATGTCTCATCTCCATCCCTTTGTCCTGGAATACACTCCCTCTTCACCTTTGTCTCTGAGATTCCCTCTCTTTCCTCAAGACTCAGTTCCAACCTCATTTTCTACATGAAGACTTTCCCTCAAATGCTAGTGCCCTCTGTCCCTAAACTTTATTTTATTTTCATTCTAAGTATGTTTATATATATTATATATTTAATATATGTGTGCATATGTGTATATATGCACAATATATGTATAAATATATATGTATATATATATTACAACTCCTCTGATAAGATGTAAAACTCCTTGAAGGCAGGAACTGTTTTATTTTTGTCTTTAGATAATCAGTACCTAGCTCATAGTAGGTACCTAATGCATGTTTGTTTATAGCACTGGAATTAAGGGTGAGAGAAGTCACAGAATCCTAGAGTTAGGAAGTACTTCAAAGATCAACAGGTATGCCCTATACTTGACTAGGAATCCCCTCTCTGATATCCCTAACAAGTTGTCATCCAATCTCCCACTGAAGAAGAGGGACTCTCTATTCTCTTAGACAGCCCCTACTGACTTTGAATTTTGTTACTGTTGTTTGGTCATTTTCAGTCATGTCTGACTCTTTGTGAGCCCATTTTATTGGCAGATACTGGAGAGATCTGCCGTTTCCTTCTCCAGCTCCTTTTCAGATGAAGAAACTGAAGCAAACAGTTCAGTGACTTGTCCAAGGTCACACAGTTAGTGTCTGAAGCTAGATTTGAACTCAGGACTGTCCTGACTCAAAACTCGGTGTACTAGCTACCTTATTGTCTGAAAATTTTTATAATGAGTTGAAATCTGCCTTCCTCTCACTTCTATTCTTTGTTCCTTGTTCTGCCTTCTGGTTTCCAGCAGAACAAATCTAATTTCTCTTTCACAAGAGAGCCCTTCAAACATTTGAACATGGCTTTCATAACAGTTCACATTTATAAAGCACTTTAATGTTTATGAAGCACTTAACATGCATTATCTCGATTTATCCTCACAATAAATCTAGGAGGTAGTTGCTATAATTATTCCCATTTGACAGAGAAGGAAACCGAAGTTCTTCTTCAATTTAGGATGGTAAATGACACAGAGGGTCACATAGCTAGCAAATGTCAAAGGTGGGATTTAAACCCATGTTTTTCTGACTCCAAGTCCAATGCTCTAGCCACCATGCCATACTTGACTTCAGAGACAATCTAGCATTGGATCATAGGCCTAAGGCCAGAAACAACTTTAAAGGCCAGGTAGTCCAGCTCCCTCATTTTATAGATGAAGCAATTAAAGCCCAGCATGGTCAAATCACTTGGCCAAAGTAACAAAGGTAATTCAAAATTAGGCTTTCTGACTTCAAATTTAACACTGCATCATACTATCTCCATTATCACATAATGTCTATAGAGAAACGCATTGAAATAGGATCCAGTGTGTGTACATGTGGATCAAAGGGCCACATTGGGAGGGAAGGGGTGTGAAAGCATGGGTAATTCTCTACTGTCTTAAGGAAAGAAAGAGCAGAGACTGTAGGATTGGACCTTCTCTACATATTCATTGTAGGAATCTTTAACAAAGCCTTCCCCACTTAGGACTTGCGACCTTTGTTATTGGCTTAGTCTACATTTTAGTTGAATAATATTACATGTGTATATGTTAGATTGTGAGCTGCATGTTAGATTATGAGCTTCATTAGGGCAGAGAACATATCTTAATTATCTTGGCGTCTCCTTGAATGTCTAGCACAGTTTTGCACATAGAGAGGATTTAATAAATGGTTGATGAATAAATACACAAAATCCATCTCAGGCACAGCCTATACAGGAAAAAGCTTCATGACACATCACAGTCTTGTCCAAGATGGATGGGTTCTAAACAATAAAAATATTATACTCACTTTTATAATACTTCAAAGCATTCTCACATTTATTACCTTTAGTCTTAGAGTATACCCCCACTGAACTGATGAGTATACTTGAGTCTGCAAGAATTTAGGTAACTTGCCTAGTATCACACAGTTAGTCAAGACTAAAATTCAAGTCCCCTGAGTCTCTCTCTGACCATAGGTCTTTCCCCCATAGTATCCTACATCAGAAATCCAAGAAGGAAGAGATTGGCTATGTCCTTCCATTAATGATGTGAATATGAACTTTTTCACTCTATGATCTACTAGAAATGGAGGAGGTCTTGGAGCTGAAGGAGGGAAGTAGAAAGATTGCAGCCAATACTTTTAGTAGAAATAAAAGGGAGAACTCCTTTGTTAGATAGTAAGTATTTCTGAGTACCCAAAGGTAATATAAACTGAAAATATAAATTAACCAATTAAAAATTTTAGATAAATATATGGTCAAGTTACTTTTTTCAATGAGATATGCCTGGAGTCCCTATCTAAGTCTTAGAAGTTGATGTCATCAAGAATATCTGTGCTCTTCCATGAATGCACTTTGGACTAGAAGTCCAAATTCACTCTCGCATCTTCCACTAGTTCTCTGTGTACCCTTGGAAAAGTCAGTTTCCTATTCTAGGTCTCAGTTCTTAATCTATAAAATATGCATGTTGGACTAGACTTCTAATAATAGTAACAACTAACATTTATATAAGACTTCACAGTTTACTAAGGACAAATACTATATAAGAATCTCTTTTCCGATTACCTTACAAGTCTAATGTAAAGAGCTTTAAAGGAAGGAGAAGACTAACAACCTAGAAACTATGGAGAGTAGTCAAAAAAGAAGAAAAAATAGCAGCTGAGATGCCCAGAAATTCAAAGGACACAAAATCCAAAGAAAGAACCTATAGTAAAAGCCATGGACTCATACAAATGCCCAAAGTTAAGGCAATAAATAAAAAGAACTGGAGGCTCTATCAGAAGAAGACAAATATGACTTCAGAGGCATGACTGAGTTTGAAGAGGATAAAACTGGCTTTTGTCTCTGGGTGGATATAATTTTTTTGAAAGGAATAGGACGGGTAAAAGAGGGGACAGAGCAGGAGGGTACATTCATATGATGAAATCCATGTATCATAGTAGGTAATCATGGTGGAAAAGATTTGAACAAAGATCAGTGGAGGGGAAAACATAAGTGATTTTGTTAATGGAGCATCCTGCAGACCACCAGGACAGAAAGAAAAATAGAAAATGAGTCTAGGAAACAGATCTGAAGCCTGCTACAGAGGCATGAAATACTAGCGATTGGGGACTTCAAATTTCAGATAGCTGCTGGACCTCTCGTGCTCTTCTCTGTCTCTTTTTTCTCCTTCCCTTTCTCTGTCCTTCTCTCTCTTTCTCTCTCTCTGTCTTTCTCTCTCCCTATCTCTGTCTCTCTCTGTCTGTGCGTGTCTCTCTGTCTCTATCTCTGTCTCTATCTCTCTCTGTCTCTGTCTCTGTCTGTGTGTCTCTCTGTCTCTCTCTCTGTCTCTCTCTGTGTGTGTCTCTCTGTCTCTATCTCTCTCTGTCTCTGTCTGTGTGTGTCTCTCTGTCTCTATCTCTCTGTGTCTCTGTCTCTCTCTCTGTCTCTGTCTTTGTGTGTGTCTCTCTGTCTCTCTCTCTGTCTCTATCTCTCTGTCTCTGTGTGTGTCTCTATCTCTCTATCTCTCTCTGTTTCTGTCTGTGTGTGTCTCTCTGTCTCTATCTCTCTGTGTCTCTGTCTCTGTGTGTGTCTCTCTCTCTCTCTCTCTTTCATAGTACCTAATAACTCCTTGACTTGCCTTAGAGATCATTTAAAGCTTCAGAAGTCTGAAGAATAAAAAGAGAAAATTCTGTTCTGGAACTGAGTCTTACTAACAAGGAAGAACTGGTTGCCTGAGTAAAAATGATTGAAACTTTGAAGGGAAGTGACCACTGCAGCTTGGAGTTTGTAATGGAGGAGGGAAGATTTGAGCATAGTCTGACATGAACCCTAGATCTGGGGAAAACTAATTTCAAAAGGTTCAGAGGAAAGATAGATAGGATCTCATAGGCTGAAATGCTTCAGGAAAAGTTAATCCAGGAGGGATGAGAGATAATCAAGATTGAAATTCTAAAGACCCAAAGGTTTAAGGAAGAGAAAAGCTGGGATTTGTAGATGAAAATATGGAATTGTGAAGGGAAAATGTGGATATGTAAAGAACTCATATATACACATTTGTTTATATAGAGAGAGATATAGATATATAGATATATAATATGTATACACACACATATATATGCAGAGATGGAAGCTGTGTATATATATATATATTATATATATATATATAGACAGGCAGACATAATAGAAGATGGGAATAAGAATATCACACAACTGAGTTGAGGCTGGTGAGGGACATAAAAAACAAAAGATTGTTTGAAGTTCTTTTTGGTTTTAAGTATATTACAAGGAAAGGGAAGATTGAAGAAGGACCTTTGCTTAGAGTAGATAGGATGATGACAGTAGAAAGAGGGAAGATCTGCTCAGTTATTTTTTGTTTTCTCTGAAAGGGAGAAAGACCTTTAAATTGGAAACAACAGAACAAAAATTACTAACAAGGAGTTGATGACCAAGATAAGTAGGGAAATAGGAAGAGGGCAAATAAGCTCCCCTCGAAGAAGTCAAGTCATTGGGCCCAGCTGAACTTCATCCAGAGGTCCTGAAAGAACTGGCAGATGGGATTGCTAAGCCACTGTCAATGACATTTGAAAGAGCGTGAAAATGGGAGAGGTACTGTAAGAGGAGAGAAGGGTAAATGCTATCCCAATTCTCCAAAAAGGGAATCGAACAGAGTCTGCAAGCTACAGGCCAGTGAACTTCACTTAAATTCCTGAGAAAATACCAGACTAGATCATTAAAGCTGACAAACATCTAAAAAGAGAAATGGTGATTACAAAGAACCACCCTCATGGTTTTATCAAGAACGAACAGGTCATACCAGACTAACTTCATTTCCTTTTTGGATAGGATCAATAGAGGATTGGGAATGCTGTAGATACAGTTTACCTAGATTGTAGTAAAGTTTTTAAGTAGTATGTCATACTATTCTTGTAAAGAAGATAAGTGGCCCAATGGATAAAGAACTGGAACTGGAGTCAGAAATTTAGTTCAAATTTGGCCTCAGACACTTAGTAGCTGTGTAACCATGGGTAAATCACTTAACCTCTGTCTGCCTCATTTTCCTCAGCTTTAAAATGGGGATAATATCACCTACCTCCCAGAGTTGTTGTGAGCATCAAATAAGATAATATTTTTAAAGTGCTTAGCACAAGTGTCTGGCACAAAGGCACTATATTAATGTTAGCTATTATTATTCCATGGGTTATACAGTACTACATTCAGATGAATTTCTAAGTGGTTGGCTGCCCTGTCTGAAAGAAGAGTTGTTAATGGCTCAATATCACCATGGTAGAAGGTCTTTCATGGAGTACCCCAGGGATCTGTGCTTGGCCCTGTGCTGTTTCACACTTTTGTCAATGACTTGGATAAGGGCATAGAGGGTAAACTCATCAGATTTGCAGATGGCACACAGCTGTGAAGGAAGCTAACACAGATGACAAAGATAGGATCCAAGGGTTGGCTAGAGCATTGGACTGAATCTGATAAGATGAAATTCAATAGTAATCAATGTAAATTCTTGTACTTTGGTACAAAAATATCAAAAGAATAAAATGGAGACAAGAATAACAAGAGTTGTTCTGAAAAACACACTGGGGTTTCAGTGAACTATAAGATCAACATGAGCCAACAGCATGATGCAGGAATCAAAACACCTAATATCAGTTTGGGCTACAAGAAAAGGACAACAGTTTCCATGAACAAGGAGGTGGTAATCCCACTTACTCTGTCAGACTTTATCTGTATCTGGTTCTGGGCACTATGGTTTAGTTAGGATACAGATGGGCTAGAGATATCCAGAGAATGCAGGTGTTACCCTGATACGTCACTGTCTTGGACAGGTCAAGGATCTTCCATGTTCCAGTTCATTTTTTTTGTTTTTTAGTCTGGACTTGTGATTTCACCTATTTTAAGAGTTCCCTCCATCAATAGAAACAGACCTCTGCAGTCTCAGAGAATCATCTGGAGGTGCTAAAACACAGGACTTGCTCAGTATCATGTAGCTGGTATCTGGCTGAAGCAGGACCTGAATCCAGGTCTCTGGGCCTTGTATTTCCCACTTCATGATGTCTCTTTCACTTGAGTTCCTGAAAAAAACTTATTTAACCCTCACTACTTTGGGACTTCGGAATCCAAAAGTCAACAGCCCAGGACAGATTTGAGGTGAGGGATTGGGAAAGTCAATTCTCCTGCTAACCCCATAGAACACCTGTCTCTCTTTATCCAGGCTGGGATTAAATGGATTAACTTTGAAATGTGCTGTGTGCTTCATGAGTGTTATGGTCTCATTACTGGATTTGTTCACAAATAAGGCAGATGGCATTATTCCTTGTCCCCCTCCCCCACCCCCTCTTTGTTTTCCCTCATTCTCAGACTAGAATACCTATCCTCCACATCCCAAGCTAGATCCCACTCATCCTTCAAGGCTTGACTCAAGTTTTATCTCCTCCATGAAGCCTTCTCATATCACTCCAACCCTATGATTTCCCCTTCTCTAGTGGACTTTACTATAACATTTACTATACAGTGTTAAGTAGAGTCATTTATATTTCTCAATATCAATATTGAATTTTTGACTTCTTGTCTTCCCAACTACACCATTAGCTCTCTAGGAATTAGAACTGTGTCTTAATTTTGTCACTGCTACAAGGAAGGGTATTAAGGGATGATTCAGTGAAAGATGGTGGGGGACAGGGGCACTTGAAATGGGCACTCACAGAAGCCTATGGTAAACTGAACCCTTGACAACCTCTGTTGCCTGGGTCTAAGGAATTGTACCCCACAAGGAATTCCCAGTCTTCTTCTTGGACCCTTAATTTCTGGTTTGGAAGTAGGCTGTGTCACAGCCCTCAATGCCCAAACTGCCCAACATGTGAACAAATAGTAAACCCACAAAAACAAAGGGAAGAAAGAAAAAGGGAAGAAGGAAAAAGCTGAGGGAAAGTACAGGAGAATAGGGCTCTAGTCCTAACTGCTATTGACCAACTGAGTGACCTTGGACAAATCCTTTCACTTTTCTGGGCCTTACTTTCCTCATCTGTAGTAAGAATAGCTGTCCTATTTCACCCCCACAGGATTCTTACTGATGAGCATATGAGACAATGTGTGAAAAAGTGCTTCTAAAAAATAGAAAGCACTAATCTAATGCAAAATGGGAATTGTGACCCCAACCCCACTCCTCCTTCTCCTAGGAAAAATGGTACAAGGAAGTGAGCAACCATAGATAACCTTCTGGTTTCCTGGGCTCAGTGATCATTGGGGACAATAACAGAGCAAGAAGTGGTCAGGTTGAGAAAGTGTCCTGGTTTACCACAGTGTATTAGAGATACTAGCCCTGGCACCACGGAAGGGCAGGTATCCTTAAATGAGAGGTTTGCCACTAGCCCATTGTGATCTAAACTTGCTTAACTTGCAGAATAATTGGCTGGGGTGAGTGAAGGATGTAGACTATGGTCAAAAAGAATGAAGGAACCACTTGACCTACATATGAGTTCAACCCATGTTCTTACTGGTACCCTATGCTTACCACTCAGTTGATCAGTCACAAAAAGTTCCTTTTGTATTATCGGCAGTAAGAAGCTTTTATTGGGTGCCTCCTATGGATAGAGCCCAGCTGTCTCTGTACCTGAGCTTAAGGGAAATTCTCTGACCTTAAAGAACTTGGAGTCTTAGAGGGGCATTGGGAGATGTCCCCCAAAAGAGCAAATAACAATATAGGATAATAGATTGGTTATCTATTATCAATACTATCAATACATGACTGCCATATGAGAGGTATAGATACTAAATTTGATAGGCTACATGCTGCTTGAGTGCAGGGGCTATGTAGATATTAATTCATCTTTGTGTCCTCTGCAGTACCTAGATCAGGGGTAGGCACATAACGTAATTAAATGAATAATAATTAAATAAATGAACATATTGGATGAATGAATGGCCAATGAATGAATGAATGGATATTTAGAAGAGGTTGTTGTCACAAAAAAACTTGGATAGCCCTCCTCATCCCAGCCTCTGACACTTCCTAGTTCTTTCTAAGCTCAGTTCAAGAACCATCTTCTTTCTACATGAGATCTTTCCTAATACCCCAACTGCAAGTGCCTCTCTTCCAAGATGGCCTTATATCTATATTACATATATGTGTATTTAATATGTAATATATAATATAGATTTATATTATATACCATGTATACCACATATTATATATACATACATTATATATATATATATACATACATTATATATAGATAGACTTTTTTTTGTTTCCTGCAGATTTTTCTTTTTGACCAACTCTGTGAATTCAGGTATGGAATTCTCTGCAATTTAAAATCTTAGAGATGGTACTGACAATTGAAGTGACTTGTCCAGGGTCACTGAGTCCGTATGAGGCAAAGGGAAGAGCTGAACACAGCTCTTCCTGGCAGAGCCCAGCTTCCCAACCAGCACACCTCTCACCTTTTCCATCACAGGCACCTAATACATTTTTGTTGGCTGATTGACTGATACTCCAGGACCTGTCCTGAGGCTTGAAAAACAGAGGCAGAGAGGAGGAAGAAGGACGTTGGGCAGGTGGGGAACAGCACCAGTAAAGGTCTCGAGATAGGAGTGAACATGGCAGTGCTTAGGTGACTAGAGCAGTCTGACTGGAGTGGAGAGTTCCTGTAGACTAGAAGATAAGGTTTGAGAGGGGAGATCAGACAAACTGAAAACTGTGAACTTTGTCCCTCAGCCTTGGGGAACTGGGTTTGGTAACTGGAAAGTGACCTGATAAAAGGAATGTTTTAAGGAAATTTAGTTGTGATGGTTAGTGTTAGGGGATTAGAAGGTGAAAGCCTGGAAGCAAGAGATCAATTAGGAACTGATCAGTAATATTAAGGGTAGATTCTACCTCCCCCCACACTGTGGGGATCCACTGGAGTGCTTTACTGCAGGCCATGATGGAAAATGGAGAAAATGTCAGATTGGGAAATGCATACACTCCCTAAACCTCTAGAGACAAGAAGGAACATTCTCTTGGGATTTTTTTTTTTAACAGAAGGCCAATAGTGAACACGACTGGGAGTGGAGAGGGGCGTCACTGATCTGAAAGGTAACTGCTGCTTGAAGAATGTATTAGGGAGCATACAACACCAAACTCTAGGGATT
Organism: Bettongia penicillata ogilbyi; assembly: GCA_023548195.1. Classification (NCBI taxonomy): domain Eukaryota; kingdom Metazoa; phylum Chordata; class Mammalia; order Diprotodontia; family Potoroidae; genus Bettongia; species Bettongia penicillata. The sequence continues at coordinate 5,350,425 of JAJHZJ010000158.1, forward strand.
GAGCTTCTCCCCAGAGGCTTAGCGCCATACACAAGAGGGCAAATCTGCCTAATATGGTAAAACAAACAAACTTAGGTTTGCTTTGTTGCTATTCACCCAGCAGGAATGTGAAAGATCTGTCAATTTTTTATTCTCCCTGGGATTCAGGGAGCCCCATAGGAAAACTGCCTATTAAAAAAAACAAACAAACCCAGCATGATGCTGTGGAAAGAACACCAGATCTGGCATTGAAGGACCTGAGTTCAAACCTAGATCTGCCACCAACTAACTAGCTGTGTGACTTTGAATAAGTCACCTCTTTTCTCCAGGTTTGTTTCAAATGATGAGACTGGACTAGAACTGCTGAGGTCTTTTCCAGCTCTAAATCTACTTATGAGCCTATGACACAGTGAGGGGATGAGAGGGTGAGCAAGTGTGCTCAGGATGGGATGGAATGGAATGAAATATTATTATAAAGGAAGATCTGACAGGACTTGGTAACTGATGGGCTGTGGGACACAAGGGAGACTGAAGTTTTGAGCGTGACTGGGCCAGAATAGTGATGTCAGTCATAAATATAGAGAACACAGGAGGCAGGGATGGTTCAGAGATCAGGGCACCAGTGGGGCCTGGGAGGATAGGAAATTGAAGGAAGCCTTATTGTAGAGATTTGGGATCAAATCATAACTCATATGAATGGAGGGAAGTCACTCTCTTGAGCCTCAGTTTGGTTTACTCCAGGGGTTCTTAAACTGGTATCTATGAATGTGTTCTGTCAAAATATTTTGATAACTATGTTTCAGTGTAATTGGTTTCTTTTGTAATGTTTTGTACTTAATTTTATACATTTAAAAACATGATTCTGAGAAAGAATCTATGGATTCCACCAGTCTGTCTAAGGGATCCATGATACAAAAAGGGGGAAGAGCCTTTGAGCTAACAGGACCCTAGCACCCCTCCCAGCTCTCGAGACAATGGGTTTCTATTACCTGGGAGGGACTGTGTTCTCTCAGGGAGGGCTTGTTGCTCAATTGGTTTGGTTGTGATGGATTTTGTCTATATTCTCATTTCCTAGGCATAGGCAACTCCACTTCTACCTAGGCAGGGTGACACATTCTTCAAATCGCAGTCTTGGACACTGAGGAGTTAAGCGGTTTGAGATTCCACCATCAGCAAGTGTCAGTGGTGGGAACTTGGACCTGGGGCCTTCCTGACCCTGAGGCTGCCTCTCAGGTAATAATCCCTAAACAAATCATTTACTTGATCCTCATAACAACCCTGGGAATTAGTGAGGAAAGGTATTATTATTTCTGTTTTATAAAGAAAAACTGAGGTTAAGGAACCAGTCTAAGGTCACAGAGATCTTGGGGGCAAAGCTTGGGATCAGACACCATATTGATGGTTAATAATTCAAAGATATCCCACCCTGTCTGCCCCCATTGTTATCATATATTGATTTTTATTGTTACTTCCTCTGCTTTCCCATTGCAAGCACGGTGCCTTGGATCAGCAGTTCTGTCAAACTATTTGTGGACTATATGATTGTCAACTGACTTCCTCTCCAGTGGTTGCTGTTCATTTATTTAATGAGTTTCTCAGCCTTGGAAAGGCCCTGAACATGAGGGGAAGTAGCTGAGATACAAAGCCAAGAGCTGAAGTCAGGATCTTTCAGCTCCTGAAACTTTAGGGTCTTTCAGTGTCTTCATACTGCTGAAGTTGGGCTATTTAGGGAAGAAAACACAGCAATTATTCTAGACCCTTAAGCATGTCCGAATGGCCCCTATAGGCCAGGATCTCCTCTGATAAAGCACTGTGAGGCAGTAGGAGAAGGCATAGTTGCCCTCCAGAATGATGCTGGAATCAGAGACCTTCCCCAAATGCATCAATTAGCAACCTCTGTCATCCATACCTGCATCTGAACCTTTCTAGGGGATTTTTATCTTTTCAACCTGTATTTCTCTGGAGTAAGAATCAGAGTCAAACTTAGAAGGGAGCTTGTAGTCTGCTTAGTCTGGCCTGTACCTGAGCAAGAATCCCTTCCACATCGAGTCTGACAGATAGCTATCTTTGGACAACTCCAAAGGTTTGGAAGTTTTTCCTTTTACAGAACTGAAACCTGATTCTTCACATCTTCCACCCTTTGTTCCTGGTTTTGCCCTCTGGGGTCCAACAAAACATGTCTCAACTCCACTTCTAAAGATTCTCCCTTCATATAGTCAAATACCAATATCATATCTTCAGTATGTCTTTTTCCCCAGGCCAAATATTCCCAGTTCCTTCAACAGAGCCTCATGTGGCATGAGCTCAAGGTCCTCCATTCCGAGGCCTTCATCTCATGGTTGCCCTTCTCAGGATACTCTCCAGTATACTCACACCCTTCCTAAAATCCACTACCCAACAGATGATGCACTGGTTTAATAAAGGTTGTAAGTAAAGGAGGATACCTTTCTTGGGTCCTATTTTTACCCTTTGCAAAGGGGAAGGAAAGGGAAGAAACTCGCAGTTCTGGTGACAGAAGATTTGGTGAGTATGTCTGTGATCTCCCTGTCTAAATCCTTCATGTTTTTCTAGACCATAGGTAGTCAATCTATGGTCCTAGGATAAAATTTGATTTAATGAAGCAAATGTGACATTTCTACATGAATTTGATTGAAAAGGAAAATTACATTATGACTCAGATTGGTATTGGAACTAGAGCATAATGTCTCTTGAAAGACCTAGAAATATTATAGTATAGAGACACATGAAGATGTAATGAGACAGGGATGGAGGAAAGACATAACTAAGCTATACTGGGGCCCTTTTTTGATGATACAACTGAATCTCGCTTCTCATCCTGAATCATGTTTAGATTATAGTAACGCTCAGAATGCTGGACTCCAACAGAAAATAGAGACCAGCTATGAGACCACAGACAAGCCTAGTCTGGTCTAGTCTGAGAAAGAATCTAGTCCATTCTATCTGTTCTTTTCCTTTCTATCCCATCCTATTATGTACTGTTCTATTATTTCCTTTTCTAATTCTGTTCCATTCCATTCTGTCCTATCCTGTTGTATTCTATTATTCTGTTCTGTTCTGTACTGTGCTAACTCTGTTCTGTACGGTATTGTACTGGTCTGTTCTGTACTATGTTGTACTGTTCTGTTCTGTTCTGTACTGTGCTAACTCTGTTCTGTACTATATTGTACTGTTCTGTTCTAGCCTGGTCTGTTCTAATCTGTTATTCTGTTCTAATCTGTTCTGTCCTATTCTGTTACTCTGTTCTATTCTGTTCTACACTGTACTATTCTTTTCTGTTCTCTTCTGTTCTAGTCTGTTCATTGTATTATTCTGTTCTGTTCTCTTATTCTGTTCTCTACTATACTGTTCTATTCTGGTCTATTCAGTACTATATTTTACTGTTCTGTTATTCCATTCTAGTTTGTTCTATTCTGTACTGTTCCATTCTATACTGTATTCTGTATACTGTACTAGTCTGTTCTGTACTATATTATACTGTTCCGTTCTAGTGTATTCTGTTCTAGTCCATTCTGTACTATATCATATTGATCTGTTCTGTTCAGAACTGTTCTGTTCTGTTCTATACTACACCGTTCTATTCTAGTCTACTGTTCTATTCTATATTATACTATTCTGTTCTGTTCTAGTCCATTCTGTACTATATTGTATTGATCTGTTCTGTCATTCTGTTCTGTACTATACTACACTGTTCTAGTCTGTTCTGTTCTGTACTGTTCTATACTATACTATTCTGTTCTGTTCTAGTCTGGTCTGTTTTAGACTGTTCTACACTATATTGTACTGTTCTGCTCTATTTTATTCTGTTCTGTTTTTTCTCTTCCTATTTTCTTTCCCTTTCTATTCCATTTCAGGCCATCCTATTTTCTTTCGTGTTTTTTTCTTTTCTTTTCCTTCCTAATTCTATTCTATTCTCTTCTTCCTGTTGTCTTTCCTTTTCTATTCCATTCCATCCTATTCTATTCTAAATTCATGATCCTGTGACTATCCCTGCTCTATAAAGTCATGAATGATCAGGATAAGATAACTATAGACTTACTTATTAAGTGGTACTGTTCCAGACACTGTGAACAACAAAACAAAAACGAAAAAGCTCCTGCCCTCAAGAAGCTTACATTCTGCAGGTATGTGAACAACCTAGCACAAATCAGTAAATGCAGTGCATCTGTGAAATTTAAAGAGAGCGTTTGGATGGAGCAGGGGACAGCCCTAATAACCTGGGGAAACTGAGAAGGGACTTGCCTCCATGTGAGAGGTAGCACTTGGGCTGAGCCTCAAAAGAAGTCATGGTTCAGACATATAACCTTTCAGTCTCATCTTCCTCATCCATAAAACAAGAATAAGAAAATTTTCACTAGTTATGTGAAAGGGATATTTAATTGAAAGTGCTTTAATAAACCCTGAAGCTCCATAGAAATAAGAACTTTTTATTCTTGATGTTTACTTGGGCTGAGCCTCAAAAGAAGTCATGGTTCAGACATATAACCTTTCAGTCACTTTTTCCCTATCCCCAAACACTGCAGTTATCTTTCTCTCTCACTTCTTTACCTGTATTGTGTTTTTCCTGAGTTTGCCTACGGGATGGTCTAAATGGTTCTATTTCACCCCTAGAGAGGTTAGAGAGAGGAGAGTAATGAGAGCAAGGAAACAAAGAACAGTCTTTCCTGACCCCCACAAGGAGAATATTATTTCCCTCCTTAAATATTCTTAGAGTTTTGTCTGGATCCCCACTTTTCCCCTTCATTCCCTAACTTGTATTATACTTACCTTTTTAAACGTTGTGTTCCACTGTCACTGCCACCCCCAAAAGAACAGAGGGAAACTCCTTAAGGTCAGGAACTGGGTCATTTTTGTCCTTTTTTAAAAATCATCCACTTACTGTGCTTTATATATAGTAAGTGCTAAATATAGGTGTGTAAAATTCAATAGAATGGAACCCAAATCAAACTGGTGCCAGACCAAGAGCAGGGCGTACCTAGTCTATTTGAGGGAAGTTGTCATATCTTTTGAGGCCATTTGAGATAGACTTAGAAAACAGGGACTTTGGTGGCAGGAGTAGGAGGGCAAGTTGAGGTTCAGCCCAGTGCCTCTCATGATTCTCTGGGTCCACAATGATCTCCCCCTTCTCTTACTCTCTGTATTAGTCATGGGATTATCTCCTTTGGTGATCAGCTAGTCCAACCATTTCATTTTGCAAATGAGGAAACTGAAACCTAAAGAGATGAATGCCTTGTCTAAGGTCATACAGTAAATAAGTAGCAGATCCAGTATTTGAACTCAGGTCCTCTGGCTCCACATTTTCCACTGTACCACAGCTTGGTACTAATTATATTTTCCCTTTGTGCTAATTATCTTTCATAAATATCATCCTATATCATTTTCCCAAGGAAACAGTATGCTCCTTGAGGGCAGGGATCATGTCTCATACTTCTGCTATAGCCCCACAATGCCTAAGAGAGTGTTCTGATTACATTAGGCCCTCAGTCCATATGTCTTCATTGATTTGTCGGGCTTTTAAAAATTAACTTTGCCATCCCTTGGGTATTTCCTTGTGATTCAGAAAAAGCAGAAACAATCAGGAGAAGTACTTCTTTGATATCCGTGGGTGGAGTTTAAGGGGAGTCCCTTTTCATGGCCCATATTATAAGCTTAAAATGCTAGTCACTAGGACATGAACCCAGGGGATAAAGAGCTTATATCTTCTGCCTTATGGGGAACTCTCCAAATGCCTGAGGAAAAAAATGTAAAAGGACATAGGATTGCACTATAGGGATGCGGTCCATTCTGTCTATCTCTGTCAGGGTCCATTCAGTAAATGGGCAACTGCCCACTGGGTGGCATTTGAGGGGTTCCAGGCAGGGTCCCATCACCAAATAATATCCCCCACTAACCTGTCACATGACCTGAAATCCTATCATTTGAGATTCTTTCCAGTCTTGAAGGCTTTCCCATTTTCCAGAGTTATCTATGAAACTACATTACCCTTAGGAGGGGTAACAGCATAAGCTGTTATCATCCATTAGCATCTCTGTGGGGGAAAAGGGAAACAGGATACACTTCTGGGGAGCTGATATTGTTGAAAGAGGCTGGCCTGAAAGTCAGAAGATCCAAGTTTTAATCCTCTTGCTGTCACTAGCTAATGACCAGCATTTCACTGGGTCCCAGCTTTCTCTTCTGAAAAATGGGGAAAGGTTTGGAAAGATGATACACAAAGTCCCATCCTGCTCTTACATGCTATGGTTCTACAGAGGAAGACAATGAGAGGAAAGAGAGGGGCTCCAAAGGGAAGATGAGATGGCAACAAATGGCTGATTTCACATTGTGCAATGGGGCAGCCCTATGTACCTTGCTTGGGAATTTTATGATATGGGGTGGGATGGAGTCATATAGGAAATACTCTCTCCATGTTACACTTTAAAAATCTCAGTAAGATTAATTTTGCCCCCCTGCTGGTGGGCTTTTCCCCCCTCTAAAGAAAATGCTTTGCTGTATAACTGGATACTGTCTTCTATGAGTTAATGGCCCACAAAGAAAATCCTCATGGGTCACCGTACAGGGCGCATACAATCAACAGGGCCTTCCGTGAGAAAATGTTGACCTATTTCCTGGGTGTGTGTTTTGGATCTTCAAAGGCCAAAGAATCTGAAGTGGAAATAACCATGTGTCATGTAACCAGGCCAGGTGGAATTTGTTGGGGGGCACCCCACACTAAAGTCTTCTGATAATTCTTTATGGGGTAAAAGTGATTTGGGGTTCTCAAATGGTGTCCTAGCAAAGCACTAGCTCAACCAAAGCCTAGCTACCAAGCTGGAAAGATGGAGGGTATGTCTCTTGCCTGAGAGGCAGCCTAGCTAAATTTGGAGAGACTTATCACAAGATTGGTCTCAGGGCCATGACTTTTTTACCTCCTTATTCAGTGGTGAAGAGTAACAAAACTGAGGATCTTTGAAATGTTGAACAATGCTTTTAACTTATCAAAACACTTTTCCTCTCATCTCTCATTTAATTTTTCAAGAGGTGGCAGATGTGGGGCTGGTGTTGACATTTTGTGCAACAGCCCAGGGAAAGGAGGAAGGAAGGAAGGAAACATGCATTTATGAAGCACTCACTATTTGCCAAGTGCTAGGCACTTTACAAATATTATCTCATTTGCTCCTCACAACTCTGGGAAGTAAGTACTATTCTTATTCCCCTTTTACAGATGAAGAAAATGAAGTGGACAGAGGTTAAGTGACTTGTCCAGGGTCATAAAATTAGGAAGTATTTGAGGCCAGATTGGTAAACTTGGGCCTTCCTGACTCCGGGTCAATGGTCTGTCTAACTACCTCCGGGAAGGTAGAAGAGGAATTCATTATTATCCTCATTTGACAGATGAGGAAACTGAGGGCTAAAGAAGTCCCAGTCTTGTCTCATATTCCACTGTTAGTTTAGTTGTGAATTTAGGAGGAAGCCCCAGGTCTCTTAATATTTGGTCCAGTGTTCTTTTGCTGATATCACGCAAGTAGTCTTCCTGGAGTTCAGCGGCACCATTGCTGCTGCCTCTCACCTCAACCCCAAGCACCTCCCATCCCATCGTAAAAGCAGGAAGGAATCTTAGAAGCCAGCAAGTCCAACCTTCTCTTTTTTGCAGATGAGGAAAAAGAAACAGAGAGGTTCAGGGACTAGTCCAAAGTCACACAGTGAGGAACTATCTGGAGTGGGGGAGAGTTGTGAGGGGTGTGGGGATTTGAATCCAAACTATCTTGATTCTTAAGTCCAATGCCCCATCCACTATGTCATATTAGCTACTCTGGCTATGAATCTAGTGCAGGAGTGAGGAACTAGTGGCCTTGAGGCCATATGTGGCCCTCTAAGCGCAGCCCTTTAACTGAATCCAAACTTTACCAAAAGTTAGGCTCCGTGTAAGAGGAATTCATCCCTTGCCTCCATTACTGTGTGACTTCAGGAGGAATCACAGTTGTCTCTGGCCTCACTTTCCTCATCTATAAACCAAACCAAATGATCCCTACCACCTCTAACATGCTATAATTTCTATATTCCCAAGTGTTCCCTCTTTGGTAAATCTAGAATTGATCCTCTGCAGTATTATGGAACAAGACCAGAGCACAGATTCAGGATACCTGGGCTTGAATCCCAGATATGACATTTACTAGTGCTGTGACCCTGTGACAGTTATTTAAATTCTCTGGGCTTCAATTTCTTCATCTTGAAAATGAAGAGAATGATAACTTGTTGGCTTGCCTCACCAGGTTCTTATCAGGGAACTGCTATATAAATTGATTATGACATAGGAGGAGATCATTGGCCTCAGAGGCAAGAAAATATGGGTTTGATTCACGCCTCTGACACATCCTGGCTGTGTAACCTTAGGTAAGTCACTAAACCTTGCAGTGTACCCTTAGACAACTCTCCAAGTCTTCTATCTGCAGAGTAGGCATGTACCTTCACTGGGACAAGAGCCTTCCTCATCAAGAGTTGCCTATACTGTTGAAATCACAGATCTTTTCCTTTCATCACCCACCCCCCAATTAAAATTCCACAAATTCTTATGTTTACCCTAATCAGTAACCAGAACCCTCCAAGGAAAACTTTAGGTCTTAATGTTTTCTTCCAGAGATAGCAAACACCTTAACTATGCTATCCAAGCCTGTTAAATAGTAATTTTTTTTTAACATTCTCCAACCTTCTAGCTCACTTCTCATTTCAAAGCTAGATACATATAGGCTAGTGCAAAGAGTATATAATAGTAATAAAATGGTAGCACTGGAAGACATCTTCTGGTCCAACTCTCTCATTTTATAGATGAGAAAAATGAGGCCCAGAGAAAGGCAAAAACTTGCCCGCAGTGGCCCAGAAAGTTAAAACCAGAACCTAGCTCTTTGCTTTCCTTGTCTACCATTCTTTTCACTCTATTCCATTTCTCATCTGTCACTAGTAACCTAAGAAGAAGGAAACTAGTTCAAGCTAAGGGATGGTATTTCCAATTTATATTACAATCCCAGTTAATTCATGGTTTCATTTATCTCGGGCTTGGCCCCTGTTGTTTAGACTCTGGGCTGTGAGCCCATGCTAATGCAATTGACTCTTTAACCCCTAAGAGGGTGCAACTCAAGAAAAGCCCAAGTTATCATTCCCATTTTGCAGATGGAGATTAACCAAAGTTTCTGTCCAGAAGATGTTGGTAACCAAGTTAGGCCCCATTTTTCTTCTAGAAATAGTCATTGAATCAGGAAGGTCAAGGTTCTAAGGGCAGAGATCCTGGCACAGATATTGATCAGAACAATTCTCTATCTTCTGCCTCCCAAACCAGCAGTGTCACTGAATAGACAGGGGACTCAGCGAAGTTATGCAAGCTGACTGGTGGTGACCTGAAGGGCCAGAATTTTGCCTAAGAATGAGAAATAGACATTCATCTACATAGTGTGATTTGAGAAGTGCCAGGAACTTTATCCCCATCCCCCAAATCTCTCTGCAACAGACAGCCACAGGGTCTGAAATGCTACCACTAAAGATTTGTGGCTTTGGGTTCCGCTTCCTGAAAGTCTTGTGTTTGGCACAGGGGCATAAGTGCTAGCCTGTGGATTCAGAACATGTAGGTTTGAGCCTACCTCTAATATATACTATTGCTGTGACTTTGGGCAAGTCATCTGAGCGTCAGTTTGTTCCAGCCCTAGATCTCTGATTCTGCCTAAGCTTGAGACCTTGGGGTCCTGGGGTCATAAATCTAGAATTGAAAGGGACTATATATAGCAAAGGTCATGGTCCCCGTAAGCAGTCTGGTGAAGCCTATAAAGCCTTTCTCAGAATATTTTTTTTAATTCATAATTGAAGGAAATGCTAAATTTCAGGTAGAATTAGTAAAAAACAAAGATTTTTTATTCTGTTCAAGTTCACAAATCCACTAAAATCTATCCACGGACCCCAGTTTAAGAGTCTCTGTTGTAGACTATCTGGTCCAACCTCCTCATTTTATAGATGAGTAAATTAAGGACTAGAGAGGCTAAGTGACTGGTCCAAAGCCATACAAGTAGTTCATGACAGGAGTAGAATTTGAATTCAGGTTCACTGATCCCAAAGCCAGTGCTCTGTCCCCTCTAACAAGCTGTCTTTCCCAACTTTTCTTCCTCCCTCATATCTCTCCTATCAGTTCCTAAGTCTCATTGAATCCACCTCCCCCTAAATTCTCTCCCATCTTTTCTGTCCACTCATGACTATCACCCTTGCTCAGAGTTGCTATGAGGAAAAAATTTTTTTAGCCTTCAAGTCCTACATAAACATGAGTTAATGGGGGGAGGGGGAAAGTTAATAGGAGTGAATCACAGACTTTGAATTGTTTCTTCAAAGGTAATCTAGTCTCAATCCAAATTCAAATCAAGGGGCATAGTGCAAAAACTATTGAATTTGGAGCCAAACAATGCTATTGTTCATCCTTCATTACTGAAGAAGACCAGTGACATATGGGTTCACATCAGTTCTCTGTCACTTTTTACTTGTGTGAGCTTTGGCAAAACACCTAACCTCTCAGGGCCTCAGTTTCCCCATCTATAAAATGAAAAGGGTTAGACAAGATGACATCAAAGGTCTGTTCCAGCTCAAAATCTCTCATTTTATGTCCAAACTGGGGAAGAGAGAAGAGTTCCCATTATGTACCCCTCCATCTCAGATACTGTGTCCTCCACTGACTTGATGTGGCCAGCAAGCAGAACTTTGTCTCATGGGCACCTTCCCAAAGATGAATGGCTCTCATCCAGACAGAAAAGTATCTTTTTGTCTTGGGGGAGGGAAGGAGGGGAGAGTTTATGATCACCAACCTCCATGAACTTCCAAATATGGAAAGCTAGAGAACAGGTCCCATTGTTTACAAATCAAAATCAAGCTCTCCTCCCTCCCAGGTAATAGGCTGATGCAGTGACAGAAGAGCTTATAAACAGCTATCTTCAAATTAATCTAGATGTCAGGAAATAATAGTGGCAGTAAATAAGGCCGAATATGCTCCACTGATTTGCTTGTTAGGAAGCTCTACATCACCCGTGCAGGAATAATAATAATATCTTAATGTTTATTTAATGCCTCCCTGCCTTTTCTGAGGCTCTCAGTAAGCACGGCCTAAGGATTATCTCACCCAGGCTGGAAGCTCAGCCCTGGGGCAGGAGACGCTGCCAGACAGGTGAAGTCGGAGCCGGGCCCTCTCTGGCCTGTTTCCTCACCCCCATGCTCCCCAGGGGCTTTGCTCATGCTGAGCCCAACCCCCATCCTTTTCTCCCAGTCCAGTGGTCACCTGACTCACTCTCTTGCTCAGTCCAGCCCAGCCCACCCCTAGCACAGTGCAGGGATTTAATCTGTTAGTACCCTCCTACCTCTAAATTATCTTGTATTTACTTAGTGTGTGTGTGTGTGTGTGTGTGTGTGTGTGTGTGTGTGTGTGTGTGAGTGAGTGTATGGAGAGCAGAGACAGAAACAGAGACAAAGACAGAGAAATAAAGGAAAGAGAGGAAGGGAGGGAGGGGGCAGAGAGACAGAAACAGAGGAAAGAGAGCGAGATTGCAAAGTGGTTAGTGAAGTAGACTCAAATTGAAAAAGAAGTGACTTCAAATCATGCCTCTTATCTAGATACACACACACACACACACACACACACACACACGCTGGCTAGAGATCCTGGCCAAGTCCTTTAACATCTCAGTGCTCTAGGCTAATAATTTCTAAGACTAAATTACAGGGAAGGTGCTGACTTGCTCTGATACTGGAAGTTCCCTCACTTGGAAGTTCCCCAGTCTCAATAGTACAATCTCTATCCCAGTATTTGTGTACAGACCTAGCACAGTGCCAGGCACACGGTAGGCACTTAATAGTGACTGCTGAATTGGAAGGCTTGCCAGTCCACTATCACTTCCTATCCATTCTGTGAAACCTCCTTCTTCCACTGACTTGGTACATTGTATCTGTCTAATACACTAACTAAATTACAAAGCAGGCATCTCAGCCAACTAAAAGCCATGTAACTGCCTTTGACCTTCAGACACAGCGTCCTCTGCCTTAGGGCACTGGATTACTTGAGCCATTGGAATAGAGTTTATCTGAGTGAGCTGGGCTGCTAAACTAGCTCTCTGTGGTCTAGAGGAGCCTTGGACTTGAATCAATGGAAGACCTTGATTCAAATCCTGCTTCCGATGTTTTGGAACCATGTGACCCTGGGCAAATCACTTAGCATATCTGACCCTCATTTCCTCATCTGTAAAGTGAGAAACGTATATCTCACACACTTGTTGAGAGGCTCAAAAGGATCGTACGTATAAAAGGAATTTTTTTTAAAAGAAAGCTATCCTGGTATATGGTGAGGACCGTACCATTCTAGATGTGACCATCTGGGATTCAGTCCTTTTACAAAATGGGACGAGGGATAGGGCAGGGCAGGGGGTTGGCATGTATTATCAGGTCCCTAGGCCCATCTTTCAAGGCTCAGCTTAAGCCCCACCTCCTCTACAAAGGATTCACTGTATTGTCTGACCCTATTCACTAAACTCCTTTCCCATTGAGAGTCACCACCAATTCAACACTTTCCCCTTGTTTCCCATGGGTTAGTTTCTTAACAATTCAATATGACAAGTATTTATTAAGTTCCTATTGTGTATCTGGCACTATTCTAGGCACAGAGGACACAAAAGAAAAAAAAAGAAAAAGGAAACAGTCCCTGCCTTCAGGACTTTCATCCTACAAGGAGGAAACATGTACAAAATGAATACAAAATATATACAATGAATACAAAGTAGCTTCTCTTCCCATCTAACCTAAAATGCCTTCAGGACAGAGACTATATTATAGAATCAATGGATGATAAATATGGAACTGAAAGAGACCTTTGAGGTTCAGCTCCTTGTTTGTTTCGTTTTTGTTTTTAAGAGTAGTAAAACTGAGGCCTGAAGGGAAAAAAACGCCTGTCCGGGGTCCCTCCTGTAAGCAGGCAGCAGAATCTCCTGTTCTCTTCCAAGGTAGCTTATTCCATTTCCGGACTGTTCCACTTGTTTAAAATGTTGTATTTATAGTGAATGCTGCCTTCTCCAGGAGGCTGTAAGCTCCCTGAGGGTAGAGAGGGCAGACTCTTGGGTGTCTCCATCTCCCACAGAGTCTAACAGTGCTGGGCACAGAAACAGTCCCAAATTCCCACTTTGCTTAGAGTAACTCTGGATGCAGACTGGTCTAAGAATTATGCCATTGATTATTCGTCACAACAACTTTCTCTTATTCCTGTGACTCGAGTTTCTGCCTAAGTAAGTGCTATCAGCTCCTTCGGGTGAGGACCACCATCTGGAGAAGCAAGAGTTCTGGGGAACCTCATCTGGAAGCTCCGGGGTGAACTCTGCTCCATGTTTGGCATTTCATTCCCAAAGGGACACAGTTTGTCTGTCTCCAGGTGGAAGTACCTTATGCACAAACCATGCCTTGAGGACTCTTGTCCTTTGGTCTAAGGAGAGAACTTTCCATCTTCATCCTGGAATATGCTTGGAACAACCAATCGCAGCATGACCCAACATAACCAAGGAGAAAGCGCCAATCAGGGGCTGGATGAGAGCAAGAAAGAGTCTTAGTTCACACCTAGGGTTCAATCTTGACTTTTACTCTTTTATTCTTTTTTCCTCCTTCCTCCTTCCTTCCTTCCTTCCTTCCTTCCTTCCTTTTCTTTCTTTTTTCTTTCTTTCTTTCTTTCTTTCTTTCTTTCTTTCTTCCTTCCTTCTCTTTCTTTCTTTTTCTCTTTTTTCTTTTTCTTTCTTTCTTTCTTTTTCTCTTTTTTCTCTTTCTTTCTTTCTTTCTCTTTCTTTCTTTCTTTCTTTTTCTCTTTCTTTCTCTTTCTTTCTTTCTTTCTTCTTCTTTCTTTCTTTCTTTCTTTCTTTCTTTCTTTCTTTCTTTCTTTCTTTCTTTCTTTCTTTCTTTCTTTCTTCTTTCTTTCTTTCTTTCTTTCTTTCTTTCTTTCTTTCTTTCTTTCTTTCTCATGACCTCCTATGATGATTTGGGAATTGGAGGTGAGGGACAGAACTATCATGCCAGGAAAGGCAACAACTGACCAATATATGTAGTACCCTAGAATCATAGCTTTACCACCCTGCATGGGACTGGGCACACAGTTGGCACCTAACACCTGTCATCTGGTTGAACAGAATCTTAGGAGGTTATCTACTCCAACTTATACAGGGAAGAGACCTTAGAAGTCACTGAATCCAACCCTTTCATTTCATACAAGACAAAACTGAGCCTCAGAGAAGTGGACTGACTTGCCAGTGGTCACATAGCTGATAAATGTCTGAGGAGGAATTTTTCTTTCTGCCTTATATCTGAGGTGTTCTGAGGGTCTAATGATATAGATTTCTAACTCCTATTTAAGGTTTTAGAGGATCTGAGGGTTTTCATAGGTAGTACCTCTACAACCAGAAGAAAAGAAAGGGAAGAAAAGATCATTATTTACCTACATTTCACAGATGGGTGAACTGAGAGGCCCCAACTGATAAGAGTCATATTTGGACCCTTAATTTCCTTTCCTCCTTGCTCAATGATCTTACCCTGCTCTAGGGATTGGCCATAGAAGCCTCTGGTGAAATGTGAATCAAATAAGTATGGTGGAATAAAGCACTGGCCTAAAAGTCAGCTAGACTGGGTTTTGATCTTAGTCTAACAGCCTGGGGGGATCATGGGCAAGTTTGTTTTCTCTCTGCAGACATTAGTTTCTTCATCTGTAAAATGATGAATTGCACTACTCTGTCACTTTGGACAAACAATTTTCCCTCTCTGGGCCTTAGTTTGCTTATCTGTGAAATAGAAGTGTTGCTCTGGCTAGTCTCTGAGGTCTCATAGCATGAATGTTTTCAAATGAGACCTCTCTGTCACCCCATTTATTCAAACTTTACCCATCCTTCAAGGCTCAGCTCATGCCTTAACCTATCCATGAAATTTTCCCTGACTTTTCTAGGCCTCACATTGACTTCTCCTTTTTTTAAACTGTCATAGCACATATTGTGAGCTCCAAACATTTTGGCATGCCCTTGTAAATACTAGCAGAAAGACTCCTGAACCCAAAGTCAAGGGCTCTGGGTTCTAATCCTGGTTTTACCAATGACCTTAGGCTAATCATTTCATCTGTCTCTGTCATAATTTCTTCCTTTGTAAATGAGGAAGTTGAAGTGAATGATCTCTGAAGTGGTAGATCTCCTAGCTCTACCAGTCTAAGATTCTGTTTTATATTAATTATCTCCTCAGCTAAATAGCTTGATGATTGGCCTGTGGCAGAGATGAGACCTGAACTCTGTTCTCTCTGATCAGGTTCAGGCCAGATCTTTATCCATTACACCATGATAACTCTCACATAGCAGTCTGTAGTATTCACAGTGCTTCTCTGACAACAATTGTGTGAGGTAGGCAGTATCCCCATTTTACAGGTGAGCAAAAACCCTTTGCTCATGGTCATTCAGTTAGAAAACAGGGGGCCTGAAATTGAACCCCAATACTTCTGACCCCAGGTCTACTGCTTACAGATATGCATACACATACACACACATACTCCCATGCATATATATATATCATATATGCACATACATGCATATATATGTATATATGTAAAATATCAGAACAGGAAGACTTCAAGAGGCAGTCATATGTTATACTTTGAGTCAATGAAGACTTCAAAAGTTCAAGCCTCTCTTTCTCTTCTTGTTCTTTCTCCCCTTCCCTTCTCCCCCTCTTTTTATTATTTGCTTCCTCCTCTTCTCTCTCCTATCACTCTCTCCATCTTTCTTTCTCTAGTTATCTCTCTCTCTCTCTCTCTCTCTCTCTCTCTCTCTCTCTCTCTCTCTCTCTCTCTCTCTCTCTCTCTCTCTCTCTCTCCAATTATACCCAGACTTTAAAATGACAAATGCATGACCAACATCACTGCTAGCATTACTACCCCACCCTCTTCTCTGAACCAATCAACTATAGCAGTATAGCCTCTATTAAGTTAGGTAAGGGAAGTCAGAGAAAGGAAATGAAAACACAAAGTACTCTGCATCCAGTGTCCAAAAGTGCTCCGGGCAACTGTCCCAGTTGCTTCTCTCTTGTTACATTATCGAATACCCACAATGCACAGGGATGAATCTCTTCCTGGTGAGAAGGTATATCATCTCCCAAGGCCCTCAGGGGGTTTAGAACTTCAATGAAGCTGAGAAATGGAATTCCTGGAACACTTCAGGGTTAAGATGCACTTTTGTCCTGGAGTGTCCTGGTAATACAGAGCTTATTATTAAGCCATCTTCCAGAAACACCAAATAACTGCTTCAGTCTCTCAAACTTGTCTCTTATTCATCTCCCCAAGCCAGTCTCCTGCTCCTCTTCATTCTTATCTGGATTTCTGTGCAATCCACTCATCCATACATTAGAAAGCCCTTCCCATCTTCTTTGCCCATCCCAAACTTATCTGTCCTTCAAGGCTCTGTCCAGCCTTTCCTTAGCACTTCAGTGATTTTCCATAGCCTTTCTAGCCTGTACTGCTTCTCACAGGTCCTTTATAATCCAGGACAAATAGCACTGTTCTCTAGCATGCTTCACACGTGCACATCCTCAGCTTGCCTGTGAGCTTCTCAAGAATGGGGACTGTGCCTTCTCTTTCGCTTGCCTCCTCCACATCACCCAGCATGGGACTGGGCACACAGCTGGCACCTAACACCTGTCATCTGGTTGAACAGAATCTTAGGACGTTATCTACTGCAACTTATACAACAACTCACATTTATAAAGGCACTTATAGGACAGAACTGTGGACTTAGAATCAGAGAGACCTGAGTCCACATCCCACCTCAGAGAGCTACTAGCTTGGCAGCTTCAATTTCTTCTTCTGTAAAATGAGAGCAATAAATAGCTCTCAACTCACAAATTTGTTAAGGCATGATTTAAATGTTTACTATTATTACCTAAAGCTTACAAAATACTTACCTCCCAATGTTCCCAGGAGGTAAGAGAAGATAGAACCACAGATTCTGAGATAGAACAGCCCCTCATTTTATAGCTGAGGAATCTAAAGTCCCTAACTTTTTCAACTAAAATACTGAAGTGACTTACCCAAAGTCACCAAGGCAATAGTAGTAGAGTCAAATTTTGAACCAGATCCTCCAACTCCAAAACTGATATTCTTTCCACTGCAGCCAGACTAGAAAGTAGTTTCTAGTCTCCTAGAACAATGATCTTTTCTGGAGATCATAATAACTCCCTTGAATTCTTGTTTGGAGAAGTGATAAACAATCTCTTGCATGTACACTGGAACCTAATTATGAGACTCTTCACTATATGGTGGAAATTGGTAGCAGCAGTAACTGTAGCTCACATTTTCCATAGCACATTATGGTCCATAAAACATTTATTATCATCCCCTTTTCACAAATGAGGAAACTGAGGCCCACAGTGATGAAGTGGCTTGCCCTCAGTCACACAGCTAATAATAAGTGTTGGAGCTCAAACATAAACTGAGGCTTTCTGAATCCAGTGTTCTTTCCCTTCTAGCATAGGAAGGGGAGGAAAGGGCCTCTAACAGTTGAGAGCTTCTCTCTAAAGGGAGGTAGAAAAATGCAAGGCTTTTCTGCAAGTTCTTTCTTCTCTTCTCCTTCCATGCTCCATCTTCTCCATAATCCTCCAAGAGGATCCTCCCAAAGAAGTGGAAGAGACAAGCTCTGTATGTTGTTATGGAAGTGCTGTGAAAGCACCCCCTCCCCCCTTTAAAAATATTGCTGCTCCCCAATCTTCAGCAGTCAGCCCAGGAACTGAAATGCCTACCCTGTGAGTCTTTTCTTTGGGTTAAGGTGTAGTATCTTGACTTACAAAGGAAATGTAGGATGCACAAGTTTGGAGTATCCACCCCAAATGTTCACATGGACTCTCTGTGCCCAACCTGTGGTAGAGCATTCTGAGCTCGTATTGGTCTGATCAGCCACAGTCAGACACATTGAAGTTGCACTTTACCATGGTGATGTCATTTTGGTCCTCTTCAAAAATGAAGAACAACAACCAGTATCTTGACAAGGCCCCCTGTGAATATACATTAGCATCCACACCAGAATCACCCAATCACGGTGTTGGGAGGTCATCTCAGAGGAATCTCAAGTCCAACTACTATCTGAATGAAGCCTCTCTACAGCCTTCCCAGCAAATGGTTATTCCTCCAGGGAGTTCGCCAGCTCTGGAGGCAGCCACTTCCTCATTGGGAGAGTTCTAATTATCAGGAAGTTTTTCTGTTAAGTTGATAGAACACTGCTTTCTACAGTTGCCACCCATTGCTCCTAGTGTGCTCCCTGGGGATAAATGGAACCACTTGAGTCCCTTTTCCACATGCCAGTCTTTTAAATAGTTGAGGATAACCATCCTAGCATCTTGGGGGGAAGGATGCTAAATCTATTCTTTTCCAGGTTAAATATCTCCACTTCCCTTAACCTCCTCTTTTATGAATGGAAAGCAACCAGTAGAGCAGGGGCTCTTAACCTAAGGTCCTTAAAGCAGGAGTTTTTAGCTCCTTGGAGACCCATGGATAAATTTCAAGAGGATCCATGAACCTGGATTGGAAAAAGAAATCACATCATTGTTTTCACTAACCTCTAGCTGAAATTTAGCATTTCCTTCAATTAGTTAAAAATATTATTTTGAGAAAGGGGCCCATAGGCTTCACCAGATTGTCAAAGAGGTTCATGACCCAAAAAAAGGATAAGAAATCCTACCTTTAAAAGGATGTGACATAAAAAATTAGGCAGCCCACCAAAAGAGACATAGTGAGAATGAAATAGACTTGGGAAGGCAGAAGCAGGAAGCTGACACCAGGGCAGGTGATAAAAATGGGAAGGGGGTGGAGGTGGTGGCAAGGTGAAGTAGAAGAAAATATTCTCTATCTTTTAGACTTACCTAAATTGACTCACATCTAATAGCCTTTTCACTCCAGCTGTGACCTCTGATAATGTAGGGATGATAGTCAAATGGGGGAGGGAGAGAAGAAAACTTAAAAGAGCATTCTTCTCTCTCTTCTCCTCTTCTGTAGTAACTGAGCGAGACCTAAGGGCATTGGAATTGCTTCCTTTCCTTTCCTCAAACAGGTGTTAGCTGAATTCTCACCTCCTCAGCTTGTAAAATCTCCTGAGCACCCAGCCATCCAATTCTATACCCCTTTCTCCCCACCCCCCAGCAGACATGTGCCAAGACTGCAGCCACCCACATCTTTACCCCACCTCCCAATCCCAGACTCTGTCGGGCTAATTCATAAAGGAAACCATTGCAATTCCTGCTTCCTCAGCTGCATGGCAGGTAATGAGGCGGTGACACTTCTGTCATTGTTCCTAAAGCTGGGGAGAACTGCTGGTTCTGGAAAAGCAATGCCCCATTTCTGCCCTACTGCTCCCCCATCTTTCCATTCATTCCCCAGCGAGGTTCTGTTTCATAGCAGCTCAGCTCAGTGAGACAGTTGAATGAAAATGAATTTAGAAAAAGTGTATGCCAGTAGGAACCTTATTTGCTTAAAGGCTACAGTGAGCAAGGCTTTGGGATGTGTGAATAAAAATAACCCTAGGTTCAGTCAGGACAGTAAAGCTCTAGTCATGGCTGGGACACTTGGGGTCTCTAAGGCGGGTCACTTGAGCTTTCCAGACCTCAGTTCCCTCACCTGCCAAGTGGGTCACTAAATCTGTCTTCTTCACAGAAGGAAATGAAATAATGTAAGAAAAGTACATTGGATAAATAGGAAAAGGAAATCTAGAATATGAGAGCTGGAAAAGACCTGAGAGATCCTCTCGTCCTGTTCCCTCATGTTAGATAGGATCAAGTCAGACTGATTAAGAGAGATTAAATGAATGACTTAGAAACACACTAATAAGTGACACATCTGGTACTAGAACCTTGAATCAAGGGTTTCTGATGCCCAATTTAGAGCTCTTTTTATTATTCTCCATCATCATTATTATTAAAGTGATAATAATGCCTTATACTTGCTTTCCAAAATGTTTCCACAAACATGATTTCACTTGATCCTCAGGATGTGGTAAATATTTTTTTTCTTTTTCAAATAGCTCACTTAGCTATTTTTGATGAAAAGGATGCAAATCACTTTCAGATTTACAAAGTACTTTACTTATAACAGTCCTATGAGCTAAGAAGTACAAACCATTTGACAAAAGAAGAAAATGAGGTTCAGAGATAGAAAGTAACTTGCCCAGTATTACATAGTACGTTAAGGGCTGGACCTCCATCTCAGAGACCAGGGCTCCTGATTTTGGAGTCTCATCTCATTTTCCCCCAACCCTAACCATTTTCCCCTAGTTGGCTCCACTAAAAGCACAGTGCCCAATAGAGTGCCATTGACAGGGATGAGCCTAGTTAGGAATGGAATTCCTTCTAGAATGGTATTCCATTCTATGGTCTTCTCGCTCTCTCTCTGCCAACACCTCTACCCATATGTACACAAGCATACACGTGAACATGCATGGGCACACATGGAGATAGTCAACATCAGCTGTGGCAACGGAGGAGTTAAATCAGGATGGAGTAAACTTGTGACCCATGGCATTTCAATTCCATCAAAAGACATTAACATCAAGGTTTTCTAGTTAAGACTTGGTAACAAGAAACCCATCCGTTTATGGCCATGATTGAGAGACCAGAGCCTCAAGAACAGGACTCCAGGCTTAGTTCTACTAAGAATCAAAGCAGATCTATTCAAGGTTTGGGCAGCACTAAAAAAGGGGAGGGGTGGCACACACTTGTTTCAAGTTAGTGCCTAAGGGTTGTCATGGCACTGAAGGATGGAACTCTGGACTAACAGTCATCATCAAGGCTAAATCTGAGTCACTCTCTCCCCACCTGCCCCTATCCCTTCCCCCTCACCATCCAACTTGTTTGCTGTGTGACTTTTGAGAAACCGTTCACCTTCTCTGTTTTTCGGTCCTCCAGGAGGTGTGGGACTGCAATATTCATAGTGGTCAGCTTTTTTGAATAACTTCTTTTAGCATAGGAAGAACATTCTTGGAGCAGTGGATTAAAATAAGAATAATAGACTCCTCTGCAAAGTTTTCCTTGGGGAACTAGAATTCCAACTTAGATCACTAGCTTTGGATCTAGGGTAATTAAACTTTTCCAGACAGGAAATAAGCAACCCCTCCAGTTATAGTTAAAGGAGGATTAAAGAGGAAAAATCAATGTGTTACTATGAGGAAGACTAGCTAATAAAAAGAGCTAACAGCATTTAAAAGCCCTTTCTTCACAATCACCATTTAAGGTAAGTATTACAACTATTACTATACCCATTTTACTGATGAGAAAACTGAGACTCAAAGAACCTGAATGGCTCATGCAAGGCCACACAGCTTGTTAAGTTTCAGTCGTCAAATCTTTTGACTCCAGTCCTGGGAGCACTCTTTCCTCTGTCACCACAACTATCTGAGATCATATTCTACTTTAAAAGTCGATCGATGGTCCCCTGAGTAGTTCACTAATGGAGGAATTTCATGCACCAGGGCAGAGCAATTTCCCGGCGGGAGAAGGCTTCCTTTCAACACAAGTCACCAAAGAGGGGGCTCTTTGTTTAGGAGGTAAAAATTCACTCACCTGTTTTCCCATACAGAAGTAAGACTTAATCATGCCTCTGAAGCCCATTTCTCCTTCCACCTCTCTCTGATTGACTTCACATCTCTGCTCTGCCCTTTTCAGTCTCACACTTCCAAAAACATGTTTAGTCAAGAGCTTTCCTCTTCCATCATTCTGGCCATGGCTTCTCCTCTGATCAAGTCTCCCATCTGAAATCAAACTCTCCTGCCTTTTTTCCCTACCCTTTTCCTTCTCTAATTCTTTGCTTTACTTTGCTCACTTCTTTACCATTCACTTAATAACCATTGCCCATTTCCTCCTTTCCTTCCATCCACCAGAATTTGTCTTTACTAGCAACTCTTAAAAAATAGTATGAGATAATCCTTGTAAAGTGCTCGTTAGCATAGTGCCTTGCACAGACTAAGTGCTATAAAAATGTTAGCTATTATCAATTATTATTATTATTATATGAACCACTGGTACTCCCTAAGTGTCTTCTGGATACTTCTGGATAGCACACAAGATCATCCTCAGTATAAATCATATAAGTGTATATGTATATATGTGTGTGTATATGTATATATGTATACATATATACATATACACATATATAATATATGTGTATATATATACATATATATATATATAATCGTATAAAAATGTTTGTTATTTCCTGGTTAACCTTGGCTAAGTTACTTGCTAACCCTGTGTCTCATCTCCTGTAAAGATGAGAATACCAACACTTCTACCCCCATTATTGCCCCCACATTTACAGGGAATCATTCACTATGATCCTAGAAATATCAGAGGTTTGGAGTGGGAAGGTCATATTGCCCAACCACCTCCTTTGCAGATGAGGAAAATGAGGTCCAGAAAAATTAAATTACTTATTCAAGGTCATACATGTAGTAACAGAACTGGGATTTGAACCCACATCCTTCTACCTTTCTACTATATCAAGTCTGTGAAAATGCTTTGAAAAGCTAAAAACACAATTGTTTTTAAGTGTATTTCCCACCATCTCTCTTTCAAAACATCAACATTAACCTTTTTTTTTAAGGATCCATCCACAGTTTCCCATATTTCTGCATGGATATTCCCCTTACACCCTGACCTCCATTTGTCTAAAACTGACGTCATCTTCCTCTCCACAAAGCCAGTTCCTCTCTTTGTTCATAGAACTTCCATCCTCCAATCAATCCCCCAGACTCAAAACTCATCATCTCTCCTTCAGCCTCCAATGCCATCCATCAGTTTCCAAGTCCCATCCACTCCTTCCTTACCATGTTTCTGGCACCTGTACCTTTCTTATAACTCCTTCTGCCACCACTATAATTCATAGGATCATAGATTAAGAGTTAAAGGACATTGAGACCTACCCTCTCATTTTCCAGATAAGAAGCTGAGGCACAGAAAAGTTAGGTGACTTGCCCAGGATCACACAGTCATTGTTCCAACATGTACTTTGAGCTCAGATCTTCCTGACTACAAATTCATCTATCTATTGCTCCACACTGCCTCATCTCCTCATGCTTGGCTTACTAGAGTTGCTTCCAAATTGACTTCCTAGCTCCAAATATCTCCTTCCCACACCCAATCCCCAAATCTGAACATACTCATTAGATTCTCCCACTTCTACAAGAAACCTTTCCAGGTCCCCCATCCTCCATCCCTCCACCCCCATACCATACTAGTGCTTTTCCTCTGAGATCACTCCAGGTTATCCTGTATATGTCATATTTGTGCAGAGTTCATCCCCTCTTGTCTCTCCCATTAGATTGTAAAATCCTTGAGGACAAGGCACTGTTCTTGCTTTTCTTTTCATTCTCAGCACGTAATTTAGTATCTGGCACATAGAACTTAATGAAGGATCATTAATTTTCATTCATTTGATCAAAGACATCTAATGTCTCCCTATTTTCTACAGATTAAATGTCAAATCCCTTTGGCTGACCTTAAAGTATTTCTGTTGCTTACCTATCTTTCTAACTTTCTCTTCAAGGCACCTCAGCTTTGAAAAATACCTGCACAGTCCCACCTTTGCTCATGCTGTTCTTCTGCCAGGAATATTCTCCCTTGTACTCTCCACATTATCCCAATCCTTTCCATTCCCCGCTCAGTCCTGCTCACTTATGACCTCTCTCTCTGATCTTTCAAAGAATCATAGAATGTTAGATCTAGGACGGAACCCAGAAATCTTCTAGTCTAACCCTATCTCATTTCATGTGTAAATGAAATACACATACACACACATATAATACATGTGTATATGTATATATACATGTGTGTATGTGTATATACACACACATGTTCATACACATATATGGCTTACCTTCCCAACAAGAATATGGAATAGAGGGCTGAGATAGAGTCTCAGATTCTTTAACATTCCTCCATTGCTTAACATAGTGCTATACACAAAGGATCATAAGATAGTAAATTTAACTCTTAAAATGACTTAAGGACCTCAGAGGTCACTTAGTCTAATCTTCATTTTACAGATGAGGAAACTGAGGCCTAGAGAAATTAAGTCAGTTATCTAAGGTCACGTAGATTCTGAGGTCTTGGATTCAAATCCAGGACCTCTGACTCCAAATCTGGCACTCTTCCCACTAAAATCATTGCTTATTAAATGCTTATTAAATAATTATTGGTTGGTTGGTTGGATGAATAAATGGTTATGGTTGGATAGATGGATGGATGGATGGATAGATGAATGGATGAATGGATAGATGGAAAGATGGATGAAGATCCAGGCATTGCAATTGACAGCTTCATTTTTTTCTTTTAAAAAAAGTCCTTGGGTTGTGCTGACATTTTGGGTCTTGCAAATGTACCATTTCTCCATTTGTTTGGAGGCACAGAGATTCACTTTTTGATGAATCCTACTTGAAAAGTCCTTTACCAATACTAAGAAGATACTAACATACTATTTCTATTCATTAATACCCACACTAAGTAAATGAAATGAGATCTTCAAAGAGCTTCATGGCCCTGGAGAAACTGAGACTTACACCAAATTATATTCGTCCTGTGGTCAGCTTGAGAAAGTAAGGCCAATTCCCTTCAAGGATTATTATTGTTCCTTTCAGTTGAAATCTTATACTCCAAGAAACAGACCAGGCCAGTGTATCTGGAGTCCAGGATAGTCCTCTCTGAATTGTCTTCTCCCCTTTGACTTAGTAAACCACAGGTTTCCACATGTGACACTCCAGTATGTTTATTTCAAGGACAGGGGACAGATCAGGGGAAAGAAGAGGAGAGGTGGTATTGCAGATGAGAAGAGGAAATATTGGCAGTGTTTGTAAGCTGCATATGAGGGTATAAAGCCAGTCACTTTTTTTTATCTTGTATGTTAATGATATTTGCCAGTTTATAGAAAACTGTTATTTGAGGAAACTCATTAATTAAGTCAGGTTTGGGGAGAGAGGGTCCCTCTCTCAGAACCTAGAGCTGTCATAGTAACTTACCAGTCTTCCATTTTTTTTCAAAGCCTGTAGTATGAAGAATCAACTTAATAGGTGACTTTGGGTAAAATTTATTAAACCAGAGATGTGTCAGATGGGTTAGAAAGTGAGAATGAACTATGAAAGCTTTTTGGTTGCCAGGGTAGTGGAATTAAGGGGAGAAATGTGCTCTCCTTGACATGAATGTGCCTCTAACAAGCCAGGTCAATGTGTAGTATGCATATGATAAATTGCTTAGTGTGAGTTCCCATTGATCCAATAGTTTTTTTGTATTATTAGATTACTAAACTAACCCCAAAATGTATTAACCAAACAGTTTTGGCACGCTTTACCGCTAATTTGCAAAAATGAAATTTGGGGTTGGTTAATCTTGCTAGAATGAAACTGCTCTCTCTAGGACAGACACAGCCCTGGGATACCTGGTATTAACAGGACTAGGACCTGTCTGGGGAGGTTTTGTGTGTTTGGTTTTTATTTTATTTTTTTCTGATTTGGGGACATTTATTGATACTGTTTGGGGTTGGGTTGAGGGGAAGGGTTGGTTTGGTTTGGTCTAGTTTGGTCGGACCACAAACACAATTGAAAGTTGCCTCATGTAAAAAGAAAACAAAAACAAAAAGGAAAAACAATAACAAAAACAAACAAAATCAGTCACGTCATCAAATGATCAGCCCCTTAGGCATGCATGTTTTCTCTCATGCAAACTACAGCACAAGCCTCCCTCTGTTACATGTATGTGTGTACGTGTGTCACAGCAAGTCGGCTACGCTCCCCAGTCTGGAATAGGGTAGGCTAGCGAGAGAACAAAGGGCCAGAGCAGAGATTACACCAAGAAGGAGAGAGAAGAGTGTTGTGTGTGATCACATAGGAGGGACATGATGGCCAGATACATGGAAAAGGATTATGGAAGAGGAAAACTCAGGATACGGCTTGGAGGAAGCGAGGAGGCACTGCCTTGCAAAATGATATGGCTCTCCAAAATGATGACCATTTGAAGAAACGGTGAATTTCTTTAATCAACTGATGTCATTGATGTCTAACATGCCTCATTTAACAAGGCTTGTTCAGGGCTAGAAATTGAATAGGTGTAATTGACAAATGCTTGAATTTGGCTTCCACTTTGGAGGAGAGAAAAAAAGCATTTCATACTTTCTTTTTAAATGCCTATACAATACATGTGCATTTTTTAAAGGGGGATCTCTTCTTGGGAGGTGAGGAGTCCTGATTTCCTCCCCTCCCCCCCAGAAAAATCCCCTTAATATATAATGACAGAGGTCAAAAGTCCTTTTTCTTAACCAGGTTGCAAGTGCCACAGTTTAACCAATTTTCATTGTGGTATGGAATGGTTTTGGCCACTGGGGATCTGGGAAATAGGCTGCAGCAGCACCTCTGGCACATCCTTGTCAAACAAAGACAGCCCAGAAGAGCTGTGCTCTTATTTCCACCATCCCTGGTCCTTGCTGTTTAACCTGATGAATTGAAACAGGGCTCTGTTTTGTAGAGCCTCCTGACCAGGAATTCTAAGGCAACGTTCCAATCTCAAAGTACAACTATTTTTAATATACATCTATCCACGCACATATATCTGTATATGTGGCTGTGGTAAGTTTCTATTTCACAGAAAGTGGTGCTAATCTCGGGTACATTGAATATCTCACCTTGCCTCTTCCTGCTTAGACTAGGACACAAATCTCTATTATGGGTACCATTGTAAATACAGGAGAGGAAATAGTTTTAAACAAACAAATGGTCTTTCAGTACTGTATCCCTTTTCTCACATTTGGTGTTGGCTCCTAGATTACCAGTATCTTAATCCTGACCCCCACATTATTAGGGAATTAAAAGGCAATGAGGAGTAGTCATTAGGTGCTCCCCAATAGCTAAGGGTAAGGTGTGTACCCAAGTGAGCCATTCATTCCACAGTAGGAGAGGACTATGCCAAGAGCCCAGTGGATGTGGACCACCCCCACCCCCCTCTGTGGGATGCAGGATTTTTATCCTTGTGCCCCAGACTGCTCATGGAAAGAGATATGGGGTAGATGAGATTAAAGTCACCATATCTATTACAACCAAAAAAAAAAAAAAAGGCATTCACTCAAACCTTACAATGGGGGGTGGGGTGGAAGTAGGTGAGGGTGGGGATAGAAAAGCAAGGGAAAAAAAATCTAAACAGCAGGATACGACAATAAATGGGGAAACAGCAAGAGAAAAAGCACACTAGGTTAATATAGGAAAACTAGTTTCTTTATTGAGAGATTCGTATATTAGTATTAGTGGATTCTGTGTGTAACAATGTTGTCATGCACACAATACAAAAAAAAGGCCGGGCCCACCATGCTTCGGAAGGGCAACAGAACAAAAGCAGCGTACAATGAGCAGATGGTCCAGGCTACACGACCACATTACATTTCAGCAGGGTAACGTCTCTAACCGAGCGATTTACATTGTCAACTGGGGAATGTAAAAAAATACAGATCATGCTTTAGTTTTAGTACAAGAAAAGGTGAAAAAGATACACAACCAAAAGGATATTTGATACAGAAAAAATTACCCCACAAAATAAGAACAGGAAGTAATTCAGCACAGCAGAACACGCTATCCCTGTTGAATGGAAACCCATTTTGCCGGGAACTCTTTTCCCCTTTACCTTCCATGAAATGCCGAATTTGCCAGATTGGAAGGTTCTTTGGGCTTGTGATTTCAGAGGGACCCCGAATCAGGGACTCCATTCTGTGGTAACTGTTTTTTGTCTCAGGGGTTTTTAAAGACAGTTCATCCGGCATGCAGTTGGCTTTTGGGAACAGATGGTAGCCAACAGTTAAAGGGGCAGCACTGAGGGCCAGGGCTGCATGACATGTAATGTCCAAAGATGCACTCGTCCTCAGTATTTAAGGAACTGTGGCAATCACTCCCCTTAGGCCAGGAACCTCTGTCTACCAAATTTCTAGAGGCTCTGGAATGGCAACAAATGACATTAAATTGGAGAATTTAATTTTTTTTTTTTGGCCTCCGACCAAATGTAATTTGTTCAGTTATGCCTGGGTGCTGCAAGGCAAGCTGATGTTTACCCAGATAACTGGAAAAATAAGATACCGCAGCCTCCAAACCTAAAGCAAAATGAATCCACTTAACAGGAATTTACAGTGCAATGTACTTAGCTAAACAAGATGAAGATACAAAAATGGTTGTTATTCCTCTACAGCTATTCTGAAATGGCCTGTTTCCTACACTACTACAATGAAACTAAAGAGAACAGGTTTAAGCTAACAGTCTCTCTAATAGTTTTACAAGAAGATTGTGGTTTAGGACTTCGTTGGTTTAAGCATTAGTATCCTCTATCGGAAGGTCATGAGTTCCTAGCATATCGTGCTAAATTTTGCCCACAGTCTCACACACCCCTTAGCTGCTTACAGCTCCTCTGGGGGGAGGTGTGTACACTAGGAAAGTAGAACTTTGAGTGGTTTGTAAATGTTTTTTTTTTTTTTTGAGGGGGGGAGTTGTAGGGAGGAGAGGACCAAAGAAGGGGAAAGTAAAAATATATATGTATATATTTTTAAAAGCATCTACAGCAATTTGAATTTCAAGTCATGTATCTTGTCTTCTGAAATGATATTTAGAGATCTGGTAGTATTAATGAGTTTGATAATGATTTAATCAGGATAATTATAATTATACTTTTAGGCTCAACATCCTTCTTAATCATGTTTGAATTTCTGCGAGTGTACAGTCCCACACCCCTAAAAGAGGAAATGGCAAGTAATAGGGAGATAAGCTTAAACAAAGGGGGGGGGCGGAATTAACATTTCAGAAAAATCTCCTCCTCTGTCCCCCCTACCTAACCCTACCCCACCCTTTTTTTTTCTCCCTCTAATTGACAGGCAGGCCTGAGATAGGGGATACTGCAGCTTAAATAGCAATGCCTTCCTCAGATGGAAACAGGAAATGGTTAAGAGGGGTGTCACAATACAGCTAAATGCGGAGGCAGAAGGGTCACAGCGCACACAGCAGCAAGTTGACCATTCACTGTGCTACACAATGAAGAAAAAAAAAGATTTGATAAATGCAGAATGTCATCATTCTATCATCACACAAGAAACTGCGGTTTAAACAGGCCTACGGTCCAACCTAGTCCTTCTGGGCACACCAGGAGTGGAGGGGTGGGGGTGGGGGACAAAGGGCAGGGGATGAGGGTGAGGGTGAGTGGACTGGCGGCTGGGCGGGCTATGTCAGGGCTGGGTCTCCATTTTAACGCTCACTGAAGCCTCTAGGGTAGCCAATCTTCAATGGGGAACCCACTGCACTAGCGTTTGGCCACCCCCACCTGGAATGCTGACTGAGAGAAGAGGGAGTCTGCATGGGTAGACATCATTCTGTTTTAGTGTGATATTATCCAGTGGGGATTTCAGGCAAATGTGGAGTGGAGAAGGGAGAAGAAACATTTCCAAGAGAAGAAATGTGCATTCAAAGGCAGAATATCAAAAAGAAAAAAAAAGGGGGAAAGAATCTAAATGAATACTGGGTGGTGGTTTGGGGTTTTTTGTCTGTTTGCTTGTTTGTTTTGGTTTTTTTGTTTTTGTTTTTGATTGAAAGAAAATGGAAGAAATGGGGTGGGGGAATAAAGAAAGGGGGGAAAAATCAAGCCTATTGTTGTAGCAGAATGTGAGGGAAATCCGTGCAAACACATCCCATAGCACATATTGAAAAAACAAAACCCCCACCGCCAGCCTGCTGCTGCTTTGTAACTGTCTCCCGGTGGCAAATGTATGGCGTTGGGTAGGACTCCTGGCCAGAGGTGATCTCCAGCCTGAACCTCACACACAGTTGCAATCCCCAAAGGACCAAATATACAGATCAAGTCTGGCACAGGGAAAAACAGAAATACATGTCTAGCTCTCTCCAAGTCAAACGGACACACACACACCACACACACACACACACACACACACACACACACACACGAGCGCGCGCGCACGCACACACACACGCACGCACACGCACACATACACACACATACTGCAACCACACCACACCACGCCAAGAATCTTTAACCCGTCTTCACAGCCAAAGCGGTTTCAGACAATTGCGGGGAGGGGGAGGGAGAGGGGAGTGGATAGCACAACACAGAGGCAATATACAAACAAAAAAAAGGTTAAAAAGGAGAAGGGGGAGGGGGAGAGAGATCATGCTACTGCCCACAAGAGGTTGGGGGTGGGGTAGGGGAGTGCAAGGAGAGAGAGCCACAGATCCCAGTTACACAGCGATCAGCCACTGGTATTAATGACAAAAAATACAAATTAAACAGCACACACCTTAAAATAAAATATTGTGAAGCCCACACTGCTACATAAAAATCAAGCACTCCATACAGACACGCACGTACACACACAATCAGATCTCTCTCCCTCTTTAGAGCATCTAGGCATCTGGGAAGGGGGGGCGATTTGGGGGAACCAAGTCCGCCGCAAAGGATTAAAAAAAATAGGAGGGGAGGAAGGAAGGAAAGAAGGGGGAGGGAAAGATCCGTGTCAGCCAAACCCCAACTTCCTTACAATAGATCTCAAAGGAGCAGGCTCCCCACAGTCAGGGGGTCCCCCCAAAAAGAGGGCTAGACATTGCTTTCTTGCAAAAGCCCTCCCTCCCCGTCAGCTGCAGCACCCAGGTCTCTCCCCCCATTCCCCGGCCCCCATGCCCACGGCGATCCGAGCTCCAAAGCAGACCCCGAAATGAAAAAGCGATACCTCTGTTTCGCACAGAGCCAAATACTGGAAGAACGAGATAGCCTACGTGGACTAGGACCATCCTGGAAGCTGGGGCGGCGGCGGCGGCGGCTGCTCTCGCGGCTGCTGCGCGGGGTCCCTTTGTTGCGCTGCTCCCGGGCGCTGGTGGAGGCGGAGGCGGAGGCGGAGGAGGAGGAGGAGGTGGTGGAGGAGGAGGTGGGGATGAAGGGGATGGAGGGGATGGAGGGGATGGAGGGGATGGAGGGGATGGAGGGGATGGTGGCGGAGGCAGCAGCGGGGCGGAGGCTGCGGAGGCTGAGGCGGCGGCAGCGCTGGCTGGCGAAGAGACAGATGGCCCATGGAAATGTTCCCTTCCAATCCCCCTCTATACATTCAAATGCGGGGCTGGGGCCGCAGCTGCCCGGCACACAAAGGCGAGGGCAGCCAATGGGAGCCGAGCGCGGCGCAGGCTCCGCCGGGGACCCGCCGCCGGCTCCACCGGTGACAGGGATGGAGCGGGAGGGGAGGGGACGGGGAGGGAGGGAGAGCGCGGATGGGGGAGAGGTGGAGAGGCCCGAGGGGGCGGCCAATCAGGACGGCCAGAGAGGAGGGGGGAGGGGGCAACCCCTCGGGGGGGAGGGTGCGCCTCGGGTCGTAGCTAGCGGGCAGTGGGCGGAGTGCACACTCGAATCGCACACAAACGTGCCCTCGGAGTGCACATATACACGTACACACAACGGCCTCGGGCACATGGAGTACAATACACATATGGCCATGCTGTGCACACAGAACGCAGGCATGAGCGACCCCTGAGCACACAGGTGTATACACACATGGAATACGAACGGATGTACTTGAGGTGTATACATACGTGAATATGTGAAACGTATAGTTTGCACAGACACATACACAGAGGATGCTTGACGCCCATAACCATGAGAGCAAGGGGATGGGGATCCACTGCATTCATTGGACAGCAGCTCCCAGAAAGTCCATACCGATGTGCAGGGCACAGACAACCCGCACCACCCTCACCACTACACAGACATGTGGAGTAGGCACAGAAAGTGCACCTATACAGACACCAGCAAGTAGGCATTCCCAGAGACACACACATAGGGCACACAGCACAGGCTATAAGAACAGGTGCACAGCTCCCTCAGGGCAAACAAGCATATTTCACATTATGCACACTATGTTCACAGGGTCAGAGAATCCTAGTCCCCTTAGAGACCATCTAGTTTAGGATCCTCCTTATAAAGATAGAGATAGGAAGGGCCAGAAAGAAGTAACTTCCCTAGTCATACAGTTAACAAGTGTCAAAAGCAGAATTAGAACCCAAGTGCCTGAATCCCTGGATAGCCTTCTACCCACTTGACTATGCCTCCTAAGGACATGTATATATAAATCCCAGTCATACACACAGAACAGACACATGCTTGACTAGCAGGTACCCATACCCAGAGCACAGGACATATCCATTCACACAGTACCCTCAGAGAGGTACAAATATAGGCATTATAGACATAGACATGTTATAGACATGGAAAGAGGGTATTGGGTGTGTTCACTCTAGCTCCAGATGAAGGTATGAAATCAATACACACAGGTATGCATGTACATGTATCTATGACAGACATAGAATCAAGCACATGAAATTTAACACAGTACTTCACAGGACACACATATAGACCACTTTTGCGTACAAAGAGATGTGCCAAACCCCAGCACAGGTGTACAAGAACAACAGCAGCATGTGAAGCTCCCACAGAAGTAACAAGCTAAATTTGCACACTACAGTAGGTACACCATCAGCTGCATGAGTCACACAAGACCCCATAGACAATGCTTGTATATATCCACATGGACCTACAGTGGATACTGCATGGAGGAGCCCCCTGCATTTACCAAACAGAAAGCTCCAGAAGGCACAATTGTGACTAATGCCAGAAAATAAACAAGATGCTAATTCCTTTCATACATTCACACCTATGTGGAAAATTCTTATTTCACTGATGGCTGCTGTCCTCATTAGGGGATGCTAGTTCATCAGCTTCATGAATCCTGGTGATGACTTAAGAATCAGATGATGTTAGTGCTGAAAGAACTCTTAGAAACCATCTAGTACAAACTGCTTGTCCAAGGTCATACAGCTAGTTAGCTTTTTTCCTTTATTTTCTTCTTTTCTGGCAATGTTAACTAATTACTAATGTTTTGTTTTTTTTTTTCCCTTCTCAGCCTAGCCTCTTTTTAAGTATCTGTGAAACTGTTTAAATGTCTAGAGGATCAGAGAACATTATGAAAGGGAGGTGTGGAAAACAAACTTTGTTCCCTTGACATTATTTACAAAGGAAGGTCTTCACACATAGCATTCCAAGTCATCTGAGAATGTGTAGATGCTCAGGGGCAAGTTGCTGGACTCATTGACCTGTCAGCAGCCTTTCCAGTTTTCATGACCTTCACGAGTTAATTTAATTCTGAAGTTGAAAGGTACCACAGAAGTCATCAGATCCAAAGCATGACTCTACATGATCTGACAATTGGTCAGATCATGTAGACTTTCAGAGATGGGACATTCATTACTTCTCAAGGTAGCCCAACACATTTTTTGATGTCTCCAGTTATGGGAAGGTTGGGTGTATATATATATATATATATATATATATATATATATATATATATATACACACACACACATACATACACATATACATATATTACATATACACATATACATTCATATATGTATTTATATGTGTGTACATGTATGTATGTATGTATTGAACTAAAATCTGCTGTCCTATGATTTCTCCTCCTTCCTCCAAATTCATTAGTTCCTCTTACCACTTCCTTCCAATGATTCCAGTTCTGGACTCTGGAGTTAAGCATAGAAGTCTATTCCTTCAGTTGTATTCCAGTTCTTCAAATATTCGAGATAGTATTAAACCCCTAGTTCCAAACCTTCAATTTGCCAAATTAAGCATTGTCAGTTACTTCAACTCACCCTCAAATAACATGGTTTTGATTCCACACCATTTTGTCACCATCCTTTGGACCCTCTGGAGTTTGTCCATTTTCTTCTAAAATCTCACTCCCAGAATCAAAAACTATTTCAGATACAGTCTATCTAGGCCAGAGAACAGCAGGATAATCATTCATGCATTCTGGATACTTCTATTAAAACCTAGGACTGCATTAGAGGTTTGGGGACACACCACACAACTGACTCAAAGTACCTTGCAATTTATTAAAGCCCCTAGGTCTTTTTCATATCTACTGCTCTGTAGCCACAGTTGCCCTATCTGGTCCTACTGCTATTGATTTTTTGAAACCAAATGTGGAACTTTACATTTATCTCAATATTATCTTGTTAGATTTGGTTTATCATTCTACCCTGGGCAGACACCAACACCACACTTTGAACAGAACTTATGGAGGCCCATGAGACATGTAGCCCAGTCTTTATTATTTAATGGAGGGAAAAGGAGAAAGCACTGCCAACATTTACTGAAACTGTAGTCCTGTTGCCTGTCAGAATTCCTGCCACTCAAATGGAATAATATCTCTCATTCTCCCTCTCTCTCTCTCTCTCTCTCTCTCTCTCTCTCTCTCTCTCACACACACACACACACACACACACACACACACACACACACACATACTTCACCAATATGTACAGGTATTTTCCATACTATAGGCTCCATATCCTTCTACCCATGTGCCATCCGGAA
Organism: Bettongia penicillata ogilbyi; assembly: GCA_023548195.1. NCBI lineage: Eukaryota > Metazoa > Chordata > Mammalia > Diprotodontia > Potoroidae > Bettongia > Bettongia penicillata. The sequence goes on from JAJHZJ010000158.1 coordinate 5,384,907, forward strand.
GCACTAAGTGACCTGAAATAATAGCAGGCCTTGAGAAAACCAGTGGACAGCCCCAGTACTCACGTTAGTCAATAATCTCAGCCTTTTCCTGCTACCAACCTTTTACTAGATTTTCTGCCAAAGGACATTTGGCCAGTTTAACCTTCATCATCTCTTCCCCACTCATTTGGACAGGTCTCTGGAGGTTCAGTAAGTGAGAGATCTAGGGATAAAACCCAAATCTCATTTTTAGTCTAGGGCACATTTTTCTGCATCAACCATACTGCCTCCTCAAGACATGCCATTTCCCTAATGCGAGGTTACCTACTTTTTATTTTCCCCTACCATTCAACAAAACATCTAGAAACACAATGAGGCAGACTCCTTGGGACTGATGGATTTGACATGACTTCTGTTTTCTTTTTAAAATCAGTATATAATGCATGGTGGTAGGCTTAACACTCACTTAAGGCCCAAGAAAATACTTAGTTTCTGTGACCTTGAGCAAGTCACTTCCCTTTGGCAAACTTGAGTGTCCTCATCTGTGAAATGAAGGGATTAGACTAAATGATCTCTAAGATCCCTTCCAATTCTAACATTCTCTGAATCTATCATCCTATAAAGTGCAGAGATAGGAGTAGAAAGTCCATCGTGCCCTACCCCACATTCCTATCGCCAGACAGAAAGAAAAATGGTCAGCACAGCTCGTGTCTATCAGAATCACATATCTTAGCTTTGAGTTCCTTCTCTGTTTGGGATCCAGCTGAACCCACACTCTCAGATAGTTCCGCTTGTTTGGCTGCAGCAAGCCTGGATTTCAGGATGATTTCGTCATGGAAGAACCTGCTTACCAGACTCTTCTCCAAAAAGTCAGACTTCTGATATGTCTACCCCAAACACTTCTGTGATTCAGTGGGGAAACAAAAATCACAGAAACCAGTCATGCAGACTTGAAAGGGAAAAAAATACCAGTTAACAGAATTGTTCATTTTTCAACAAGTTGTCTGGCATCAGGTAGACACAGTCTTCAAAATCCATATAGCAGCATCTGTCCTTCAATCAAAGCATCATCCAGTGTTTTATCAGGCACAACAGCATTGTGCTAGACAAAAGAGGGATAGGAGAAGAGACAAAGAAGGCCCCTTCCCTGGAGGAGCTTACTATCTAGCTGGGGAGAAAGATTATAAATACAGGCATGAAATAATGAGAAAACAGTACAAGGTAGACTATAATCAAGTTTCAGATAATGAGTCACAGAAATTATGGTCAAGGAGACCAGAGGAGGGAGAGAGATCACCGTTGGGCAAGTCATCAGAGAAGGCTTCTGGAAGGAGGTGACACAAGCTTAGTGCTGCAAGATGAGCAGAATTTGGATTGGAAGGAAGGTGGGAATGGGTGTGGGGGAAGGTAAAGAATATCATTCCCTCAAAATGTTAGACAAGAAAGGATAGAAATAGAGCTCTTCTATACCATATTCGTGTCTTTACATTGACCTAGACCTGGATCTATCAAACTCAATTAGAAATGAAAGCCACTAACCTGTACATAGGACAGCTAGGTGGCACAATGGATAGAGCTGAACCTGGAATCAGGAAGAGTTGAGTTCAAATTCATCCTTGTACACTTTCTAGCTATGTTACCTTGGGCAAATCACTTAACCCTGTTTACCTCTGTTTCCTCATCTGTCAAGTGAGCTGGAGAAGGAAATGGCAAACCACTCATATATGTTTGCTAAGGAAACCTCAAATGGGGTCATGAAGAGTCATATATGACTGATAACAACAGCAACCTGTCATCAGTATCCCCGTAAGCTACACATTGACTTAGAAGACCACCCATACGATAAAACATATTTGTATTAATACAGCAACCCATTAAAATCATGTCAATGCTACATTTTAATCTCGTTCAAGCCCCATGCAATCCCACAGGTCACATATTTGATACTCTGGACAAGACTATTAAGCAAACACCACCTTCTACACGAAGCCTTAGCACACCCCATTCCAAGTCTACCCTGTATTCATTTCACTTGTGTATACAGGTTGTCTCCCCTCTGCCCCGCATTGGAATATAAGCTCCTTGAGGGCAAGGGCAAGGACTATTTCACTTTTGTTTTTGTAACTCCAGTATCTAAAACAGTGACTCAAAATAGTAAGTACTTGTTGGGTCCAGTTATTCAACCACTTAAGAATCCACTTAACTGTACTATCAGGTAGCCCACATGTCTCTATCTTGCCCACAAAGATATTATGAGCAACTTTGTCTGAAATGCAGATATGCTACATCTGCAACATTTCTTTGATATACCAATCTAGTACCTAGTCTAGATAGTTTGAATGTGGCTGAGCTTTGGAAGTCATCTGTATGGATCTGACAGTTGTCCAAAGACAGGATAAAATCTCAAAAGAGATATGAAGAGGATTTGGAGGAGGACCCTGGGATTAGTTACATTTAGCATGAATAGGAGGAGCAGCCAGAGAGGCAGGAGAAAGGCCAAGATGGTGATCTCAGTATAGAAGCCAGAGGAAAGAGAACCAAGGAGGTAGTGTCAAATGCTGCAAAGAGATCAAGAATTATGAGTAGTAGTAAGAGGCTATTGAATTTGGCAATCCTCAGACCATCTATGACCTTTGAGAGCAAGTTTGGAAGGGGGAAGGGAAGAAAGAGAAAAGTATCTCTATGGGTACTATGCTAAGTGCTTCACAACCCTGGGAGAAAAGTCCTATTGTTATCTCTATTTTATAGTGGAGGAAACTGAGGCAGATAGAGGTTGAGTGACTCACCTGCAATTATATAGTAGTATCTGAGGTCATATTTGAACACAGGTCTTCCTGATTCCAGGCCTGGTGTGCCACCTAGCTGGTAGAGTAGTAGGAACAACAGACGAACTGCAGAGGAATGAGAAGTCACATTGGTGAGAAAATGGAGGCAAGGAATTCAGATTACTCTTTCAATATGTCTGACAATGACCCAACTAACAACTTCTCCCTCTGTGTAGACATCCTTTCCTCCCTCTGCTTCCTAATACACCTCTCTTTCTGTCTCTCTCTCTCTCTATCTCTGTCTGTGCTCTGTCTCTCTCTGTCTCAGTTGTTCTTCCTCACTAGCAGCTCTTCCTCTGGCTCCTTATCTTTATCCTGGTCTCCTTTTCTTATCTCTTTCCAGACCCTTAGAGCAGGAGTTCCCTTTGCAGATGACTCTAAGTCCCTCTCTCTAACCTGGAGCTCTGGTTCTAAGATTCAGGCTGCCTTTGGGATGTCTACCTGCACCTCCCACCTACCCTCCAACTGGATATATCCAAAACTCAGTTTATTTTAATTCCCCCAAAACTTGTCTCTTCTCAAATGACTCTTTCTGTCAATGAGAGTCTCACATGTTTTCAGTCACTGCCTCTGACCCGTCTTTTGTCTCCCTCACCACTAGCGTCTTCTTTCCAAGACGGAGTCTCATTTGTAAATAGTTGTTTACATGTTGTCTCCTCCATTAGGATGTGTACTCTTTAAGAACAAGAACCATGTTTTTGCCTTTCTTTGTATCTCTGGCACTTAATAAGTACTTAGCACATGGAGCCACACTTGGTCCGGCACATAGTAAGTACTTAAGAAATGAATGTTTGTTGAATCTTTTTCTCCTTGGCTCAAAAATCTTAACTGGTTATTCCTTATCAAGTTAGGTTAAAACTCTTTTGCTTGGCAAGACACTCCACAAGCAGACACTACCCTACCTCTCCAGTTTAATTTCATACTCCTCTTCTCCCCCCAACCCTTACCATACCCCACCCGAGTAGAAATGGCAACACCAACTGCCAAACACAAAGTACATGTCCTGCCTAGGCAAGTCTGTGTCTGGGTTTGGGGCTTATTTTTCTGTGTTTGTGGATTTTTGTCTGATCCTAAGTGGCCAAACATTGACATTGAGATGGATAAATCCAGGTTGGAAAGTGACCTGGTCATTTCGATAAGTCTAGAGACTCTGGATCCATCAGGTGGATCTGACTGATGACAAGGAAAGTTTCTGTACTAGAAAAGAATGCCACTATCAGGAGGAGGCCAAGCACTGGTCTGGCTGGACAGTAGTTGAAGATTTTGATTATGGAGAACCAAGATATAATTAACAATGCTTGTTTGGCAGTTCCCAAAACTTTTTTTTGTTGAGCATTAGCTTCCCAAGAGAATAGAACTATAGTTATAAGTTAAGTTACTGAATCCTGTTTCTGTTTGAAGTTTTTCTATCAGTGTGTATTTGTGAGTACTCAGCATATCTTTTGTGTATAGGAAATAAATACCTGTCTCATACCTGGTTCATATTAAACATGAGTGCTTTTCTACTGCCTTCTTTGAGATGGTAAGACATGAGCCAAAGTTCAAGATTCAACTAAGTATAGCCTTCAGGTTCTGAAATAGAATGTAACAAGCTAAAGGGTGTGTTAAAAAAAAAAAGAGCATAACTCTTCTCATTTAGGACTGAATCTACTCTGAACTGAGTATGTATAATACAGCGGTCCATTAATGGAAAGGGGTTGAGTGAAGTGTCTGTCCTTCCCTTATCCCACTAGCAATGGGTATTTAATGTCTAGGATGTTCTCCCTTCCCTCTTTAAACTCCTACTCGTTGTTTAAAACAACTCAAATCCTACCTCTCTTAGAAAGCCTTCTCCTGTTGGTAGTAGCCTGTCCCCTCGGCCTGCACATGGGATTTTGTTTGTACCTTTCTTACAAATTGATCATGTATTATTGAGTGTTATAGTTATTTGTATATGTACCAAACCTCTAACATCAAATGTAACAATAACTCAATAAGGAAAGGGTCTGTGTATTAGTCAAACGTACCTCCATCCCCAATAGTTTGAATATAATTTAATTGAACAAATGGCTTAAAGGAATAGCAGGGTGGTGAGATATGTTGTTTGTTGATTTTTGTCTTTGGTTTTTTGGTTTGTTTTAGAATGAGAGTCAGAGAAATTTTTTAGGCAGAAGGAAAGGATCTAGTGGGGGAGGAGAGATTAAAGATACAAAAAAGAGAAAGCATAATTGAAGGAGTAAGGTTCTAATGGAAAGCATGGTCTCAAAAGACCAAGCCTTGTCAAGAAGAAGGGCAACCTCTAGGAAAGGAGACTAGGGTAAGTGAAAATACAAAGAAATGTCAAAGCCCACAACTGAGGAATTCTGGGAGGTTATGATGGATGGTTTCAGTCTTCTCTCTAAAGTAGAATACTAAGTTATTCACAGGACTGAAGGCAAGAAGAGCTGGCAGATTTGGGTTTGGAGACTTGGAAAGGTAAAAGAATGGATCTGTAAGGTGGGGCTGAATTATAGATAGCCCTCAGTGCCTGTCAGAGAGATTTCAACATTACTCTGTGAGCAAAGATACTCTGGAAAATGGCAGTGCTTCTCTCCCCAAATCCCTATCTCTTCCCTAACATTTATGTACAGGAGAAACTAAATGAGGTTAGTGTTCTGGACTAGACCTGGAACTTCATTACTATAGAGAATGCCATCTTCCTTGCCACCTCTAGTCTTAGGGAGTGAGCTAGAGAAGTGGCATTAAACTCAAATAGAGCCACTCACGTTGACTTTCAAAAAGATATTAATCTATATTCTATTGAAGTTTTATTTATTTTGTTAAATACTTCCCAGTTACATTTTAATCTAGTTGTGCTACACTCAGGAGTGTTGTGCTGGCTGATCCTGTGTTTGACACTTCTGGCCTAGAGCACTGAGAAGGCTATGTGACTGCCCAGGGTGATACAGCCAAGAGGTGCCACAACAGTAAGACCTGAACCCAGGTCTTTTTTTGCTATGAAGCCAACTTTCTGTCTATCATGTCCTGCTGCCTTTCTGAAATTCTGATTGTCCATGAAACCAAGTTACAGTAACTTTGAAGGAGAAGAGAAAGGGAAGAGCTATCACAAAAAGATTTTTCAATTCAAATGAAGTTGGTAGAACCAGGAAAACAATATGCACAATGACTTTACCAATGTAAATGGAAAACAAAAGAACAAAATAGAAACTAAACAATTTGTAATTGTTACTAAGCTTGGCACAGGGGGGTATAATTTAGTTGAAGGACATTGCATATACTGTCAGACTGGGTTGATAGAATGGTTAATTTTGCTAAACTACTTTCTTTTTTACCTTTTGTTATAAAGGTCACTCTTTGGATAGGGGAGGAAGAGAGATATTGGGAAATGAAGGTGACAAAAACAAAAGATATCAATAAAAATTTATTAAAAAATCAATATTGAAAGCCAAGGACAGTTAGAAAGGGTAACAGTTGCCTCAGTTTGACTGTCAGGGGAGGGATCCTTTATGGGCTTATTATATGTATAAGAGTATCAGATTCATTTTAACCTTAGTTCAGAGACTAATTTCTTTTCCAATTGCCTCTCTGAATGAACTCCCTACTTCCAGCCAAAGCAAGGGCCCTCAGAAATGATGGAAGGGATTGCTTTAAAATCTGTGCTCTTAAGAAGACTATGCCCTAGATAATGGGGAGCTTTTGTCAGTTCTCAATAGTTTCGATTGTAAGTTTCCTGAGGGCAGGGACTATGTCCTTTTCTACCCACCCTTATATCTCCAGCATCTAACATGGTGCTTTCTTAACAAATGCTTATTAATTGTTGGCAAGTAACATGAACAATAGTATTTGGGGAAGACGCATTAAGCAATATTGTGTAGGATGCATTAGTAGGAATATGGGAGTGGGGGAGAGAGGGAGGAAGAATGTTGAGGGACATAGAGTGGGAAGATACCTATAAACTGAAACCAGATCTTTTTTTTTTTCTAAGTCTGGTAGGTTCCCAGAGCAGACTTTTCTAATCCAGTAGAAATTGATGTTTTCCTTTAACTTAACAACTGATTTTTGGCAGACAATTATGACCCCATTGAGGGACAACCTACTTTTTGGTGTTTCATTAGCCTGCAGTGACCTCTGCACGTTTGGTGACTCATCAGTTGTAAATTGTGTGTATGGGGAGTGGGAGAGCAGTGAAGGAACTGTGATGTCAGCAGAACAATAATCCTTCCCATTTATTCATCAATTTTCATTTTCTAACCAGTTTTTTATATTCATTATCTCAACTGACCCTCAACCACTGCAGTGAGAGAGAAAGAGCGGGTAGTATCCCCATTTTATGAATGAAGGAAACTCAGGCTCAGATTTAAATGTCCAAGATCACACAGCTAGGGAGGTGGCAGGAGAGCTAGGGCTAAGAGCCCAGGTATCCCAACTCTGATTTCCCCTATATACCAGATCTGTCATGAGTTCAAGGAAAACTGTTGTTTTTCTCTTTCTTTTTCTTTTTCCCAATCCTGATGCCAGAGCACTTCAAGCTGTTTGTCTAGTATTTAGTCATTCTGCTCTAGGAGGTCAGGGTCTGATACTGCCTTGATCCAGTCCTAGTTCCAAGTAACATCACTGCTCATCAGAAGCAGGGTCATCTGTGTTAGTAACCATGGAATCATCAGAACTGGAAAAGTCTTCTTCTAGATCAGCTTCCTCAGTTTACAGACAAGGGGAAGGTAATGTGCCCTAAACCACCCTGCCTCTGACTGGCAATTGGGAACATTTTTTTCCTCAGGAACACACACTTTTCCTATTGGAAAAATAATTAGATATATCATTCATTATTTTTCTCAGAGTTCAAGTCTGACCTCTGTCACTTACTAGCTGGGTAAATCATTTAACCTTCCTTGCCTCAGTTTCCTCATCTCTAAAATGTTCTGGAGAAGGAAATGGCAAACCGCTCCAGTATCTTTACCAAGAAAACCCCAAATGGTGTGACAGAGTCAGATATGGCTGAATGAAAACAACAAAACTTTTTCAGTCTGCCAAGGAACAGGAGGAAGAAACCAAAAAGCACAGAAGCAAAACATACAAGCTAGCCCAGGTTTCAGGCTTAAGAGGAAGGAAGAAAGGAAGGAAGGAAGGAAGGAAGGAAGGAAGGAAGGAAGGAAGGAAGGAAGGAAGGAAGGAAGGAAGGAAGGAAGGAAGGAAGGAAGGAAGGAAGGAAGGAATATCCAAAGAAAACCAGACTTTAAGCACTTACGGTGTGCCAGACACCATACTGAGCACTTTACATTTAATCCTCAAAACAACCCTGCACAAATTAGGTGCTATTATTATTGATGTTTTACATATGAGGAAATTGAGGCGGGCAGAAGTGAAGTGATTTACCTAGTGTCACACAACTAGGAAGTATCTGAAGTCAAATTTGAACTCAGGACTTCCTAACTCTACCACTGTGCCACCTAGCTGTGCTTTGGGCAAGAAAACTTTTGAATTAAAGACAGAAAGTTGAACCATAGTGTTGGTCCTTTATTAAACTGTGAGCTCTTTGAGAGTAAGGACTAGGAGGTTTTTTGCCTTTCTTTGTCTACTCAGCACCTAGCACAGTGCCTGGTATATAATAAGTATTAATTAATTCATTATGATTAATTATATAATATGATCATAATATATATTATAATATAAATTAATTGTGTTATATGATTATAAGTAAATTATACAATTATAAATAAATAATGTAAATTAATTACATATAAATTAAGCATTAATAAATGCTTATTGAGTTGACCAGAGTTGGTCTTCTGTTCAACTGGTTCATCTTACCACTTAACTCTCCATGCTGATGTCAAGGCAAGTATAATATCCCAAATGATGATGGGCTGGCTTGTCCATTAGATGTGCTAGACTAAGTTCTATTCTGCCAGCTGGAATTGAACTGGAACATTCCTATTATCTGACTAAAGAAAGAATTCAGAGAGGCCTGGGCCTGGGGTTTTATCCTGAGGAGCCCTAACACCTGGAGAGAAATAATTTTCTTCTTTCTAATAACCTAAAGACTTGACTGAGCTGGTAGAGAATATAGAATCATCAGGACTGGACTGGACTTTATCATCATTGTTTTTGTTCAGTCATATCCAATTCTTTGTGACCCCATTTGGGGTTTTCTTGGCAAAGATACTGGAGTGGTTTTCCATTTCCTTCTCCAGCTTATTTTGCAGATGAGTAACTGAGGCAAAAATGGTTAAATGACTTACCAAGTAGCAAATGTCTTTGTCTGGATTTGAACTCAGGTCTTCCTGACTCCAGACTCAGCATTCTATCCATTTCACCTCCTAGTTGCCCACAGGACTCTATCATAAGGCTGAATAAAATATAGTTACTCTCCATACACTGTGGCTTAGAAACTGAGCCCAAAGTATTGATGTTTGACTAGTATTAGCAAACAGATTTAATATTTTAGAGTCAGAAGTCTGAGAGTCCTAACACTTTTGGTACTAGAAGCTTCTGATTCTCACTGGTCTCTGGAAGGGGCCTAAAGTGTTTATGAACCTTCAATATACTAACAAATAATATGGTTGACTTGAAAAGGCCATGGCTAGAAGGCCACCCTTGAAGTCAGGAAGACCTAGGTTCTAGTCTGGTCTCAGACAAATACCGACTGTTAGACCTTGGACTAGTCATTTACACCTCTCAGTGCCCATAGGTCAGCTCTCTAAGACACAGGTTCTTAACCTTTTGAGATGCTATGGGAACCCCTTTGCAGAATAATGTTTTTAAATGTATAAAATAAAACTGAAAAGCAACAAAAGGTTAATGTAAATAATATAATTTTTTTTACCATCTAAATTCATGTTCCTCCTGAAATATAGCCACAGACCTCTTGGGAGTGGTGGGTTAGTGGACCCCAAGTTAAGAACCCTGATCTAAACTATAAATTACAGACCTACACCGATGAAATCATAGATCCAAATCCCACTCTCACAAATTTGTTGGATTTTGCAAACCAGAATTAGACAATATTTATTTGCCAGTTGCTCAGTAAATTGATAAATGGCTGGGTTCACCTAAGGTGATAGCTATAATGCCTTGAAGAAATAACTGAGAGTTTCCCAAAATTTTAGTCAGAAAGAAACCCCTGCCCAGTCCTACAGAACCTTAAGATGGGTGAGTCAGATTCTGGGTTCCCTGAAAAACAGGAGATATAAAATGGGGAACACAGGATAAGCTTACCTGGCTACCCAGGCCTCTCTCTGGCTAGACCTTGGGAGGCAGCGTGGTACAGTAGAGAACGTGGTGAACTTGGGATGAGGAGGGCCTAGGTCTTCTCTCTGACACTTATTGGAGTGATAACTGTTGGCAGGTCACTTAACTTCTTTGTGCCTCTGTTTCGTCATCTGTAAGATGAAGGGGACTCAACTAGATGGCTTCAAGGGTCCCTTTCCTGCTCTAAATGAGTCCTCTGTACACAGAGGTTGGAGGAAGCCCCTTCCCATTCAAAAGCAGGCATTCTGGTGTTTGTGGACATATGTGTTTTGTGGGAGATGAGCCATAACCCAAAGCTCTGGCTGTTAAGTGCTTTTCACAGCCTTGTTCACTGCCCCTGAGGAAGCAGGGAGGGGCCAGACAGCCTCCCTGCCCCACAGTTGTTGGACACCTGTCCCTGCTGCATCACGTGGCTCCAGGGGATTGTTTGCCCCAGCAGCCTCCGTCCCCCCTAGGCCTTCCTTCAGCCCCTCCTGGCCAACAGCTGCTGCTGACTTAGTTGGCTGTCATCTGCTCTTTCCCTCCTTAGGAGGAGGGAGGAAGGCAAAGAGGCTGACTTGGAAAGGGTGGCTGCTTTTAGTGCCTTTTAAGGGGCAGAAGAACATTCTAGTGGCAGGGAGGGAGTAAGACACCAGTTCCTTGTGCCTTCTTCCTATCCCAGGATCAGAAGACGTGAGCCTTTCCTTTTCTCTCCTCTGTCTCAATCCCAAATCAGACTGGGGCTCCAACTCTTACATTTCAGTGGTTATGGAGAAATTCAGAAGGGAAAAAAGAGATGGGAGAAAATCCCCAAGCAGAGAAAGTCTCCCCATTTGCAACCATTTGTGCCACAAACTCACCTATGTTTCAAGCTGGAGACCCCAGACCAAGAGAGAAATTTATTGAGCCTGAGGCCACAAGGTTACACAGAAAAAGCCCTGGTGGGGAAATCAGCAGACTGGCTTCTTGCCCCAGGTCAGCTATGTAACCTTGCGCCAGGGGGAAAAGGTACAAGACTATGGAATCGGAAGACTGGAGTTCAAATCCGATGGGATTATTAACCTGGGCAAGTAATTTCACCTCTCTGGGCCTCAGTTTCCTCATCTGCAAAATAAAAGAGTAGGACTTAATGACCTCCAAGTTTCTTACTAGCTCTAAATTTCTAAAAATCAGACTACAGGGCTTGAGAAAAATTCATGCCTTGGTCTTTCCTTTCTTCTCTTATCAGAGGAATACTTATTCCAAGTGTGTTTGCTTTGCAAATAGGTTGTTTTAGTTCTTTTAGACTGTGAAGAGCTATGAGATGGGAAGGAGTCTTCAGTCATCAGAGTTTATACCTGAGAGGTCTAGTATTTCAGAGTTTATACCCAAAAGTGACCTCAGAGGATATCTAATCTGGTCACCTCTTCTTTTTAAAATAAAAAAAGGAGAGAATCAGTGCCTAGATATGTTAAATGACTTTCCTAGCAACATGCATTTAGTAATCAATGGAACCAGGATTTGAACTGAGGCTCTGTGACTTTAAATCTATGAACAATGGAGATCTGAGGTGGTGCCGGTGTCAGTTGTGTTATCTAGTGATTTGGGGATATATCATGAGGGTACTCTGGGCTCTCCCCATTGGGAACATTGATTTTCTGGATTGAACCAGTATTTATTTCAACATCTACTATGTTCCAGCCTTGTTCCAGGCACTATAGGAGGATGCAAAGAAATAGAGAACACAAGATGAAACAGATATAAACATTGGCAGGGCCAGGCTACATAAGTAGAATGGAAGGCTGTTTGAATGAGATGGCTCATACATCATAGATTCAAGTGGGAAAGGACCTTGCAGGACATTACAGCTCAAGGGCAGACCAAATAGATCCTCTCACTTTGAAATACAAATATTTGCTCACATTTATCTCATAGACAAAGATTTAGAGGTGAAAAGGACCTTAGAACTCATCTACTCCGTCGCTCTCATTTGACTGAAATCCAGAGTGTACGAAACTTGCCCAAAGGCCCCCTGGCCATAAATGAAAGAGCCAATATTTGGCCTTGGGTCCTCTGAGGAATGATTCAGTTCTCTTGATACCGCACTATTCTGCAACCCCATAGGACTGTATCATTTACAGAGTACCTTAAAGTATTGCTGTTTCACTTTTATTTATCCCCACAATAACCTTGTGAGGTTGGTAGCAGCCATAAGAGCCCCAGGATTAGAGCTGGAATTATAATGATCATCTAGCCCACTGCCCACCCACATCACTTTACAAAGGAGGAAACTGAGGCCAGAGATGAAAAGTGATTGGTCAACATGGCAGAGACAGAAAAGGCCAGAGGCAAGCTTTAAACCAAGATTCTCTGTGTCCATATCTGGGATTCTTTACGCTATGCCACAACTGACTCTTATCCCCATTATGCAAGGGAGGAAACTGAGTGAGACTCAATGAGATTAAGTGATTTACAGAACATTGCGTAGATAAATGTTCATTTTGGGACTCAAAACCTCTGCCTCAACCCAGTGCCTATCCCAAGGTATGATATTCTATCTACCCTTATATTTTCATCCTGTTGTTCCATTTTGAAAATGTTTTAGTTCTCAAAGGTCAAAGGTTTAAAAATGCACATTCTCCTGGAAAGGGTCATCTTTTCATTTAATGTCCCATCAGCCTACTTTTTAGAGTGCTCTGCTAGGACTGTTGCCATTTTCTCAATATAACCCTATCAGAGAGATTTGGGGACAGATTGTTAGAAGTTACTTGGGACCATATTCCTTCTGTTTGTCTTTGCTTTCCCTCTACTCCAAAAGAAGAAAATCAAGCTTGGCTTTAAATTCAAGTCAGGCCTAGATGCCTAGAATGTGAGCCCTGCCAGGGACCTCAGAACTCACTGAATTCTACCATCTCAGTTCACAGAGGGGAAAATTGAAAACAAGAGAGGGGAAAGGATTCTCTCAAATGACATACACATGGAAAGGTAACACACACTACTGTCTGAAATTAAGGACAGATGAGTGTCCCAGCAAGGAGATTTTTTAAAGCATGGAAGTTTAAAGGAAGCTCCAACCAGCTGGCAGGCAGGCCATCTCCTTTGCATTTGTAAAGTGGTTGGCAATTAAGAAAAGCCTTTCACATACATCAGACTTAATAAGAGATCTTCCACCAAGGATGTGGGTGGACATTATTGCCTGCATTTTTTAGGTATGAAGAAACTGAGACTCAGAAAAGCATAGGGACTTGCCCATGAGCATATGGGGTTCACAGGCATCAGAGTCAAAACTCAAGTCCAGATCTCCTTATTCCATATAAGACAGGGTCAAAGTCACCAGAAAGTGCTTCCCAAAGATGCAAATTTGCCAAGGACTGGTTCTCCCTTAACAAACAACAAAAGAGTATTATAAGGTATGAACCCGTAAACAGCCATGCTACTATAAAGTCAATCAGGTGGTGTCATGGCTGGACAGAGTCTGGAAAATCAGAGTTTGAATCCAGCTTCTGACTTTTGCCAGCTGTGTGACCCTGGCCAAGTCATTTAACTTGTCCTAGCCTCATTTTCCTCATCTATAAAATGGGGATTATTTAGTAGCAGCTACCTTATAGGGTTGTCATGAGAAGAAAATGAGATAATATTTATAAAGTATTCTGTAGACCTTAAAGAGCAACATGAATGCCAGTTATTTTCCTTGAAAGAATACCATTCGGTGTGAGACATGACTCATGACCTTATCACTGAGCTGTCATTGAGGTGACACAGTAGGGTGAAGGTCAGGGACACAGAGATTTAAGAATAACAGCTGATATCAAGATAAATTTCTGTGGACAATACCTCATTCAATCTTCACAACAAGGTAGGTACTGAAGAGATTACTATTCCTATTCTATAGATGAGGAAAATGGAACACAGGAGACAGTGATTGCCCAAGGTCTCCAAGAGAATGAACTGGTAAAGCCCCAACATTTGAATCCAAGCCTTTTGACACCAGAGACAATGCTCTTTCCACTAAAGCATGGCTGCTTCTTAGTCATTAGAAGACATTGTTTTTTTACCTTGGAGAGCTTAAGCCATCTGATGGTTGATTGAATGAACTGAACCCTGTGGGTCATTTAATCTTTTGTCATGGGGCCTATAAACTCTGAGGCCCCTGGCCTCCAAAAGGGCACAGATCAAGTGACTGACTGGCTTTCCCTGGGTGGCTATAGTTAGAGGATATCAAAGTTTCTCTTCTGAGCCAGAGGACATGAAGGGTTACTGTCCAGTTGCCAAGGTCTGAAGCACGGCCAGAAAGGGCAAGTATATTTGCCTGAACAAAGGATATAAAAGACAAACTAATAGGCAGGAATGAATTCCAAATTATGAGATGGGTGGAAATGGTATAAGGCTGAGGGAATCAGCTGAAACTTAAATACAGACAGAAAGAAAAAAAAATCCCACAAACCTAGAACCCAAATGTGAATAACAACAGGAAAGGTCTTGAGCCATGGCAATCAAGAAGAAATACTCTGACAGATTTTTTTAAAAGAAAGGAAACAGAATAGCAATGAGAAGATGATATTCAGCTGATCACTATATGGGCAAGCTTCTATGCAACAAGAAACCTCTATCAAAGTCTTCCATGGGCAATGAACTGATGACATTCTGGTCATCTCCCCTTCTACATCTTAAAGCAGCTGATTCTCTGAGAACTCTGATATAGACAATTGTATACATTGAATTTTTTCTCCAAATTCTCCTGATATACACACATCCCCAGTCTTCTGGAAAGTGAAGTCATAGATTGGTTGCCATGTTGGGACACTTCATAATGTCCCTGAGGGACCATAAAAAGGTCCTCCTATTCCAAAGCATTTCCTAACTTGCCTATCCAAAGTGACTGAAATTCCACCATAGGAGATTCATTCAGGTTAAAATTTTGCCTGTAAATACCACTCTCTATCCCACCCTATCACCCCAAAAAACTCTGATAACATTAAAAACTATCATTAAACACCTTAACATAAATTCATCTAGCAATCATTTCCAGAAGGACTGCTAGAAGAAAGTAGGTTTTGATAATACAGTAGCAAGGCCAGATAAGATGCTGTAGTGGGCAACCCTGAGCTGCCAGAGACCAGCATAAAGTCCCAAAGTATGGTGGAGATTGATGGAGAGATCGACTTTTATGGGAAGAAAAGCATAGAAAGGAGCAAAAGATCCTGCTGGGGTGTGCTGAAGCCAGTTTCAATGGACTTTGAGAACCAAATTTTCAGTTTAAGATTAAATCTCAGAAAACAAACAAATGTTCTAGAGAAGAACTTGATTTATTCTTTTATTAATTACCAAACTTAAGAAAGAGATGTAAAAAATGTTAGTAATTAAAAATGTGTCTTATATAAATTTTTTTTTTCTCCAGAGAGCCAGTTCTTAAACATTTATTTACTAGCTGACTCCTGGAGATAGGATACTACAAAAAACTATCTTGAAAAGACATTCTCTGCCCTTCAGGAGCTTATAGTCTACTTTAGGAGATAAGACCAACACACATGAAAAAATATTTAATGATACAGGGGACCGATAGACAAGTAGACAAAGAATCTGAACAAAAGGTTCTCAAAAGAAGAAATACAAACTCAATAAAGCATGTGATACCAGATAATAAATTATGTACACATATAATATATAATATAATATATTATATGATATGTATATAGCATATATATAAGTAAACAAACCAATAAACCAGAACACTGGAAGAAATGAAAATCAAAACAATCCTGGGGTTTTACCTCAGCAAATAATAATAGCTAGTGTTTTTACAGCACTTTAAGGATGGCAAAGAACTTTATAGATGGTGTCTCATTTGATCAAACTGGCAAAGATGACAAAACCTGAGAATGGAATTGTGGAAAGGCAGAAACACTAATGTGTTGTTAGTGGAGCTGTTTATTGTTCTAACAATTCTGAAAAGCAATTTGGAATTTGAAAAGGGTGGTTAAATGTCTATATATTTTGATCTAGAAATTTCATTGATAGGAATATATCCCAAGGAGGCCAATAGCAAAATGATAGGCTTCCTCCATGCACCAAAATACTCATAGCAGAGCTTATTGTGTTAACAGAGAACCGGAAGATAAGTAGATGCCCATCAGTTGATGAATATCCCAACGAATTGTATTATATGAATGCAAATGGAATATTACTGTGCTGAAAGAAATGATGAATATGAAAAATAATGGACCAACCTTCAGGGGAGGAGCCAAGATGGCGGAGTAGAAAGATTCACATATGCTGGCTCCTAACCCACAGCCCATAAAATAACTGTAAAGAAGAGCTCCCAACAAATTCTGGAGCAGCAGAAGCCACAGAACAACAGAGTGGAGGAATTTCTGTCCCAGAGAGACCTGAAAAACCAACAACAAAGCTCCGTCATGCAACCAGGCAGGGAGCAGAGCCCAGCCCTGCCTTAGCCGTGTGGCACTGAGAGGAGCAGATCCGAGCAGGCTTCAGGGATGTAATCTCCAGCGGCCGCACAGGTCCCTCAACCCACAGACCCCAAAGGTCAGTGAGAGAGCCTTTTTGGCTGGCCAAGACGGGAGCAGGGTGTCTCTATAATTCAGGCCCCCTCGGGAGGCAGCAGTGGACAGGAGCTCCCAAAGTAGGTAGGAGCCTGGATCCATTATTGAAGGCCCAGAAAAGGGAAAAAAAAATAAGATTACAGAAGGTTATTTTCTTGGTGAACAGATATCTCCTCCCATCCTTTCAGAAGAGGAAGAACAATGTTTACCATCAGGGACAAATATAGAAGTCAAGGCTTCTGTATCCCAAACACCCAAAATAAATATTCAATGGGCTCAGGCCATGGAAGAGCTCAAAAAGGATTTTGAAAAATCCAGTGAGAGGGAGGAGCCAAGATGGCAGAGTAGGGCCATTACCGAAGGTCTCTGCATAAACTGCCACACCCAAGCACCAGAACGTAAGGTCACATTGAATAGGAGCCGCGCTCGCGCGGAAAGCCCTGAGGCTGGGGAGCACCATTTGAATTTCAGACCCCAGGCACTAGCAGGGAAGATCTAGGCCGGGGTGAAGAAGAATCTCAGAAGTCAAGTAACTGGCTGGGAAAATGCCCAGAAAAGGGAAGAAAAATAAGACCATAGAAAGCTACTTTCTTGAGGAACAGATGTTCCCGCCTTTCATTTGTGATGACGAGGAAAAATTCTTACCATCAGGGAAAGATGTGGAGGTTGGGGCCTCTGTATCCCAGACATCCCAGGGGGATGTCCAATGGGCTCAGGCCACGGAAGAGCTCAAAAAAGATTCTGAAAATCAAGTTAGACAGATGGAGGAAAAACTGGGAAGAGAAATGAGAGAGATGCAGGAAAAGCATGAAAAACAGGTCAATATCTTGGTAAAGGAGACCCAAAAAAATGCTGAAGAAAATAACACCTTGAAGAATAGGCTCACTCAATTGGCAAAAGAGGTTCAAAAAGCCAATGAGGAGAAGAATGCTTTCAAAAGCAGAATTAGCCAAATGGAAAAAAAGGTTCAAAAGCTAACTGAAGTAAATAGTTCTCTCAAAATTAGATGGAACAGATGGAGTCTAATGACTTTCTGAGAAACCAAGAAATCACCAAACAAAACCAAAAGAATGAAAAAAATGGAAGAGAATGTGAAATATCTCATTGGAAAAACAACTGACCTGGAAAACAGATCCAGGAGAGAAAATTTAAAAATTATGGGACTACCTGAAAGCCATGATCAAAAAAAGAGCCTAGACACCATCTTTCATGAAATTATCAAGGAAAACTGCCCTGACATTCTAGAACCAGAGGGCAAAATAAATATTGAAGGAATCCATCGATCACCGCCTGAAAGAGATCCAAAAAGAAAAACTCCTAGGAACATTGTGGCCAAATTCCAGAATTCCCAGTTCAAGGAGAAAATATTGCAAGTAGCTAGAAAGAAGCAATTCCAGTACTGTGGAAATACAATCAGGATAACTCAAGATCTAGCAGCTTCTACATTAAGGGATCGAAGGGCATGGAATAGGATATTCCAGAAGTCAAAGGAACTAGGACTCAAACCAAGAATCACCTACCCAGCTAAACTGAGTATAATACTTCAGGGGAAAATATGGTCTTTCAATGAAACAGAGGACTTTCAAGCATTCTTGATGAAAAGACCAGAGCTGAAAAGAAAATTTGACTTTCACACACAAGAATGAGAAGAAGCATGAAAAAGTAAACAGCAAAGAGCAGTCATATAAGGGACTTACCAAAAGTGAACTGTTTACATTTCTACATGGAAAGACAATATTTGTAACTCTTAAAACTTTTCAGTACCTGGGTAGTTGGTGGGACCACACACACGCATACACACACACGTGCACGCGCACACACGCACACACACATGTACACATGTGCGTGCACACATACACACATGCACGCACATACAGAGACAGAGAGCACAGAGTGAATTGAATAGGATGGGACCTTATCTTAAGAGAAATTAAGGTAAGCGGTAAGAGAGAAATGTAGTGGGAGGAGAGAGGGTGAAATGGAATGGGGTAAATTATATCTCATTCAAGAGGCAAGCAGGAGACTTTTTAGTGGAGGGAAAAAGAGGAGAGCTGAGGAAAAAACATGAAGTTTACCCTCATCACATTCGACTAAAGGAAGGAATAAAATGCACACTCATTTTGGTATGAAAACCTATCTTACAATACAGGAAAGTGGGGGAGAAGGAGATAAGCAGGGTGGGGGGGATGATGGAAGGGAGGGCAATGGGAGGAGGGAGCAATTTGAAGTCAACACTCTTGGGGAGGGACAGGATCAAAAGACAGAACAGAAACAATGGGGGGCAGGATAGGATGGAGGGAAATATATTTAGTCTTACACAACATGACTATTATTGAAGTCATTTGCAAAACTACACAGATATGGCCTATATTGAATTGCCTGCCTTCCCAAAGGGTATGGGTGGGGAGGGAGGGATGGAGAGAAGTTAATGGGGAATAGGAGGTAATGGGGAATAGAAAGTTATCTGGCCCTATAGGACAAAAGAGAAGATGGGGACAAGGGAAGGGAGGAATGATAGAAGAGAGGGCAGATTGGTGATAGGAGAAATTAGAACTCTTGGTGTATTGGGGTAGGCATAGAGGAGAAATGGGGAGAAAATTTGGAACTCAAAATTTTGTGCAAAAGAATGTAAAAAGTTAAATAAATAAATTTAACTAAAAAAAAAAACCTTAAAAAAAAGAAAGAAAAACAAGGAAAAGCATAGGAAAACATGTGAACTGATGAAAAAAATGATATAACAGGAAAATAATAGACATGACTGCAACAATGCAAATGGAAGGAAAAACAACAGCCAGTCAAAATGGAAGGTTGCAAAATTATAATAACCAAGATTAGCCACAAAGGGGAGATATGAGGACACCTCCAATATTTTTGTAAAGGTAGGGAATTATGAGAATGGACTTTGCATAGAACATCAAATTTCTCCCCACCCCCCCCCCCACACACTTTATAGTACTTAATTTTTCCCAATTACATGTAAAGATAGTCTTCAGCACTCATTTTTATAAGATTTCGAGTTCTAAATTTTCTCCTTTCCCTTCTCCCTCCCGGAGACAGCAAGCAATTTGATATAGGTTGTAAATGTGCAATCATGTTAAATATATTTCCACATTAACCACATTAATTGTGAGAGAAGAATCAGAACAAAAGAGGAAAATCACAAGGAAAAAAAACAAAGAAGAGTGAAAAAAGAGTTCTTTCCATGGATGTGGATGAGATTTTCCATTATGCATCTTTTGGAATTGTCTTGGATCATTTATTGCTCAGAAAAGCTGAGTCTATTAAAGTTTTTTGTGTGTGTCATTAATTTTTCTTTAATAAAAATTTATTTATTTAACTTTTTACATTCATTTTCACAAAATTTTGGGTTCCAAATTTTCTCCTCTTTTATCCCCTCCCCCCACCCCAATACACTGAGCATTCTAATTTTCCCTATCACCACTCTGCCCTCTCTTCTATCATCCCTCCCTTCTCTTGTCCCCATCTTCTCTTTTGTCCTGTAGGGCCAGATGACTTTCTATTCCCCATTAACTGTATTTCTTATTTCCTAGTAGCAACAACAATACTCAACAGTTGTTCCTAAAACTTTGAGTTCCAACTTCTCCCCATCCCTCCCTCCCCACCCATTCCCTTTGGGACGGCAGGCAATTCAATATAGGCCATATCTGTGTAGTTTTGCAAATGACTTCCATAATAGTCGTGTTGTGTAAGACTAACTGTATTTCCCTCCATCCTATCCTGCCCTCCATTGTTTCTATTCTGTCTTTTGATCCTGTCCCTCCCCAAGAGTGTTGACTTCACATTGCTTCCTCCTCCCATTGCCTTCCCTTCCATCATCGCCCCCCTTGCTTATCTCCTTCTCCCCCACTTTCCTGTATTGTAAGATAGGTTTTCATACCAAAATGAGTGTGCATTTTATTCCTTCCTTTAGTCGAATGTGATGAGGGTAAACTTTTTGTTTTTTTTTTTCTCAGCTCTTCTCTTTTTCCCTCCACTAAAAAGTCTTCTGCTTGCCTCTTGAATGACATATAATTTACCCCATTCCATTTCACCCTCTTTCCTCCCCCTACCTTTCTCTTTCACCATTTACCTTAATTCTTTTAAGATATGGTCCCATCCTATTCAATTCACTCTGTGCTCTCTGTCCCTGTATGTGCGTGCATGTGTGTATGTGTGTGTGCGTGCACACATGTACGTGTGTATATGTGTGTGTGTGTATGTGTGTGTGATCCCACCAACTACCCAGATACTGAAAAGTTTTAAGAGTTACAAATATTGTCTTTCCATGTAGGAATGTAAACAGTTCACTTTTGGTAAGTCCTTTATATGATTGCTCTTTGCTGTTTACCTTTTCATGCTTCTTCTCATTCTTGTGTTTGAAAGTCAAATTTTCTTTTCAGCTCTGGTCTTTTCATCAAGAATGATTGAAAGTCCTCTGTTTCATTGAAAGACCATATTTTCCCCTGAAGTATTATACTCAGCTTTGCTGGGTAGGTGATTCTTGGTTTGAGTCCTAGTTCCTTTGACTTCTGGAATATCCTATTCCACGCCCTTCGATCCCTTAATGTAGAAGCTGCTAGATCTTGAGTTATCCTGATTGTATTTCCACAGTACTGGAATTGCTTCTTTCTAGCTACTTGCAATATTTTCTCCTTGAACTGGGAATTCTGGAATTTGGCCACAATGTTCCTAGGAGTTTCTCTTTTTGGATCTCTTTCAGGCAGTGATCGATGGATTCTTTCAATACTTATTTTGCCCTCTGGTTCTAGAATGTCAGGGCAGTTTTCCTCGATAATTTCATGGAAGATGATGTCTAGGCTCTTTTTTTGATCATGAGTTTCAGGTAGTCCCATAATTTTTAAATTGTCTCTCCTGGATCTATTTTCCAGGTCAGTTGTTTTTCCCATGAGATATTTCACATTCTCTTCCATTTTTTCATTCTTTTGGTTTTGTTTGGTGATTTCTTGGTTTCTCAGAAAGTCATTAGACTCCATCTGTTCCATTCTAATTTTGAGAGAACTATTCTCTTCAGTGAGCTTTTGAACCTTTTTTTCCATTTGGCTAATTCTGCTTTTGAAAGCATTCTTCTCCTCATTGGCTTTTTGGACCTCTTTTGCCAATTGAGTGAGCCTATTTTTCAAGGTGTTATTTTCTTCAGCATTTTTTTGGGTTTCCTTTACCAAGGTATTGACCCGTTTTTCATGCTTTTCTTGCATCTCTCTCATTTCCCTTCCCAGTTTTTCCTCCATCTGTCTAACTTGATTTTCAAAATCCTTTTTGAGCTCTTCCATGGCCTGAGCCCACCGGACATCCACCTGGGATGTCTGGGATACAGAGGCCCCGACCTCCACATCTTTCCCTGATGATAAGAATTGTTCCTTGTCATCAGAATTGAAAGACAGGAACATCTGTCCCCCATCAAAGTAGCTTTCTATAGTCTTATTTTTCTTCTCTTTTCTGGGCATTTTCCCAGCCAGTTACTTGATTTCTGAGATTCCTCTCCAACCCCACCTAGTTCCGCCCAGCTAGTGCTTGGGGCCTGAGATTCAAATGGGCTTTCTGCGGCAGGCACGGCTGCTATTCAATGTGACCTTAAATTCTGGTGCTTGGGTGGGGGCAGGGCCGCCTCCCAGGCTCAGCTCCCTCAGGGGGTTTATGCAGAGACCTGAGCTTCTGCCTGCTGTTCGGGGAGTTCCAGGCCGCTGCTGTTGCCTCTGCCGCTGCCCCTGCCTCTGCCTCTGCCTCCACCGCTTTCTGCCCCTGCCTCTGCCTCTGCCACTTCCTTCCCCTGCCTCTGCCTCCACTGCTTTCTCCTGAGGGCGCCTGAGGCACGGAGACACTCCGCTCCCCTCTCGGCCAGCCCAGACGTCTCTCTCACTGACCTGTAGCGTCTGTGGGTGGAGGGAACTTCCCGGCCGCCGGAGGTTCCATCCCTGAAGCCTGCTCAGGTCTGCTCCTCTCGGCCTGGCGGCCAGGGCAGCTCAGGGGTGGACTCCGCTTTCCGGAGTGCGACAGACCCTGGGGACGGCTCTCCAGGGCTCTCTGGGATGGAAATCTTTTCCACTGTGTTTCTGCGTGCCTTGGAGTGATCCAGAATTTGTGGGGAGTTCTTCTTGCAGGAAATATATGGGCTGTGGGTTTGGAGCTAGTATACGTGAGTCTTTCTACTCCACCATCTTGGCTCCACCCCTGAGTCTATTAAAGTTGATCATTGCACAATGTTGCTGTTACTGTTTACAATGTTCTCCTGGTTCTGCTCACTTCACTCAGCATCACCTCAGGTAAGTCTTTCCTGGTTTTTCTGAAATCCACCTGCTCATCATCACGTACAATAGTATTCCATTATATTCATATACTACAACCTGTTCAGGCATTTCCCAATTTATGGGCATCCCCTCGATTTCCAGTTCTTTGCCACCACAAAAAGAGCTGCTATAAATATTTTTTGCACGTGTAAGTCCTTTTCCCTTTTTTATGATGCCTTTGGGATACAAACCTAGTTGTGGTATTGCTAGATCAAAGTTTTATAGGCTTTTGGACATAGAACATCAGAATTTTTTAGAATGATGTTTAGTTTTGTGGAACTTTTATCTTCCTCTTTTTTCCCCTTATTATAAGGCATGGCTCTCTGAGAGGGGAAAGAACATGATTTCCCATTCAGTGGGAAATGTAAATGTTATTAAAATTAAAGGTATCAATAAGAATTTATTTTTAAAAAGAGAAAAACAAGGCAGAACACTATATGCTACGGTTTGGTGATCTTATAAGAATTGAGAAGATGTCACTCACTATTTATTGTCAAATAAGGTCAATCAATCAACCAGTAGGTAACTATTTCCTTTGAACTACTGTGCTAGGCACTGTAGATATAAATACAATGAATGAAACAACTCAGGAAGGCAGGCAATTTAGGTAGGGGTTGTATGAACTGAAACACCTAAGGTCATGTTGCTGGATGACTAAGTCATCTCACCTACTTCTAGGAAGGTCTAGAGGTCTATCCAGAAAGACAATATAATGTACTAGAATTAACTAGATTTGTGGTCAGGAACACTGAAGGCTTTCACTCACTCTGACTAGCTATGTGACCCCAGGCAAACCTGTGTTTGTCTTTGTTTCCTCATCCATAAAATAGAACCCACCTCCCTGGGCTGTTGTAAGGTTTTGCAAATCTTAAAGAGTTGTATAAATGCTAGCTATTGTTAGTAGTAGAAATAATGAAAAGAATGATGTGCCAGGAGAGTTGGGTTTGAACTCATTTTAGCTATGTGACCTTGGGCAAGTCATTTAATCTGGCTGGACCTCAATTTCCCCATATGAAAAAGAAAGGGTTAAACTAGATCAGCACTTCTTAAACTGTGGATTTTGATGGGATAAAATAACTGAATGTGGAAGTCGAGAAAAACCTGGCCATAGTAGAAGGTTTCTGAATGTACATGGACCAAAAAATAATTCAAAATCAAATGCATGGTAAATCCAAGGTGTTTCTGGTAATGCTTGCCCCTTTTGCATCTCATACCTTCACTGTACCCTTGGTTCTGAACACACAACATGCATGCTTTACACTGTGCATGTCTTCACATCACACAACACTAACCTTAACTACACTGCCAGAAACACCACAGCTCAGATTCAAGACTGTTGTATGTTATAAATTGCAGTGTATTTATTGTACTTACAAAATTATTAAACGAATTTAGACTTGGAGTTAGGGTAGAATTTCCAATAATTTCTGAAATGGCCTTAAACACACTTCTGCCATTTTATACTATGTATTTATATGAAGCAGCATTCCCAGTATTGGTGATTATAAAATCAAAATATTGATCAACTCTGAAAAATGTTGAAGATGCTCTAAGTCCTGCAGTATCAAATATTTAATTCTTTATGTAAAGATAAGATTTAAGAGTTCTATCTAGAAATACAATATAATGTATAATGTAATAATACACAAGATTTAATTCTTTATGTAAAAATAAACAAACACATCCATTTGCTTTCATCTTTAATAAATGGCAAAATTATATATATACACCAAAGAATTGTTTTAAAATAAATTTCTTTAAGATTTATTGTCAGTAAATGGTTGATTTATATACCTATTTTATGTACCTATACATCCAGGATCACATAAAAATTTCTCTGGTGAAAAGGGGTGGTAAGTAGAAAAAGTTTTAAGAAGCCCTGAACTAGATGACCTTTAAGGTCTCTTCCAGCTCTCATTCTATGATCCCCATGACCTGTCACCCTCAGTTTCCTCATCTGTAAAGTGGGGTTGATGATAATAATACTGGCACTATTTTATAGAATTCTTGTGAAGGAAGAAAATTTTAAAGTGCAACAAAAATGTGACTTTTCAGGAATACTTCCTCTATTGGCTGAAAAAATACAAAATTTTCCTTTCTCTTCTCTTTTAGGCTGTTAGGTAATCAAATTCATAGAGTTAGAGTAAGGAACACCCAAGTTTAAAGCCTATCTTAAACCCTTAGAAGTTGTAGGATCATCAGCAAATCATTTAACTTCTCTGTGCCTCAGTTTCCTTCTCTGTAGGATGGGGAAATAGGAGGGTTGAACTTGATGTCCTTTGAGATCACTTGTAGCCCTCAATCTGTGATTAATGTCCTTTTGTTCCAGGTCTACTTTAGCATGCCAGGCTCAAGCCTCCCTCACACTGGCCCTGATGTGGGCTTAGGAGGCTCTTGCTGGCATCTTGTGACGAGTTGTCTTTTTCATCTGCCTAATGCTTGTCACAAGCTTCACCAGTTCTGGAATTGCGTGCCTTTGAAGCCTAGTTGTTATTTAATTTTACATCTGCTTCATGGAAAACATTCACCAACTGGGCCTTTGTTGTTTTGGGAGCTGAAGAGATCCATCTATGCACAAAAAAGACTTCAAGTATCTTTTAATTAGTCCCATGACCAGTTCAAGGCAAGAGTTCGAAATTGCTAAGTTTTGGCTTTGGATCCCCCTCTCCTCTTCATCCCTACCCTCCACTCTCTTTTTTCTGAATTCCTAGGTCCCCTTTCAGATGGCCCAGTGCCCTCCTATTCTCTCTCCCCATTATAGACTGCTCCCAGGAATATGCTGATAACCCATAATCTAAGCATTGGTGTGAATGTAGGTCACTGGGTTCCCTTCTCTCAGGGGGATTTACATTTTAAGCCTTATCTATACTGATGAATAGGCTTTGTTTTCTGCTAAAGGGATTTCCCAAATCAACCAGCCAAGGAAGACAGATCATTTTGAGAGGAGGAGCCCCTCAAATCAAAACCAGATTGGGCCTATGGATAAAGACAGCTCCTCCCTGCCTGCTCTCTGTGACCCACCCCCACTCCATCACCACTGCATGCATGCACATGGACACACACATCTGACTGCATTCAGTCTGAGGAAGCTTGTACTGTACTATCAGATTTTTTTCTGGATTTATTTTTGGCTTTTCAGTCCAAGTTTTTTAAATTTTCTGGTACATTTATTGTTTTTCGTATATATTCACAGTCAGTACAGAAATCTAACTTTTCCTTATTCCTCTCTCCTGCTTGACTCAGTTTCTCTGGATATGTGGAGATCAACCCTTCAAGCTATCACAGCCTATCTGCATTTAGGCTAATCTAGTTCCTCATAGTAATAACAGCCCACATTTAAATATCATTTTAATGTTGACAAAGTACTTTCTTCACAGAAACCCTGTGAAGCAGGTAGGCCATAAACTCCTTCATTCAATCCATGTCTACACAAAAATATGACCAGAATCCTTCAGAACATCTAAGCAGAGAAAAACCAGGGTAGGTGGAAGGCAAAGCATGGTGTAAACAGTCAGGTCCCAGAGCACAAGACTCTGACACTTATCCAACAAAACCACAGGAAACAATGCCAAACCAATGCCTACCACCAGGAAGACTACGTCTCAGCTTCTTTAGGAGATAGAGCCAGGCTAGCATTCAGCACAGGTATGCCCTCCAACCATGCCTGCCCCCAGCTTCCTCAGGAGACAAGATTAGACAGGCATCCAGGCCAGGCTTGATCTGGCATTCAGACAAGCCATATTCAATCCAAGGTACAGGCAGTGTTTTAGTGTTATTGAAAGAAATGGGAGGGAAAAAATAATAAAATAGCTAACATTTATATAACGCTTATTATGTGCCAGATGCTATGTTAAGTGCTTTAATTATTTTCTCATTTGGTCCTCACAACAGCCCAAAACCAGAATTACATCAAGAGAGAAAGGCTAGACAAGTACCTTGGCAGATCAGTGTTCAGGCAGCCCACATCCAAGTATTGCACTGAGGAAACAAAGCACCTGAGGTATTGTTTGCTGGTCTGAGATCAACATAATTAACAACGTTTGGTTGGGAACTATAAGAGTCACAAGGGATGAAGCCTTTGGGACTTTGGATGAAGGTTTGGGACTGGTCATGGAAAGGAAACATAGAAGGATTCAAGGAAAAATCTAAGTCAAGTCACCAGGAGACCAAGGCAAAACCCAGGAATTCCTGCAGCAAGCAAGGCCTAGCTTTAGCCACTACATTCAGGCCCAAACCAATCAACATTATTTAAAAGCCACAAAAAATAACAAGCCCAACCCAAATACAAAGCATTAATGAAGAAAATGAGACTAGAGTTATGAGAAAACAGAAGAGAATGCTAAGCACAGTAAAGAAATACTTTGGACCAAGAGAAGGCTAAGAGATAAACCAAGAAAAAAGCAGTAACTCCATAAATCAGAGTAGAGTCTCAGATAAAAGAATATCCTGATCACAAGGACTACAAGAACACCTGGAAGAAATAATAAAAGAGATACAAAATGTAATGCATAAAGAAGTGACAACTGGAGAGGAAAGAATGACAAGCAGTAATAGCTTGGAACAAATGATGGTACATCTTACCAAAAAAATAAACTCCCTAAAAATTGAAATGGGATAAACATAAAGCAACAACTCCATGAGACAGCAAGAAATTTTAAAACAAAATCAGAAGATGTGTGTGTGCGTGTGTGTGTGTGTGTAGTCAAAACAATACAAAACAAGTGACCTGTAAAATAGATGGAGAGACAATCCAAAAATTATCAGACTACCTAAAAGTCATGACCAATAATAAAATCTGAATGTCTTGTTTCAAGGTATCATAAAGGAAAGTGACAGAGATGTCTTGAACCAAAGAAAAAAGTGAAAAGTAGAAAGAATCTATCATTTTATCTCCTGCAAGAAATCCCCAAATGAAAACTCCTAGAAACATTATAGCCAAAATTAGAACTTCGATGACAAAGAAAAAACATTGCAACCTAAGAGGAAGTAGCAAGAAGTCATATTCAATTCAAGATCACTCAAGGCATGGCTGCTGCCTCTATTAAGATGAAGGAAGATTAGAATATACTACAAAAGACAAAAGAGAAAGTCTTACAACCAAGAATAAACTAGCTGGTAAAAGGAGGGATAATTCTGCAGTGGATTAAGTAGAACTTTAATGAAATATAATACTTGCAAGCATTCCTGATTAAAAAACAATAGCTAAGAAGAAACTTTGAAATATAAACATTCAAGTCAAGAGAAATATATAGAGGCAAAGGATAGCTGATCAATTGGAAGGGACTAGATGGTAATGAATTGTTTATATTCCAACAGAGTATGTTAGAAGCAAGCATCCTCTTTAAAAGTCATCAAGAAAGTTAAATAAGATAAGCCAACAGATAATTATTCTCTGTTTTAGTGTTATTGAAAGAAATGGGAGGGAAAAAATAATAAAATAGCTAACATTTATATAACGCTTATTATGTGCCAGATGCTATGTTAAGTGCTTTAATTATTTTCTCATTTGGTCCTCACAACAGCCCAAAACCAGATTTGAACTCAGGTCTTGGAGACTCCAGGCCCAATATTCTATCCACTGTACCACCTAGTGAATTTATTGGACTATCTCACATTACAGTGGATATTTATAATAGTGTTAGTGAGATGAAAAGCACACAAAAATGGAGGAAAAGGAAGGGAAAATGGGCATCCCATGAACCTCACTTTCATCTGAACTGGACAAAGAGAAGTTGAATACACTCACATATATACTGTCTCATATACACACACACAGCATATTAAAAAAATTACTCACCATGGACAGGTTGAATTTATACCAGAAATGTACAGTTGAGTCAACATAAGGAAAACATAGTAGACCATGTTAATAAGAAATATTAATTAATATTAATGTTAATAAGAAAAATATTTCTTAAAAACCATATGATTATATTAATGGATCCTGAGAAGGAAATTGAAACAGGTTCCAAACAATCATATGGGGAAAGAAAAAATGGTCCCAATCACTAATAATGAGAAAAAATCATATTAAAGCAAATCTGAGGTTCTACCTTATACCCATGAAATAGGGAGGGAGGGAGAGAGACAGACAGACAGAGACAGACAGAGACAGAAACAGAGAGTCAGAGACAGAGAGAGAGAAACAGAGAGACAGAGACAGAGAGAGACAGAGAGAGAGATGGCTATTTCTGAAGGTGCTACAGGAAAAGAGGAACACTGATTTACTCTTAGTGAAGATGTGAATTAAAAATTGGTTCAGTCATTCTGGAGAGAGATTTTCAATTACGTAAAAAAAAAGTCACTAAGCAGACAAATTTGAGAAGACTTATATGAACTGATGCAGAAGGAAGTGAGCAGAATAGGAGAATAATTTATACAAAAACAATGTTGTAAAGAAAAACAACTTTGAAAGACTTAAGAATTTTGATTAATTCAATGACCAACCATGATTTCAAAGGACTGATGATGAAACGTGCTACCCACTTCCTGACTTACAAGATGGTTTCAAGTTTCAGAATTAGACATACATTCTTGGACGCTGACAATATGGAAATTTATTTTGCTTTAGTATGCACCTTTATTACAAAGGTTTCTTTTTTCTTTCTTCTCAGTTTGAGAGGGAATGGCGTGAGGAGGGACAGGGAAGCTAGAAATAAAGTTGCCCCCCCCACCTCAAAAAGAGAGGAAAAAGAAGAGAGAGAACAGAGAGCCACTGAAACATTTTTGAAATGCAAAGAGCAAAAAGATCACAAGAATCACAGACAAACAGGACAGCTTTGAAGCAACATGTCAAATTTATTATATACTTACACAGATAAGCAAGGTGTACGTTATGCAGATTCACAATTCCACGTACACTCCTCTCTATTCTGCTGAGTGTATGAAAGTATTTAAAATAAATACTGTTTGTTTGTTTGTTTGTTAAGAATGTAAAAATATGAAGAGGAAAGAAACCCAGTAACTCAATGACCTTGACCTTAATCTACCTTCCCAATCTTATCTCTCATTCTTTCGCTACACAAACTGTTTGCTCTGGTCAAACTGGCCTGTCACGGATTATGGTTTATGCCAGTACTATGCCCTTCTCAGAATGACCTAATTCCATGCCTGTCCCATCTCAAATCCCATCTCTTCTCTGCAGGTTTCTCTGATCATTCTATTCCATAGTGGTCTCTCTTCTGTCTTTACTATTCATTATTGTTATTAGCTATTAAGTTAATCTTATGTTTTTATTTAAGTGGAAAGAGTTGATCAGGAAAAAATTAATTAACCTGGTAAGAACTACAGGGAAGAGTAGGAAAGGACTGACTTTTTTAATGAGTATCAAAAACCCCAAACTCTGTTCTTCATTACTACAGAGACTTATTCTAGTTGTGTAAGTTGGATGGGAAAGGCAACTCCTTTCTCAAAACCCCAAGGTTGTTTATTTTGGGAGTGGAATCTAAACCTTTGGGGGTAGTCATAAGGCTAAAGGTCTATTACCAATGTCCCTTAAGTAAAAGTGAGATTCACTATAGAGGAAAGAGAATTGAATTAAATATCTATGGGCTAGTGTGAGTCCTTTATATTGTTTGAATTTTCCATGTGGTAAAAGAAAGGTTGTCTTGTACCCGAGAAGCATTACTATCATGAGTGCTTGCATGGGGACAAACACTGCTTTTACTCACATCAGTGGAGACCTAGATATGAGCTATATTCTAAGGTTCCCAAGAAGAATTTGTCTGGCAACAAAATGAGCCAAAGAATTCTGTTTTGGGGATGTCCCCAAGACTGAGTCATATCTGTATAGGTCCAAATCTTAGGATGTATTGCTACAAAGGTTACATAACTTCTCCTATGTTCATATGTTACCTTTCCAACTAGACTATTAGGTTCATCGAAGACTGAGATACCACGCTAAATTTTTTTACTCTAAACAGTGCCTAAGGTAGAACGGGATACACAATAACAGTATGGTATAATGTAAAGGGCACTTTTGACTCAGAAGACGTAGCAATGTTATCATAATCAAGTTATTTGGATCTGTTTTCCCATTTGGGAAATAGGGATAATGTTACTCATACTACCTAGCTTCATAGGACTGTCACAAGGAAAGTACTTTGTAAACTTTAGTATTTCAAAGAGGATCGCATTTAAGATTTTGTCAGGATGGATCCTCCCTTCACTCATATAAACCTGAACTGAACTTTGCTGATTGTTTGTGAGTTTCTACAACCAAAACATTCATCCCTCTGTGGCCTGTGGAGCTTCTCTGAACTTTCTGTAAGATCCTGGATAGAAGACTGTCCCAGCCTTCTCCAGAAGCCATCTAGTCCAAACACCTCATGCTAAAAGTTGAAGATACTGAAGCCCAGGGAAGGAAAGTGATTTGTCCCAAAAGACAAAGGCATCAAATATTGGAATCAGCCTTTGAATCCAGGACCTGTGACTCATTAGCCAAGCTATTTCTCAGATGGCATCAAGCCATCCCAGACCCATACTTACAAACCTTCTCAGCTCTCTTGTATCTACTCGGGCTTGTCCTCTCCTGGCCTTTGAGAATTGATGCTTCAACAAAGCATCAGAGGAGGACTTCAGGAGGATTAGGTAGAATCTAAAAGCTTCCGGTGCTTTAGAAATAAACGTGAGCTATTATTATCATTGGAGTGATAAAATGTAAGCCACTTGAGGAAAGGTACTGTTTCACTTTGATGTTTGCATTTCCAGTACCTAAAAAAAAAATATTAGTCACTTAGTAAATACCTAGTGGTTAATGAACATTGGGGCAGCTAGGTGGTATGGTGGATAGAGCACCAGTGCAGGAGTCAGGAGGACTTGAGTTCAAATCTCACCTCAGACACTTGATTCTCCCTAGGGCAAGTCACTTAACCCCAATTGCCTCATCCTAGGTCATCTCCAGTCATCCTGATGAATGTCTGGTCACTGGATTCAGATGGTTCTGGAGGAGAAGTGAGGCTGGTGACCTGCACAGCCTTCCTTCACTCAAAACAAAATCAAGTGCAAGTCATGTCTTATTTCTCTGATGGCATGGTCTTCTTTGGCAATGAAGGATGAACACACACTCACTAGTGGTTAATTATTAGAATTTATTTCAAAATGACAAAAATTGCACTTTTCATATTCCTTATACAAAATGTTGGCCCTTTAGACTTGCTTAAAAATCTACAGTGACTAAGAAAACTTCTTCAGCAGTTTTTCTGATACAGTAAAAATCTAAGTATTAAATGTTATGTCCATCAAGAGTTTTGTTTCCCATAGTGAGTGAGTGAGCGAGCATGTGTGTACATGTGGGGAGAGGGGAAGGTTATGGGCAGCCAATCACATGACCTTGTCAAACATCTGTTGAGCATTAACAAGGCTTTCAAGACAGTTGAGATTCAGATTTTTCTAAAATCAAATGGCAGCAGCACCTGTGCCTTCTTTGAATCAAACCCCAATCCTTTCACAAATTCCCCTACCCCATGGACAGGCAGAGGGCAAACCTAGAAACAATCATCTACTCAAATCAGATGGAGAATTTAGTAGATACTCTGAGAGATCTGCGATTTCATCAGGCTGTAGTCCCTCCATACCTTAGAGATGGTTTCATGAGTTGTTTGGGTCAATACTATAAGTTATGACTTGGCAAATTGCTATCTGGTGGAAAGCTTCTCTGAACTTAACTGGACCAATCCCTATCTGGACCTAGAGTCTGCTAATAGGAGGCAATGTAGTACAGCAGAAATAGGTCTTGGATTGGGAATCCAAGGAGCTAGTTGCTTAAACACCCTGAGCCTGTTTTCTCATCTGTAAAATGAGGGGATTGACCTCTGAGGTCCCTTTCAGCCCTAAATAGATATATGCTCCTACAAAACGCTCTGCAATTTCCCCATTAGGATTCTCTTCAGAGAGTTAAGTCTCCTTTGCCCAAACCCTGAGGCTCAGGAGTGTTTTTATCTCGTCTTCTCGATCATGGGGTTCTCTCGAAGATTCTAAGGTATCCATCTAACTGGAAAGGCTAAGAGGCTCCTCCAGCTGATTTCAAAGATACATCTAGGTATGGGAGGGGTGTCAGGACAGTACTAGGAACCACATCCACAGTTGGTTACTGAGGCGCTTAGGGGAAACATCAGGGGAAAGAGGGGAGAAAGAGAAAGAAGGGAACTTCTCTTGAAATTCAACTGCAACTATGCCTCTGCAAACATCTCTAACAATGCAAACTGATTTATAGAAGTGTTCTCTTCCATTAAATGAAGGAGGTGGGAAAGAGCATGAATAAACCATCTTTAAAATAATTAAATAATTGTTGAATTAAATTACTTCATAATTAAACTATGAAATAATTAAATAAAAAATAATTTAAAATAAAATAAAATTGAAAGAGTTGAGACTAAGTGGTCTTCTAAAGCCCTTTTCAGTTCTAATATTTTTTGATTCAATCATTCTCCCAGACTATCAATAGATAATGGTAGTCTTCCTCATTTATAAAATGAAGGGATTGCCCTCTGAAGCTCGTTCTAGAGCTATAATCCGACCTGTTTTACCACCTCCCAGTGGAATTCTCTCTTTGTGATAGTGGTCCTGTATTCCCCAAATCCTGATCTTTCCACAAAGGTAACATAAGTAATCATGCAATTTGATGGAGTCAGACTAGTATGACCCAATGAGGAATCATTAATGGCCCCGATGTCAGTTTCTCAGGAGTTTGACAAACAGGGATCTGTGTTTGGTCCTGTGCCGGGAGAAGGACAAATAGACTGCAGATGTTCTGTGAAGAATCTAAGGGTCTTAGGTATTAAAGGGCTGTGCTGTGAAGATTGATTAAACTTATTCTGTTTGTCTAGAGAGAGTAGAACTTGAGAGCAATGAGTAGAAGTGTGAAAGAGTTCAAATTCAGCTTGATGTCAGGGGTCCGAAGATGGAATGGGCCGACTCAGGAGGCTGTGGCTTTACCTTCTTTGGAGGTCTTCAAGTATAGATGAGACAACCACTTGTTGGGGATGTTGCAATGAGCACAATAGTAGGATTTGATGGCCTCTAAGATACCTTCTAACTCTCAAATCCACGAATCTGTTTAACATTTTTACCCATGTCTTTTTCATCATATTTGCAAGTGACACAAGGCTGAGAGGAGATGATTGATACACCGGTTGACAATGTTGGGGTCCAAAAAGATTTTGACAAATTGAAATATTTTTTAAAAAGTCACTTAACTCTCCAACCTCAGTTTCTTCATCTGTAAAAGGAAGGGGGATTAGATAATCTTAGAGGTCAGCTAGTCAATAATCATTTATTGAGCACCCCTATGTGTCAGGCATTATACTAAGTGGTCACTTTCATTTCTAAGCCTATAAAACATTGGGTTGTATCTAATAAGAGGGAATTTAACAGGGATTAATGTGAAAAAACAAATTCTTAAGTATAATATGTGTAATTAGACAGAAATTGGCCTGAAAAAGACAGGGAATTTTAGTTGACCTCAAAGCTCAAAATTAGTCAACAGTATGATGGCAAACAAAACAAAAACAACAAAAAAACCTAATAGAATCTTGGATTACATTAAGAAAGACCAAGCTTCCAGTTAGTCACTCAACATGCATTTGTTAACTAGATACTATGTACCAGGCACTGTGCTAAGTTCTGGAATAGGGAAGGATGCTACTACCATATCTGTTCTGACCATATAGGAAGCATTGTGTTCTACTCTGAATGTAATATTTTAAGAAGAATATTTCTTTGGAGCATCCAAAGGAAAGTTACCAAGGTGGCAAAGGAAATTGAGTTCATGAAATATGAGAACTGGTTAAAGGAGCTAAAGATGCTTAACCTGGAGACATCCCGAGGAAGAACACGATAGTGGTCATCAAATATTTAAAGTGTCATGTGGGAAAGGGATTCTATTTATTACTTCTGGTCCCAGAAGAACCAGAAGCAAAGGAAGAAAGTTGCAAAGAGGTCAACTCAGATTTGATGTTAGGAAAAGCTTTGTAATAATTATAATTGTCCAGAAGTGGAATGAGCTGCGCCAGGAGCTTGAGGGTCCTGTTCCCACCATGTCCCCCCACCCCAGTGTCTCCCCCCGTATCTCCTTTCCTTACCTCTGTGTCTCCTCATCCTCCATCCTTCCCACCCCCAGGCTCTCCCTTGCCCTTAGCATTGAGAGATTTGAAATAAAATCTGCAACACTGCTTGTCACATTCTCCATATTTTAGAAAAGATTCTTTTTCTTTTTCTAGCTCAGGTTGGATAGGATGTCCCTGAGGTCTATTCTGACTCTAAAATTCTGTGATTCTATAGTATTACATCTGCTATCTCTTAAGATAAACTGTTTTATCCTTCTATGACCATCAATCTATCTCCCCATGATTGGTGGTTTTCCCTCTAGGAAAAAAGACCCTCTGCCTAGTTTGATTTGTTTCATTCATTCATTCATTCATTCATTCATTCATTCATTTGTTTGTTTGTTTGTGGGGGCAGGGAACAGGGAGACTGTGTCTCCCTATATCACCCAGGCTAGAAATTGGACCTCACAGGTCCAAGCTCATTACTGAAATGTTTTGAGTCCCAGAGGTGGGGGATTTGTGGCCTTGAGGACACAAGTGCTGCCCTTTGACTGAATCCAAACTTCACAGACAAATCCCCTTAATAAAAGGATTTTTGACTTTTGACCTCTTACATTTCTGATCTGAGTCAGTTCAGCATTCCTTGGCAGCCTAGTGGCCTTTGCTTTCAAGGGCTCACCATAATTGGGCTAGACTTAGATTGAACATTGGATGGATTTTACATCTATTGCAACTCAGACTTCCCAAGTTCAAATGATCACTAGTCTCAGCCTTCCACAATAGCAAGAATTACAAGCCACCACATTGGACATTTAGTGTGATTTGAAGAGAGCCCCATCAACAAAAACATCTCACCAACAGCCCACCAGTATACCTGAATTTCCACCGTTATAGCTTCTTTGGTGGTGCTTAACATTCAAATGCTCCTAGGAAGAGCATGGATATTATTTACCAGTAAGAATCTCAATGTAAATTAGTTTATCAGTTCTCTTTCTAGTAACTGACCTAGCTGAGAGAAGGTTTTGATAGAAAGCATAGTGTCTACAGGATTGTTTCTGAGAGATCTTGGAATGCCAGGTGCTAGGACCTTTGTAGGGAGCTGGGTGAAAGAAGGGCGAATATATAGAGAAAGCTTTAAAGAGCCTAAAAACAAATTCCCCGTGGTCCGCCATTTGAGGTCTCACTGGCCCTGCTGATCAAGTCCAACCTAGTTTTCTAAATTTCTAGCCGGACATTGGCATGAGAGTCAGGAGACCTGGCTTCTCACTCTGGTCCTGCCACTAACTTGCTGCTCAATTTCAGGCAACTCATTTCAACTCTCTGGGTTCCCATTTCCTGAATCGTGGAGTTGGGCAGGAAAACCTTAAATGTTTCTTCCAGTTCCAACATTCCCTGACTATAGATCTCTGTACCACTTTGGTTCCTCAAAGAGGCCAAAGTCTGTGAAGTCTGTAAGCCCCGCCTTACAGGCTTCTAGGCTTATGCCAGATGCTAGATCTGAGCAAGAAGGATTAGGACCCTCTGACCACTACACAGGAGGACCCTGTTTTCAAATCCTCAGCTGCCTAGGCATCTGTTAGGATGCCCTTACAGCTAGGAAGAGGGCAGGGACCATTGAAGAATGTTTTTTAGAAGGAAATTAGGGAACTGGGGAACAGTTAGCTCTGGTATCCACCCTACCCCGTGCTCCTAATATAGATGCAGGGCAGGCAGCTATTGTACCTAAATCTGAAGATGATCTATGAGTTGAATGGACTATAGTTGAAACAATGCAGTCACTCCCCCTCAGGCACTGTCCCTAAAGAGATACTCCTAAACCAGTCCTCTCTTTCCAGTGATCTGTCAGCATCTCAAAGCCTCTTTGCTATCATATCTATCTCTCTCTCTGTCTCTCTCTCTCTCTGTCTCTCTCTTTCTCTCTCTCTAGCTTGCTTTAATTTTTTTGTTGATACATTTTATTTTGACATCAATCATTTCTCAATAAACACCACCCTCTCTCTGGGCCTTCCTATAAAATAATTAGGCAAAATCTTTAAATAATTTGCTTAAATTTGCTTAAAGCAGAAAATTTAAAATAATTAAGCAAAATTAAGTAGTAAAAGTAATTGTCATTAAGCATACATGTAACTTTCTGCTTCTAGAATTTACTATTTCTTAACAGAAAGGAAAGAAGTTTATATTCAGTCAACAGTAGCCACTATATTTAGCCAGAACTCTGTTGGGTTTTAGTGTTACCTTAACTTAATGTTTTCCTTAACTTCTGATGGATCTTTAAAGGATCTTTCCCTAAGATTATAAATTTCAGAGAAGCTACCAACCTGTATTCTTAGAGTTTTCTCATTGGGAAGTCCCTATATTAGAGAAATTACAGCACTAGTCCCTATCACCTTCAAAAGACCATCATTTAGTGTTTCATTAACTCCTAATAGTGTGAGGCCATGCCAATCACTGTACCTTAGAGATGACTCTAACTAAACTCATTCTTCATCCTCCTAGCCATTGAAACAGGAATTTAACATTGATTTGGATTACCCATAGTGCTGGGCACTATCCTGAAAAGACTACCACAATGTGGCCTTGTCTCTGGAAAGTTTGCAATCCATTTGTTCATGGAACGTAGCCCAGGGGGACACTGATAGAATGATGTTGGGAAGTAAATGCACTAACAAAGTTGGGGGAGTGAGAATAAAGAGCACAACTTTTATCCTTGGCGGTTCCCTTCTGACGTTACTACTGTCTGTCTGACCCCTGACACTGAATCCCACCCGGAATTTGTCTGTTTAGAACAGGTACAAACCTCATCAACAGGGTCTACTTCCTGGTCTAGCTGCGGATTCTTGTTCCAGATTCATCGTTCTTCTCTCTGTTTTAGTGGACTTTGGCCTATGGAGATTGGCCAGAGCAGGCTAATTAAGGAGGCAGAGAATGTCCAATTTGTCTCCTCTGGATTAAAGCCTGAATATGATCTGCCTCCAGTTTGGTGAACCTCCGACAACCCCAGGCCTAAGGTTTAAACAAATCACAGAATTCATTTTGGCTTTCATTTCCTCAAATGGGGTGCTGGTGGCGGTGGCTGTTCCTGTTCTCCTCTTCCTCCTTGTCCTCCTCTTCCTCCTCCTTCTTCTTCTGGTTCTTTTTCTCCTCCTCCTTCTTCTTCTCCTTCTCCTTTTTCTTCTGATTCTTCTTCTTTCTCTTCTTCCTCTTCAGCAATTGGGGTTAAATGACTCAGATGGGAATCTTGTGGCCAGAACACAGAATGCAAGCAGGCTGTGCTATGTTCTGCTGGAAAAATCTGAGTGGATGATCCAGTATTGCAACCAAGTACTTTTAGCATTCAGAGGCCACTGAGACAAGGAACAATGATCAGTTTACTAGAAATGAAGTCATCATGGATTTTTACTAAAAGTGCAGGAAAAAAAACCCTACTGACTTGGGATTCAGGATTCTTGATTGCTAATAGTCACTGTTATCTGTTCCTTGATGTTAACACTGAGCACATGCTCCTTGAAAAAGGGAAGATTAATCAGCATCCAATGATTTAACTGAGTAATCAAAGTGATTGGAAGAGTATTAAAAAGAGGAGAATGTGGACATTTCAAACTGGATGTCCTGGCGGTGTCTCAGACTCAAAATAACCACAACAGAATTGTCTTTCCCTCAGAAATGCTCTCTTCTACTTAATTTCCCAATTTCTCTTCAAGATACCCCATTATTCCAATCTCTCAGGTTGTAACCTCAGGGCTGTTTTCAAATTCTCACTGTCCCTTACTCCACATATCAAAGTAGTTGTCATATCTTGTCATTTCTATGTTCTTGACTTCTTTCACACCCAACTCCTTCTCTCCATTCACACGATACCACCTTCGTTGAGGACCTCATCATTTTCCAACTGGACCATTGAAATGGTCTCTTCATTGGTCTCCCTGACTCATCTCTCCCCTCTGTAATCCACCCTTTATATACCTGCCAAAGTGATCTTCCTTAAACACAAGTCTGACCATGTCATGCCCCCATTCAATAAGCTCCAATTGTCTCTAGGATAAAATAAAAACTCCTTTTTTTCATGACCTAACTTTCCAGTCTCGTTATAATTACTGTTCTTCTAACACTCTCCGATTTAGCCAAACTCCCCTATCTTTGGCCCTTAATCCATTACCCCTCTCCATGCATTTGCATGGCCATCTCCCATAGCTAGAGAACTCTGTCTTCTCACCTCCACCTAAGAGAATCCCTCACTTGCTTCTAAACATAATTCAAGCACCACCTTTTATAGGAAACTTCAACTGATTCTTTCCAATTTCTAGTTCCCTCTTTTGTGTTTAGCTACTTTACCCTTACCTTGTAGTTATGTAATACGTACTTATTTTTATTCTGTTTATACTTATATATGTATACATATATACTTATATGTGTATATACATGTTATGCATGTATAACTCAACAGAAGGGATTATTTCATATTTGTCCTCATCTCCAAACCTGGTTCCTAATGTATCATAGGCACCTAATAAATTCTTACTGATTAGCTATATCAAAGGATATCTCTAGAACCTGTTCATTATAAAAGGGGAGGTTTGGAGGTTTTTCTTTGCATAATCAACTAAAAGGTTATGTGGAACCAAAAATAGAATTTCTAGCATGTTCTGGAAGGAAGGAAATATGCATTTATTAAGCTCCTACCGAGGGAATTAAGCATATCACACTGACTCCATCCATCTTGTGACTTGATTCTGGAACCAGCTGAGTTCCTTTCTATTCAGTTATGGGTCTAGTCCAATTTCTGTCTTGTGTTAAAACTTTATTCACTTCTGGAAATTGGAAGAAAACCTTATTACATTGTTTGAACCTAGCCCTGCATGACTGGGAAGCTGAACCACCTCTATCTGCAGCTTAGAAACCCTTACCAAAGGACCTAGGTTGTGCTGACCAGAAACCCAGTAAGATCCCAGACTGATGCAAGGAGTTTTCTCACAATTATATATCTCAAGCAATCCACACATCTTATCTGAAAACTGGCCCCAAACTGATCAATCAGTGATGATTTCGATGTTCTTTTGATTGTTTGCAGATACCTGGAGGAAATGGGGTACCTCTTTTTTGGCATTCAAGGAATTGCACCTGTTCATTCTCCCCCTCACAACTTGGAAAGTCCCTAATCTTTCCTCCATTTAGAATACAGATTACCTAATTTTGTACCCTGACTATTTGTTTTCTTTTCATTAATTGGTCTTATTTGATGAATTATTTTTAATGTATGACAGTCTGTCTCCCTTTGTATTTGGGGTCCAGAACTATACTGAGATGGTCTGGTCCCCTATTTGTTGGACAATCACTTAATAAAACAACGTTTGGGAAATAGAACCTTCGTTTCCTCGATCATTTCCTTCTTCACCCACCATACTACTTACTATGCACTAGGCACTTTGCTAAACTTTTTTCAAATAATGTCTCATTCAATACAACCACACAGGGAAGTAGATACTATAATTATCCCTATTTTGCAGTTGAGGAAATTGAGGCAGATAAAAATTAAGTGACTTGCCCAAGATCTCACAGGTAGCAAGTTCTTCAGGACCAGTTTAAGCTCAAGTCTTCCAGACTCCAGGACCAATTCTCTATCCACTGCACCACCAGCAGAGGCAGAATTCAACAAGATTTTTACAGGCTAGAACACTGGACTAAATCTAATAAGGTGAAATTGAATAGGAATACATGTAAAGTGTTACATTTGGATTTTTAAACAAATCTTCAGAAGTACAAGTTGGAGGGAAGTAACAAATCTTCAGAAGTAACAAGTTGGTTACAAAGCAGTTTGTGAGGACAGAAAACTCCATGTGAGTAAGCATTGCAATATATAACAGCAGTCAAAAAAGTTAACGTGTTTGGGCTACACTGAGAAGCCTAGCTTTGGGAAATAAGGAGGAGATAATCCTGCTGTCCCCTTGTTCTCATTAGACACATTTGGAATATTGTGTTCAACTTTTGGGCATGATGTTTCAGGAAGGACATTGATAAATTAAAGTGTGTACAGAAGAAAGCAGTCATGATGATGAAGGTTCTGGAAACCATGTCACATGAGAATTAGTTGAAGGAAACGACGATGTTTAGCTTGGAGAAGATTAGACCCAGCAAGGACTTAGTAGCTGCCTTAAAATACCTAGAAGGCTCTCATGTGAAAGAATGATTAATGTGAAAATAGTCTCTGACTTCAAGGAACTTATATTCTAGAGGGAGAGATGACTTTCAGCATCTCCAACCATGCTTTCTCCACTCAACTCCACTTCAGTCATCACCTCCAGAAAATTGGACTCTGCCTCTGGAACCACTCAGGGCTTTAATGGGCCATTTTTTGTCTTACCTTCCTCCGTTTCAGGCTTCAAGAGCACTTCTGGATATCTCCAGCTATACTCCTTACACACAGACACATACACACACACACACACACACACACTCCTTTCCAATTTCTTGGTATATTTCTTTCTTTATATGTTCTTTATATGTTTCCTGCACTCTCTGTTACATTAATTAAGTTCTTTAGTATAAGGTCTGTCTTGATTTTTTTTATTTCTATTTCCAGCACTTAACACAGTGCCTGGCCCATAGTAAGCAATTAATAAATGATTTATCTGTCTACCTACCTACCTATCTGCTTATTTATCTTATAGATAGATATATACAAGAGACAGAGCAGATGCAAAGCAAACTTAAAGCGGAAGGCTTAACAACTGGAGTGGGGAGAGGGGGACTGGGAAAGTCCTTTAAAATTCTTTTCTTCTGAACACTGAACTTACTAGTTGTGTGAATTTAGGGAAGTCATTTCATCTCCCTAAGCCTCATGTCCCTACTGTGTGAAATAGAGATAACTGTACTATCAATAACTCACAAGGCTTTTGCAATGAAAAAAAAGATGTTTTACAAAATTTAAAGCATTATAAAAATGGGAATTTGTATCATTACCCAGAGAAGGCTACATGAGAAAGTAGAATTTAAGCTGATTTTTGAAACAGAATTTTTTCTGGTTTAACACCCTACCTACCTACTGGTTTATTTTATTTGGGCATGGTTATGATAGGAAAGTACTCTACTTCTGAACTAGGAGTTCCCTGGCCCAACTCCAGTGCAGTTGCCCATCCTAACTAATTCCCCTATCTCTGTCAGTGTCTCAGTGAGTCAATCAAGAAGTGTTTAGTGAGCACCTCCTGTGTGTCCATACAAATGTTTGGCGCTATCAGAAATATGGAAGAAGCATAGAATCCAGTCCCTACCCATAAGGCATTTACATTCAAATTGCAGTCGTGTAACCATGTGGCAGAGTCTGACCAAATAGTGCTTAAGAAATACTAGTTGACTTGATTCAGCAGGCCAAGGATTACATTTAAATATAATCAAGAATCTCAATGACAACCAGATGATCCAGCTATCACAGGGAAGAAGAGGTCAGACACTTATTTATACTCCCTGTAGATACTGAAAAAGACTGGCCTCCATCTCATGCCCTTCAATGGTCCAACAGAATCCAATCCAACTCCGCCTCCACCTAAGCAGCTATGTACACTTATGTCTGTGTACTTAGGGGAAAAGAAACACATTAGCTGGAGACTCAGTGAAATGAGCCAATGGGCCTCAGAGAAACAGAGTGGAAAGGGCAATAGATTTGGAATTAAAGGACTTGGGTTCAAACCACAGCTCTACAGTTTACTACTTAAGAGTCCTTGGGGAAATCATTTCTCTAGGTCTTCATTTCTATGTCTATAAAATAAGAGCATTGGATTCAATGGCCTCCAAGGTCTCTTCTAGCCCTAAATCTGGGATCCTATAACTTAATCTCATATGGCCCATCTTTTCCATAAAGTCTTTCCTGGCCACCCCTGCCCTCACCATCTCCCCTCTTCTCAAAATTGCCAAAAGCACTTGGAGCTTGTTCCAGAGTCCTGTTCTCAATTGTAATCTTGTTTCATGTGTCCTACAGTGTGGCCCAGCATAGATGTGGGTAGAGGGGGCAAGGTTAGCCAGGAAATAAATACATGGCCTCCCCTAGGAATGACTTGGGCAGAATTAGTGTTTATAAGCTGTAGTAGAACTTTCCACCAGAGTGTTATGAGGCACGAGCGCCCCTCGTCTTTCTTTTGTTGCTGCTGTTTTTCACTCTGCTGTAGAATAGCCTAGACCAGGGATGGGGAACCTGCAGGCTCGAGGTCTCTAGGTCCTTGAGGTCCAAGTGCAGTCCTTTGACTGAATCCAGACTTCACAGACCAAATCCCCAATTCAGCCAAAGGGCCATACTTAAGGAGCTAGAGGGCCATATGTAGCCTTGAGGCCGTGGGTTCACCACCCCTAGAGACCTTCCATGGGATCTTGAATGAATGAAAGAATAGACATAAAAAAATGAATGAGTGAATAGAAGCAAAAGCATTTATTAAGCACTTACTATATTCAAACACATTGTACTAAGAGCTCAGATTACAAATATAAAGGCAATAATAGTCCCTACTTTCAAGCAACTCACATTCTAATAGTGAGAGACAACACATACAGTAAACTTAGCTGCAAGTCAGATGGCTTAAGTGGTCCTTCCCATAAAATAGCATGGGGATAACAACGCATCTTTCATGTCATTTCTAGTGGTCAAAACCATATCTTTATCTGATGCCCAATCACTTGGTGGTGCCAAGGACTTGGGAGAACACCCCACTTTGGGTGGGAAGAACTTTCTTTTCTGGGCCTTCAATAACTGTGGTTACAAAGGAAGTGGGGACTAGGGTAGTCATAGTCTCCTCTGAAAGGTGGCTGGAGGCAGGGCTAGTGAGCTCTGAGGAAGCTGCTCTTCCCAAGGCTCTTTAGCTTACCTGCTTATAATGGTCAGTTAGTGTTGATGGGGACAGAGATGGAGGTGCTCTTCTCTACAAGGATTATTCCCCTGGATATGACTGTGAGGGCTAGGTCAGAAATCTTTCTTGATGATAACTATCCCTTGCATGTGCATAACTTTGTCTGAACACTATCACCTTCATCATCTCATGCCATTCTCATAATACTCCCATAAGATAGGGCAGATCTTGGGGTAGGAGGGGGGGAAGGGGAGAGATGGGGAGAAAATTTGGAACTCAAAATCTTGTGGAAATGAATGTTGAATACTAAAAAAAACAAATTAATTGGAAAAACTTATATGAACTGATGCTGAGTAAAATGAGCATAACCAGGAGAATATTGTACACATTAACAGTCACATTGTGTGATAACTGACTTTGAAAGACTTAGCCCTTCTCAGCAATGCAACTATCTAAGAGAACTCCAAAAGACTTACGATGGAAAATGCCATCCACATCCAGAGAAAGAACTTTGGAGTCTGAATGCAGATGGACACAGACTATTTGCTCTCCTTTTCTTTTATTGCTTTGTTTTGTTTCTTCTTTCTCATGGGTCCTCACATTAATTCTCATTCTTCTTTACAACATGACTAATGTGAAAATATGTTTAATATGAATGTATAAGTAGAGCCTATGTCAGATTAAATGCCATTTGTGGGGGTAAGGGGGAGAAGGAGGGGAGAAAATTTAAAACTC
Source organism: Bettongia penicillata ogilbyi (assembly GCA_023548195.1). Taxonomy (NCBI): domain Eukaryota; kingdom Metazoa; phylum Chordata; class Mammalia; order Diprotodontia; family Potoroidae; genus Bettongia; species Bettongia penicillata. The sequence goes on from JAJHZJ010000158.1 coordinate 5,429,368, forward strand.
AAAATCTTATGGAAGTGAATATTGAAAACTAAAAATAAATAAATAATTTTTTTTGAAAGATAGGCAGGGCAGGGTAAGATATTATCACCTACATCCCTATAACTGGTAACAGAAGCCCAGAGAGGTTAAGGGACTTCATTATAGTTACACAGTGTACCTTTAGAAGATAAAGCAAGTAATGCATCTTAAAGTATGAACAGAATATCTTTAGACTGAAAACCAGCTAAAGTTGGTGGAGCAAAGGGCCTGGGGTTAGAGAATCAGATTGGGGGAGAAGAGCTGCCGAATCAAATTTCTCCCAGACTCTTTGGCTTGGAAACAAAGTTTGATAGCTTCTCTGCTCCAGCCCTCCTGCTGGAAAGCTTCCCAGACTTCTCTGGGCTGGGTGTCTCCTTCCCCCTCCAGCTGACAGTCAGTCTGCAATAGGTCATGGTCAGCCAGATACTTGGGCCTTCTGGAGTGCTTCTTAATTTCTCACTTCATTTTTAGGGAGGGAAATGCAAGGCAGAGAAAGAACTAGAACAAATGTCTCCCAGACTATGGACACATGCTCCCTCCCCTTGCCTTCTCCTCCTTTGTCATTTTTAGATGTTTTGGCCATGACTGGATTCTTTGATCTTCTTCATAAATTTTAATATATCTGATGGATTGAGGGACCAGGAGTCTGCAACAAACACTGGTTCTAATCTCAAACCCTAGAAAAGGCACCCAATCTCTCTCCTCCCACTCCCACTACTACTTCAGTGGATCCATAGGGCTTCCATTCCTGGTCCTACTGTCTATAATTTGAATGGGCCTCTCAACTTACACACACACACACACACACACACACACACACACACACACACACACTCACACACAGTAATATGATCCATTAGCAAGAGTTCATGTTTCTTCCATATGTCGACAACACGTGGATTTGTGTTTAAAATTAGCCCTTGTCTTCCTGCAGCCACCGTGGTAGCTGGAAGTCCTGGGGTTCCTGCCAAATTCAAACTGAAGAGGAATTCACAAACCCACCTCATCCTCAGGATTCCTAATGGGAAAAGGATTTGCTAGCCAAACTGATGTTTAGCCTTTGGGTGCCCGGTTCCTAAAAGATAGACCTTCTTTCTCGAGTAGCAACCACATGTGTGACTATGATAGGCACTCAACAATTCTTATTGATTTCTTTTCCCCAGAACATTACTAGCTGCTCTGTGGAGGGATAATCTGAGGGAGACAATTGGACAGGATACCAAGAAGAAAATCATAGAATATTAGAGCTGGAAAGATTGTCAACTTAACTGTCACTTATTTTAGAGATAAGGAAACTGAGGCACAGAGCTACTTGCCCCAAAGCACACAACTAAATAGCAGCTGATCCAAGATGATGAGGTCTTTGTCTTCAAAGAACTTACAGACTAATTGGAGAAAATAGACAACCTGTAAAATAAAGGCCTCTATCATTCCTTATATGCTGTTGTTTACCCACGGATCTAGAAAAGAAAATGGCAGCATTGACAAAGAAAAACCTACCTCATCACTATCTCATCATATTCACAAAGCACTTTAAGGTTTATAAAGCATTTTCTTCATAACCACTCTGTATTATAGGCTATGCAACCAATATCCCCATTTTACAGATGAGCTCCTGATAAATAGAAAGTCAATAAGGAAGAAAAAGAGAAGCTATCCAAATCATCAACTAGTTTAGATTAAAATGTTTTCTAAAATGTATGAGATGAAGGTAAGGATAGGTAAAGATGAATCACCAAAGAGTGCCACTATCTTCTTTGGAGCCAGAAGTACTAATATTAGAATAAGCTGGAGCTGCTGAAAAAAATGCTAAGGACAACACAAAGGGGCTTTTAAATCTATGTTCTAGGCAAGAGAAAGATCCAAGAAGAAACAACTACTGCTCAGGTTATATAGAAGAGAAGGAAAAACTACTCAGTTCTTACTTTTCATCTATTTCTCTATCAATCAGAAGAAATCTTCAGCCTAAGAGAATAGACTAAAAATGGTTAACAGGGATATGAAAGCCTAGATAAATGATAAGATGGCAAGAGAGCACTTAGCTGCTTTCAATGCATTCAAATAATCCAGCTTCAACAAGCTACTTTGCAGAAAACTAAAAGACCTAGTGGTTCACTGAACCTGAACCACTGTCCATGGTTTTTGAAAAACTATAGAGAAAGGAGGAAGGAAATGCTACAGGAATGAAGATGAACAAATGTATTTCCAGTTTTTTAAAAAGGAAAGAAGAGGCATCTTTCAGCTAGTGATAATGAATTGGACTTGGATTCCCAGAAAACACTAGTATGTCATATTAAAGGGATAGTTTGTGAGCATTTAGAAACAGAAGTAATCATCAGTATTGTTTCATGAAGAACAGGTCATGCCAGGCTACTTAATATCATTTCCTTCTTTAATAGAATAATTACACTAATAAATCAGGAAAATGCCTAATGTGGACCAAAATGTGATATGATAGTACTGTTGGGTGGTTTCAGAAATGGCACTGGGCTAGCTAGGGTCTGACCCACAACTCAGAAGACCAGGGTATGATTTAGGGGAGTTTTTCACAAAAGTTGGTCTGGAAACATTAGTATTCAGCTTACTTTGCTTTCCCCAAAGTAGCCCTCAGCTCCCTTATAAGAACTCAGATTAATAAACCACTGAACATAGGACAAATTGTACTTAACCCAATAAAAACATAGAATGCGCTTATGCCTGAGTCCCTCAGTCATCAGAAAAACTGTTTTAGGGGGCATCAAACAACCTTTCCATCTGATGGGTCTCGTATGGCTCATATAGCAGAGGTCTGACCTGCTTCTCAGTACATGCAATTTCTTGTTGCACTGTTTTCTCTACTTCTATCAAAGACAAGGTCCTTGGGTTTGCTCCTCCCCATCGTGATTCTGTTACCATTTTGGCATTTCTGTCTGGTCTGTGCAACTGGTCTCTAGTCAGGACCCTGAGGGTATATAGTATTATCTCCAAGTTGAAGTGAAACTTGAAATCTCCATCTCTTGTCCTCACAGACCCTGTGTTCTCTTTTATATCTAGAAACAGACCCCTTCTAGAGGCAGCGAGGTGCTACAGTGGATACAGTGCTAGGCCTGGTGTCAAGAAGACCTGAATTTAAATCCAAACTCAGACACATCCTAGCTGTGTGGTCCTGGACAAGTCACTTAACTTCTGTTTGTCCCAGTTTTCTCAACTGTAAATTGAGGGTATTAAAAACACCTACCTCCCAGGGTTCTTGTAAAGATCAAAAAAGATAGTATTTGCAAAGCACTTAGCATAGTATCTGGCACATAGTATGCTTTTAACAAATGTTAATTTACATCCTTCTTTGCTTCTGGTGCTGCACTGAGTTAGTGAGGGAAGAGAAGTCTTCCTGCCTGTTACATCAATATGCAGGCCTGTGGCCTTTAGTAGAGTGACCCAAGATGCTGTCCTGGCCCTGTGTTGTTTCACAGATTTATCAGTGTCTTGAATGAAAACATAGAAGGCATGCTTATCAAATTCACAGAAGATGTGAAGCCAGAAGGCATAATAAGCATGTTGGATGACAAGTCCACAGGCCAGAAAATTGGGTTAATCATATAGGATGAAGTTTAATAGGAACTAAAAGTCCTCCTTGGTTTCTAACAATCACTCTTACAAGTACAGGATGGGAAACACACAAGCTATGTATGACATGTGAGTCAACCGTGGGACATAGGAGCCAAAAAGTTCATGAGACCTTAGACTGCATTGAGAAAGGCATAGTGTCCAGATAATAATAGCTGACATTTATAAAGTGCTTTGAGGTTTGAAAAGCATCTTACCAACATCAGTTCATAAGACTGCCAGATTTGAAGTCAAAGCACCCGGATTCAAATTCCAGATCTGACACTTACTACTGATGTGATCTTGGTCGTCCCCTAATTTCTCGGAGCCTCAGTTTCTTCATCTATGAAGTGGGTGGTGGAGGGTGGAGTCCTAAGTAACCTCTCTGTCCCTTCTATCTTGATATTTATCATCCTAACAACAACCCTATGAGGTAGGTACTACAAGTGTCATCCCCCACTCATCAACTGGGGAATGGTTAAAGAAGTTGTGGTGTATGATTGTAATGGAATATTATTGTTCTACAAAAAATGACAAGTAGGATGAGTGCAGAAAAACCTGGACTTACATGAACTGATGCAAAGTGAAGTTAGCAGAACCAGGAGACCTTTGTACACAATAAGAGCAATATTATGTGACAAAAAACTGTGAATGACTTAGTTATTCTCAGCAGGACAATGATCCAAGACAACCCCAAAGGACTCTCAATGAAGTACATTATTTACCTCCAGAGAAAGAAGTGATATTGTCAGAATACAGACTGGAGTATATTATTTTTCTTTTTCTTTCTTCTTTTTTCCTTCTTCATTTCTCTTTTCTTCCTTTTTCTTTCTTTTTTTCTTGTTGTTTGAGTCTTCTTATACAAAATGACTAATGTGGAAATGTTTTACATGTATAACTTATATCAGTTAGTGTCTTATGGAGAGGAGAGGTGAGGGATAAAATTTAGAACTCAGAACTTTTTAAAAATGTTTTAAACTATTTTAACATGTGATTGGAGAAAAATAAAATATTATTTTAAAAAAGAATTATTCCCATTTTAAAGATAAGGAAACAGGCTGAGAGCATAAATGAGTCAGACTGTATCTGGAATGTGGTTCTCATTTCTTGTTGATACATTTTAGGAAAGGCACTGTAAATCTAGAGTGCGTCTGGAAGAGAGTGCTAGAATGGTGAGCAATCTCGACACCAGAACTGCTGAAGTCGCCAATCAACTAACATTAATTACCTACCTACTATGTTCCAGGCACTATTCTAACTTCTGAGGATACAAAGAAAGGCACAAGGAAATCCCAGTCTCAAGGAACCCACAGTCCCAGAAGGGAGACAACATATAAACCACTATGTACAAACAGCTTATATACAGGACACAAGCTGCAGATAAACTCAAAGAGAAGGCATTAGTATTAAGGAGGCCCTGGAAAAGCTACTGGTAGAAAGTGAGATTTTTAGCTAAGACATGAAGGAAATCAAGTGAGCTGGGAAGCAGAGATGAGGAGGGAGAGAGTTCCAAGTGTGAAAGACAACCAGTGAAAATGTCCAGAGTCAGAAGGTAAAGTGTCATGTGCCAGAAACAGCAAGGAGGCTGGGGCCCCTTGATCTCACAGTATGTGAGGGAGAGACAGTATAAGGGATAAGAAGACTAGAAAGGTAAAAAGGGGGCAGGTTATGGAGGGTTTAAAAATCCAAACAAAAGATTTTATATTTGGTCCTAGAGGCCACTGGAGCTAATTGAGTAGGGGACTGACATGGTCAGACCTGAGTTTTATTTAGGCAGATCAATTTGACAGTTGAGTGTAGGGTGGAAAGGATTAGGAAACTCTTGAAATAGGGATATGAAAGAAGGCTGTACAATGGTCCAGATGTGAGGTAAGAAGGGCTTATACCAGGGTAATGAATTCAGTGTCAGAGGAGAGAAGAGGCCATATTCAAGTTTGTCATGGAGGTCGAAATAACAGGGCTTAGCAACTGTTTGGACATGATTAAGAGAGTAAGGAGTAGAGATTGATATCCAGGTTTCAAGTATGGATAATTGGGAGGAAGTAAGTTAAGAAGTAAGGGGTTAGGGGATGATAGATAACGAGTTCAGTCTTAGATGTGCTGTGGTTAAGATGTCTATGGGACATTCAGTTCAAGATATCCAATAGGATATGAGAGATGTGAGACTGGAAGGTCATGGCTAGACAAACAACTCTAAGTATCATCTACAAAGAGATGATAACTGAAACCATGGGAGCTAATGAGATGACTAAGTGAAATAACATTGGAAGGGACATCCAAAGTTAACAAGCATGACTTGGATGAAGATCCAGTAAAGGAGGCAGAGAAGTGGTCAGAAAGCTAGAAGGAGAATCAGGAGAGAGGAGTGTTATGAAAACCTAGAGAGAAAAAGAGTGTAGTGAACAGTATACAGGCTGTAGAGAAGTTAAGGAAGATGAAGGCTAAGAAAATTCACTAGATTTGGTGATTAAGAGGTCATTGGTCACTTAAAAGAGCAGTTTTAGTGGAATGAGGAGGTCCACAGCCAGACCACAGAAACTTCAGAGAGTAAAAGGAAATCAAGCGGAGGCATTAAATGTAGACAGCCCTCTCAAGGAATTTAGCCAAAAAAAGGGAGAAGAGATATAGGACAATAACTAATGGAGAAAGATAGATCAAGTGAAAGTTTTTTGAGACTGGGGAGACATGGATATGTTTATAGACAGTAGGAAATCAGCCACTAGATAGAAAGAGATTGAGAATAAGTTAGGGAGTGGGGATGATAATGGGACAATGTGCCAGAAAAGATGGGATGTGATAGGATCACTTGTGCACAAAGAGGAGTTTGTCTTGGCAAGGAGAAGGGCCACCTCTTCTTGTGAGGCAGGGGTGAGAGAGGAGATAATTGCAGAGGGCATCTGAATGATGTGAGGGGACAAGGAGAAAAGAGAAAACTATTAGTGAATAAGGTCAATTTTTAAAGTGAAACATGAAGTAAAGTTTTCACCTGAGAAGATAGGAGATAGGAAGGCTGTGGGAGGATTAAGGAGACCTCAAAAGGTCTGGAAGAGACCACAGTGAGTGGTAGAGTAAGTCAATTAAAGAAACATAAAATTATTGCCTTACTGTAGTGAGGGTCCAGTTGAGATTATGTAGCATAAATTCATATTGGGTCCAATCAACACAGTTTTGTGATTTTCTCTGGTTTTCTTCAGCAGCAGATAAATAGGAATGAAGGCAGCAGATGGTGCGAATAATTCAAGCAGGGGTGTGCTGCTAAACATTTAACTATTGGTTCTCCAAAAATACAACACACTTTGAAGTTTAACCTGCATGTTTAAAATTTTCTCCAGTATAGACAGTCAACAAAAACAATAAAGCAAATCCTGATTTCTAGAATTTGCCGACTTCTGAGTGCTCACACTGAAAATTTTTCAACTGGCATTCCAGAACCAGTATAAGCTGGCTCCAATTAATACCTGAATCAAAGGCTAAGGCTTGGCAAGACATGATCTGCAGTTGAATAAGGGAGCAAGAAACTCAAGAGAAGATGGCAGTGTAGAGTTGAATTGCTTCAACAAGGAATCAAAATAGGGAAGAAAGAAGCATGGAACCAGTGTAGTGAAGATGGCCCTGGAAGGAACTAAAGAGTGGATAGGATGTGAGGACAAAGAGTTTTGGAGGTTGTAGGAGAGAGGAAAAGTGAAGCGACAACAGATTGCCATATGATAAAGGAATTGCAGAGTTCATGAACATAGAAGTGATGTTTTTGTTGCGGGTGGCAAGATTAAGAGTGTGACTATGTGTGTACAGTTGTAGTAGAGTTTAGGTCATGGAAATAAGTAAATTGAGTAATGAGAAGAGTAAGGTGTTTAAGGGAGTATCAATATGTGTGATGAAGTCCCCCGATATGTAGACAAGGGTTGGAGAGGAAAGAAAGATGGTGAGTCAGACACTGAACTCATTAAAGAGAAGAGTAAGAGTAAGGTGTTTAAGGGAGTATCAATATGTGTGATGAAGTCCCCCGATATGCAGACAAGGGTTGGAGAGGAAAGAAAGATGGTGAGTCAGACACTGAACTCATTAAAGCAGCAGAGTATCCTAGAGGTCAGTAGACAACAGCCACTAGAATTTTGCTTGGGTGATAAATACAGATTGATGAACCTCAAAGAAAGAGTAGTTACTAAATGAGGATGGTAGAACCTGGAAATGGAAATGGGGAGTAAAGAGTATTCCAACTCCCCTACTTAAATCGGTGAATTGCGGGAATGAGTGAAAGCGTAACCAGTACTAGAAAAGATAGTCAAAGAAAATGTGTTATCAGGGTGAGGCCAAGTCTCATTCAGTGCAAGAAGATGGAATAAGCAAGAAAGGAACAGGTTTAAGAGTAAAGTTAGCTTGTTGCCTATGTAACAAGAAGTCCAGAAAGCAAAGGAAGACACTAGGCAGCTTTAGAAATGGGATATTAGTGGTATTGGGTTGAAGGGGATGGGAATAAGGAAGTGGTCATGGAGGACTGAGAATGGGGCTAAAACAATGGCATCTGTGTGTAGTTGTAGGTGACCAGAGAGAGTGCCTGGAGCATGATTGAGTAACTGCCCTGGGAAGTCAGGAAGCCCTGCTGGGTAGGCAAAGGCAACTCTGTCTTGTAGGATGGAGTTGAAGGGGCTATCCATGTTAAATGCAGTCCAAAGGAAGTTTAAGAGATACATAACAGTTATCTTCAAGTATTTGAATGCTGTCATCTAGAATAAAGACTAGATTTCTTTTGCTTGGCCTCAACGGGTAGAACAAGAAACAATGAGAGAAAGTTCCAGAGAGTCAGATTTATGCTTGATGTAAGAAAAAACTTCTTAACAATTAAATCTCTTCCAAAATGGAATGGACTGCCTCAGGATGTGGTAGGTTCCCCCTTATAGGAAGCCTTTGCTGCCACCTCCTCCTCTTTCGTTCTTGTGCTCTGTAAGTGGCACCTTCTCCAAGATGTTTGACCAAGTGGTCTGCTGAGAAGTCAGCCATACCAGGAGCTGAGACATAGCCCCAAAGTCTCAACCACATATGCAGCTAGAAGGCTGGTTTTCATAGATACAATCTACAAAAATACTTATAGAGATATTATTACTTCTAGTTCTCTCACCCTGGAAAATCATGCCATCCCTAGGAGCCCTTCCTCTGATGGGTCAGTTCTTCTAGAACCTTCATTTTACAGAAATTATGCAGACCAGTCATGTTCACTCCTTCATTTATCTCTGATCTTTCTTCCTAATTCTCCAGGTGTCTTTCTTCACCATGTCCTAATTTCTCCCACTCCTTTATATTCCCCTTCTTTTTCAGTTTCTTTCTGTGTTGTTTTCTACCAGTTGAATATAAGCTTCTTGAGGGCAGGGGCTGTCCCTTTTGCATTTATTTATATTTCCAGAACTTATTACAATGCTTAGCATATCATAAGTGCTTAATAAATGCTTGTTGACTTAGCTTAACTTTAGGTAGAGACAGTATGCCCATTTGTCAGGTAGATTGAAAAGGAAAGTCTTGTTCAGGTACCTGTTGGACTCATTTGTATCTGAGGTCTATTCTACCCCTATACGTACCTCACACAGGAATCAGAAGAGACTACAATTGGTATTCTTAGCTTATCCCCTAAGGGATCTCTAGAGAGATTTCTAGACATCTGTTAATTTATTTTCGAAATATTTCAATAGGGGTGGAGATAAGATGGCAGAGTAGAAACAAGGACTTGCTTGAGTTCTCCCCACAAACCCCTCAACATACCTGTAAAAATGACTCTAAATAAAATCTAGAGCAGCAGCCTCTACAAATAACAGAGTGGAACAGATTTTCATCCCAAGACAATCTGAAAGGATGACAGGAAGGGTCTATTGCACCAGAACAGAGCACAGCCCACCAGACTGGTGATATGACCCCAATCCTTAATTGCTCTCTTTGCTCAATAGTTTGGTATTGACACCTTTCTTCTCAACTATCCTCCCTGAGCATCTCAGTAAGAAGATCCAATGTTTCTTCCCCTATAGCCATCACCTAGAGTGATCATCACCACTGAGTAGGGGCTAGAATCTGGATGGATAACTTCATCCTGTTCCATAGGCCATTTTCCTGACCTCGGCTAGACCTCACTTAGTTACAGGGCACCTTGAAAAGAGACTGGGGATGACAACATATCCTGACTCCAGGTACCTCAGAGAGCATATCTCACTGATGGTGGGTCAAGAATTTATATAAAGTGGCACACTGAAGTTAGTAAGACCATCTGCAGGCAGGAACTATGAGAATGCTCTCTTAGACATATAGAAACTCAGGGTTAGAAGGGACATCAAAGACCTTCTAATCCAACCTGCAAATGAACAGAAATTCCTTCTATAATATCCCCCAAAAAGTAGTCATCTAGCTTCCATTTAAAGCCCTTAGTCACAAGGAACCTTCTGATGGCAGCTGATACTACTTTTGGGGTGTTTCTCAAAGGTTAGGAAGTTATTCCTTACATGGAGCCAAAACCTATCACTTTCCAGCTTCTCCTCATTACTTCTTGTTCTGCCTTCCATGTACTTGGTGAACAAATCTAATTCCTCTTCCAGATGGCAACCCCTCAAATACTTGAAAAATCTCTCCTGTCATTTGCAGTTCTCCCACCCCCATAAACTTTCTCTTCTCCCATCTAGATAGGATGGCTTTAAGAACTTGACCAGTGATGAACTGTATTTTTACCAACCAAAGACCAACCTAGCCTAGTCCAGAAAGGTTTATCACCAGTTTGACTGCAAGATTCGGGCCAGAGAAACTCTAAAGGAACAGCATGCTATACTGCATGGATGGGGCATGGATCTGCAATCAGGAAGACTTGATCCTACCCTTAGACGTTTTAGAGCAATATGGTCCCAGGCAAGTCATTTACCCTTTCTGTGCCTCAATTTCTTCATCTGTAAGGAAGATGAAGGGGTTGGATCAGATGGCTTCCAGCTCTCAATCTATATCCCTATGAACACCATTTACAAAGATCCAGAGGGGCTATGACCTGCCCAGGTAGACAAAGCACACCACAGATGTCTGAGGAATCACCAAGTGTGGAGTGATGTACCAGCGAGTAAATAAGATTCATAAGTGCTAAACTGATGAAGAATAACAGGGTAGACAAGGGCTAATCCAATGAGACTTCCTGGAAGAAATGGGAAGAAGAAGTGACCTGAAGCAGCTGTTTGGTGGTTAAAGCAGCAAGGGAACTAGGCACAGATGTGATGTAGGAAGGTATATTGGTAGCTAAGGAGGAGAAGTACTACCCACCTCACAGAACCATTATAAAGAAAGAACTGTAATCTTAAATCATTCTATAAATGTGAATTGTCCATTCTAGGAGCCCTCTTAAAATGAAAATAGGTTAAGTCCCTAATACCTCAGTGCGAATAAGCTTATCAGATGTTTTCTTCGTTGGCAGGAGGTTACCAAAGACAGCTGGAGGGTACCAGACACCAGGGAGGGAGGAGGAGGACAGTCAGGGTGTTATATATATCAGAGGGTATATCAGAGTGGGACAAAGGGTATATGAAAGAAAGCCTGGGGGCCCCAAAGACCAACTAGGCTCCATCTTGACTTCTGCGAAGGCTCTTGTGAAATCCTCCCCTTTGACCCTCAGGCTTCCCACTTGCTCAGCCCTGAAGAGGGAAACCTGGACCAAGGCTAGCTTCCAGGGGACCGTAAGACAGACAAGACCCAGCCCTCAGCCCTGTCTCAAAAAGGTCATCAAAGAGGAAACACTCCCTGGGCTGAGGAAGGCCTGAGAAAGCAAAAGGAAAGCAAGTGACATTTGAGAGCCCCCAGCTCCCCAAACCGGTCTCCCCAGCTTCAGACAAAGGAGACATGAAGTCCAACCCCTCCGCTCCCCTTTTCAGCCTGGGAGAAACTTCTAAAAAGCCTGTGAAAACGGATACTGTCCCTGGATGGATTTCAAATGGATTCTCTCTTGTCATTTGGCGAGAATTGTCTCACTTCTTTCCTTGTCTTAAGAAAGGAAAGGTGGCTAGTGGCTGTGGGTCATGGTGGGGATGGGGGGGTGGGGAGGGGATATTTCCCTGTCTCCCCATCCTCAAGGGGTGGGTAATTGTACATGACAGATGGCTCATTTCTATGGTGAGCTGCTCCTGGCTTAGAAAGGAATCACAGAACTCAATTACCCACATGAATCATCCAATGCTACCCAGCCATAGGGTGCACCAATGAAAAAGTTCATGCCTGATCTCAGGGGGCCCCAGCCTAATTTGATATTCATTACAAGCCCACAATACAGGACTGCCAAAGGTTCTTTTAGCTCCTCAGAGCAGGAAGTTAATGAGGCATATTTGGTCCCCATGAGGATCATGGTTTCATAGGTTTATAGATATAGAGTTGAAAGAGACCTTAGGGATCATCTACTTCAAACCCTTCATTTTACAGATAAAGAAAATGAGGCTCAGATAAGTTAAGGGACTTGTCCAAGGTAACATAGATGGTAAGTAGCAGGGATGGGATTTGAATACAGATCTCTTGACCCTAAATTGAACATTCTTTCCACTGTACCTCGGTAGGATCGTGAGATCAAGACACCATGACTCAAAGGTGGCCATTTTCTGTATTCTGTTCCATAGAACACTTTGCTGAATCCAAACTAAACATTGTAGAAATCTGTTTACTTTGGTTGTGACTCTGGCCAGAGAGTATGGATAGCGTGAAGAAAGCACATCCCCACTCCTGGGGACACAGGAGAGCACATTTAGTTGTGATTTGATGGGAAGGAGGAATGAAAAGCTCTGACTCACCACTTAAAAATCCCATCTGAAAAAAAACAACAGCAGGTTCGGGGAAGGGGACAGAGCCACTCATAGAAGCACAGATATGCAGAGCTGGAAGCAGCCTCAAAAGTCACCTGGTCCAACCCCCGAATAAGCAGAAATCCCTTCCACAACATCCCCAGTAAAGGGTCATCTGGACCCCCACCCAAGGCCTCTACCTCCTGAGGCAGCCCATTCTCCTACTAAATAGCTCTAATTGTCAGGAAGGGTTTTTGTGTGGTTTTTCCCTGCTAAATTTAGCCAAAATCTGCCTCTTCCAATTCTACCCATGACTTGTATCTCTGGACTCAGGAGTCGTGTTGTTGTTTGGTCTTTTTCAGTTGTGTCCGATTCCTTGTGACCCCTCCCCCCATTGAGTTTTCTTGGCAAAGATACTGGAGTGGTCACCATTTCCATTCTCCAGATCATTTTACAGATGAGGAAACGGAGGCAAACAGGGTTAAGTGACTTGCCCAGGGTCACACAGCTAGTAACTGTCTGAGGCTATATTTGAAAACAGGAAGATGAGATTTCCTGTTTCTAGACCCAGAACTCTATCCACTGAGCCACCTAAAATAATAATGTATATAAATATTATATATGTTTATATAATATACATAAATAACATAATTATTTGATTCAAGCTACTTCATAAATATTATTCCTAAAGTGTGACATTTAGAACTAAACACAGCAGTCCAAAAGTAGACTGACAAGGGTAGAATTCAGCAGGTGTTTCATATCCCTCACCCTGGAGACTATACTTGTGTAAATGCAACCTAACATTACATTAACTTTCTTTACTGTAATATCACCTTCTGAGAGTCATATTATTCTTTTAAACCACTAAAGTCTCCAGATTTTTTCACATGAATTGCTGTCTAATAACACCCCTCCAACCCTGTACTTGTGCAGTTGGTGTTTTGAGCCCTAGCATAGGACTTTATATTTACCCTTATTAAATTTCATCTTAGTAAATTTGATTCATCAATCAAATATCCTTAAGTCTTTTTGGATCTTGATTCTGATATTCCCAAATTTCAAATGCACATTTCATAGAAATGCCATCTATGCAGCTAAGTGGTAGAGTGGATAGCACCCTGGACCTCGAGTTAGGATGACCTGAGTTCAAAACTCTTTTCATCTATTTACCAGCTCCGTGATCCTGGGTAAGTCCCTTAACTTGTCTGCCTAAATTTTTTCAACTGGATAATAATGGCACCTACCTCCCAGGGTTGTTGTGAGGATCAAATGAGATACTATTTGTGAAGTGCTTAGCACATGGTAGGTGCTATGTAAATGCTAGCAATTATTATTATTCCTTCAGCTAATTCATTTGTAACAATATTGAACAGACCGGGGCTGACAGATTCTTGGAGAGCTCCCCTAGGATCCTCCCTCCAAGCTGACGGTGATCACCACCCTTTGGATCTTGTCATTAAGCCAAGTTTCAAATTCTCCAAATTGTACTATCAAAGAGCCCACATTTCTCCATCTTGTTTCCACATGGAAATCATGAGACACTGTCAAATTCTCTGCTGAAATCCAAGAATACAAAATCTATTCTTTTGGTCTGTCTACCAGCAGGCATCCCAGTCAAGAAAGGAAATGAGATTAGTGAAGTGTGGCTTGCTCTTGATATACCCATGCTACCTCATAATATATATCTTGATGAACCTCTATTGGATTCATTAGTGCCATGTTCTAGTACCTCAGCTCTCTCAACCCCTGAGCAAAACCTTTTCTCCATCAGAGGATCATAGATACAGAGTTGGAAAGAAACTCTCCCTAAGATTACCTTGTTGTTGTTTGTGCTCCATTTTTGAAGAAGACAAATGATATCATCGGGTGATATCTTGACTTTTGAATGAATTGCATTTAAGTGAGGCAGAGTTGTGCAAAGTCATCAGCCTTACTCTCTCTTCCTAAGTCATAACAGTCTAGTGGCAGGGCAAAAGTCACAATGACTGGTGATGACCTGGGATGCAATGGATGGCCTTGGGGTCTTTAAAATCTTACCAAACTCTAAGCACTCCATTTCACCTGCTTCAGCCACCTTTGTGGTTGTTGGAATAAATTGTTCTCATTTGTCCATCCCACCAGCGGAAATCCTCATGTGCTTGGGATAGACATCACCCTAAATCACCAACAGGGTTGACATCTGTTGCTTACCCTCAATCGGGTTTAGCCCATCAGATAGTTTTACCCAGGTATGGTCACTGCACATGAGGTAGCTTCTTGGAGCCCCAGGTGAGAGTTGAGTGCCAGGTGGACACTGAAGGTAGATAAGCAGCCCTGAAAAGGATTCCATAGCTAGAACTTAAGGCATCTTAGAGACAGAAAGGAAAAAAAGGGACAAGCATTTATTAATCACCTGTTATATGCCAGTCTCTGTGTTAAGTACCTTACAAATATTATCTCATTTGATCCTTACAACAATCCTGGCATTATCCCTATTTCATAGTTGAAGAAACTGAGATAAACAGAGGTTAGGTGACTGTCCCAGGGTCACACAACTACCAAGTGTATACAACTGAATTTGAACTCAGGTCTTCCTAATTCCCGGCCCAATGCTCTATCCACTGTGCCACCCAGCAACCTGTAGTACAATCATCTTATTTTACAAATGAGGATACCGAGATTTAGGAAGATTAAGTGATTTGCCTAAGGCCACACAGTTAGTAAATGACTGGGCCAAAATTTGAAGTCATATTCTGTGACTTAAAGAAACTGAGACCTAGAGTTGTGACTTGACCGTACTAGAAAATAGCAGTTCCATGATTCAAGTTTGGGCCCGGAGACTCCAAGGTCATCATTCTTTCCTATATTGCCTCCAAGGAAGCTCAGTAATCAGAAAAGGCACTGTATGGGTCTGGCACTCAGTCATGGTAAGTTGTATGAGCACTCTTCTGCTTTTCTTAGCTTGGCAAGGAGCACAAGATTTCAAAGATAGTGACCTTTCAATAGTTCCACATTCCAAGGAAAATTTGGGAATGTGAGCTTTGATGCCAGGTTCTTTGGTCTTCCTTTGTTCTCCTAGTCATAGTAAGACCTTGTACAAAGTTCCATCTAGAATGTTCTTTGTTCGACTGTCCTTGGGAACAGCAGAGGTACCAGAGGACCAAAGAGACACCAAACATGGTTTAGAAAAAGCAACTGTACAAAGTAGAAAGTCCATGTCCTTGGAAGCCTTGGCTGCCACTGTCCCTCTAGAGAAACAAGTTTCCAGAACTATAAGGCCACCATTGTTCTTACTTACTGTTCAAAGAACAATATTCCATCTCCAGGCATTACACTCCTCTTCTAAAAATGGGGAATAATTACACTAACCTGTCACAGAGAGGTAGTGAGACCAGAATGGAGTTCTGCAGGTAATGATGGCATCCAGGAACAGGGTGTATAATTGCACAGAATCAGTTCTTCCTGGTATAGTGAAGGATACTGAGGCAGGTCATGGGACATAAACATACTTTGGACCATAAAATATCCTAGTTTTGAATTCTTAAGCAAATCACCTAAGCTCTCTGGGCCTTAATTGCTTCATCTATAAAATGAAAGTGTTGGAGTAAAGGGATTTGTTCTGTGAAGTCTGGATTCAGTCAAAAGATCATACTTGAGGACCTAGAGGGCCACATGTGGCCTTGAGGTCACAGGCTCCTCACCCCGGCCACTAGATCAATGCTTCTTAAAGTGTGGCATGTGGCCTCCTGGTGGTCCCTGGTGGACCCCTTCCAAAGGGCCTGAAAGTTCAAAATCTTTTTTTCATAATAATGTCAGTATGTTATTTGCTTATTTAAATATTCCTCTCTTTTCCAATTACATATCTGTGTGAGACTGGATTTTCTTCATATACTTCAACCAAAACGACATATTGCAGCAAATTGAATACAGAAGCAGATATGAGAATCCAGCTGTCTTCTATTAAGCCAGTCATTAAAGAGATCTGCAAAAAGAGGTAAAACAATGCCACTCTTCTCATTATTTTTTTTGTTTTGGAAAATATAGTTTTTTATTAAAAATATGTCATTTATGTTAATATGTAACAGGTTTATTATTGTTTTTAATGAATTAATATCTTAGAATTTTATCATTTTTAATTTCTGATACAATAAATATCACTAGATAGAACTCACATGAGTAAAAGTTCTTCAGGGGAATCCTCAATTATTTTTAAGAGTTTTGAGACCAAAAAGTCTGAGAATGACTGGAATCCCTAAGATGATCTGTAAGTGCTCTTCCAGATCAAATGACCTAAAAGCCTACCTTCCAAAGTAGCTCACCATGTTAGAAAGAACTTTGGCCTAAGAAACAGGAGATTTGAGTTCCAATTTCTGCTCTGCCTTTAATTTGCTTTGTTCACAAGAAGAAATAGAATGAATGTTCTCCAGGTAAATGTTAAATTTTGGTACAGATAAAGAGTACTACAGGAGTTCTTCAGCAAGGTAGATCAGTGATGAGATGAACCATCAGTGGAAGTTTAGTGGAAGAGAGGAGTCTTGTAGAAAAGAAAGGATTTGGATGAGTGGGGCGCAAGAGAGGAGGGCATTTTAAGTTAGGAAAACAAGAAACAGGAAGCCATGTGAGACATAGCATGTTGGAGAGAACTAACCTGACTGAGGTAAAAAGAAGTGGTAGGTAAGGGTGGTCAGGTAAGGTAAGGCCATCATATGGAGAGCTGTGTATGCTAATCAGAGGAGTTTGACACAGCAGAAGGAACACAGGTTTGGGAGTCAGAGGACATACATTCAAATCCTCACTCTATAGTACACAATAATATACTATTGGCAGAGCTATGAATTGAACTAATTTGTTCTGGAAGGAATTTAGGATTATGATGCTAAACATAAGGCAGCTAGCTAGCAATGGATAGAATGCCAAACCTGGAATCAGGAAGACCTCATCTTCCTAAATTCAAATCTAGCCTCAGACACTTTCCAGTTATGTGACCCTGGGCAAGTCACTTCACCCTGTTTGCCTCGGTTTCCTCATCTATACAATGAGATGGAGAAGGAAACATCAAACCCCTCTAGTATCTTTGCCAAGAAAACCCCAAAAGGGGTCACAGACATGACTGGAAACAGCTGAGCAATAACAACTAACTAAGCAGAAACCCTAAAGGTAGGAAGGTCCCGTTAACTTATGGCAGTACTTTTGTGATAGCAAAGAACTGGAAACAAGATAGATGCCATTGATTGGAAAATGGCTATGTATGTTGTGATACATGGAGGTAAGGAAATATTATACTGGAAGAAATTGAATATGAGGAATTCAAAGAAGATAAAATTTACATGAACTGATGCTGAGTAAAGTAAGCAGAATCAGAAAAATGATGTATAATCAATCAATCAACAGCCATTTTTAAGGGCTTACCCTGTGCCAGGCACTGTGCTAAGTATTAAGAATGCAAAGAAAGGGAAAAAAATCTTCTAATGGGAGGAAAGACAACCTATGCGTAACCAGGTGAATGCAAGACATATACAGAGAAGATGGAAGATGAACACAGGGAAGAAGGCACTAACAGCTGGAAGTAAAGCAAAAGACCTTCAGCAGAACATGGGAAATGAGCTGAGGAAGCCAAGGATTCTGAACCAAGGTGAAGAGGGAGAATATTCTAGGTATTAGGGACAGCCAGTGCAATGACAACAATGTGCAGTCTGTGTAGATTTTGGAGCTGCTCTCCCAAGTCCATTCTCACTGGCAGCCTGGGTGCCCAGAGTAATCAATTACTAAGTCCCCTATGCCTCCTGGGTGCCCCTGAGCAATGGGTTGCTAGGGGTAGTCCAGAGAAATTGCAGGTGGTAGGGATAAATGGGAAAATAGAGTTCATCCTTAAAATGCTGTTTAACTCATGAGCCCCCACTAGTGTGCTTCCCACCATGATTACCAACTGAGAATTGTCATCTAGATTTAAATAGTTTTTAGAAAGGGGAATTTATTAAGGTTATTAACTAAGAAGAGTTGCTGCAAAACAACTCTCAAAATATCTGTGATACAATCTCCCACCAATATATACAGAGTCTAAGAGAAAGTGGGCTCAGGCTAGAGATCACATGTAGCAAAGCAGTAACTCGTTGATCCCTGAAGTTATTTTACTAGACTGCTAAGATGTTCTCCTTAGGTATAGTGCACTTAGTACAGTACTTGGCACATAGCAGTTGCTTAATAAATGTTTATTGGTTGATAGTGTAACTTTCTGCTGGGCTCTTTGTAGAGTCTTGAATTGTCCATCTTCCCCTTAATTCCCAAAGCAGAAAGTATTAGCTTTTGCAGGAACACTGCTAGGATGGTGATGAGAAGATTGGAAGTCCTCAGTGCCTCTGAAATTCATGAAGTGTTTCTCTGATCAAGCTAGTGGAAGGGAGAGGACACTGGGAAAGAGATTGAGGCCTAGGGATCTGCTCCTCTCCCTAACTAATTACTTCTCCAGAGTCTAACTGGAATGCTGGTTCTTTTCTGTTTTGTTTGCCTGAATAAGTTGTGACCAAATTGGTTCCATATTTCAGTGGTCAATCCACAGGATATGAAAAGGTTTCCCCAGGCAATCTGAACACACTTTCAATGCAACATAAGTCCAGTTAATCAGACTTATTTACTTATTCACCCTAGTTTAAAGTCTATGATTGATTAATTCAATAGAGAAATGTGCTCAATATATAAAAGAAATGTATTGGGGGCAACTGGGTGGTGCAATGGATAGAGTGCTGTGACTGGAGAGTGGTCTTCCTGAATTCAAATCTGACTTTAGACACCTAGCTGTGTGACCTTGGGCAAGTCATTTAACCCAGTTTGCCTCAGTTTTCTCATCCATAAAAGCTGGAAAATGGAAATGGCAAACCACTCTAGTACCTTTGTGAAGAAAACTCCAAATGGGATCAAGAAGACTAGAACATGAGTGAAAAGATTGGATAGCATATGGAAGTTAAGGTATCCAAGTCTGAAACTTATTTTAAATGGGATGGGGTGATTTGACTGATTTATTCAGTCAACATCCCTCCCCTTTCAAATGTAAGCAGTAAAGAAGCAATACAGAGAATCATAACAACAAAGCTTGGCTCCAGAGAAGAGTTAAGAAAATGCACCCTCTGACCCAGCAATACCACTTCTAGGGCTGTATTCCAAAGAGATCATAAAAATGAGGAAAGGATCCACATGTACAAAAACATTTTTGGCAGCTCTTTTTGTGGTGACCAAAAACTGGAAATTGAGGGGATGCCTATCAATTACAGAATGGCTGAACAAGTTATGGTATATGAATGTAATGGAATAATACTATTGTACTGTAAGAAATGATGAACAGGTGGACTTCAGAAAAACCTGGAAAGACTTATATGAACTGATGCCAAGTGCAGTGAGCAGAACCAGAAGAACATTGTTCACGGAGGGGCAGAGCCAAGATGGCAGAGCAACAGCACAGACATTCTGGAGCACTCCCACCAAACTCAACAAAATACCTGTAAAAAATGGTTCTGAACAACTTCTGGAGCTGCAGAACCCACAAAATGACAGAGTGAAACAAACCTCTAGCCCAAGACAGCCTGGAAGGTCATCAGGAAGTGTCTATTGCGCCATACTGGGAGCAGAGCGCAGTTCAGTGTGGGCCACATGCAGAGAAGCTACCTGAGCAGGCCTTAGGGAGACTGGATCTCTCACACCTGTGGCAGTTTCCAGATTTCATGACCCCAAAAGGCTGAGGATAAATTGGAAGGTCAGTGGAAAAAGCCTGTGGGACCAGTGCAGGAGAGTGGAGTGGTCCTGCCCCAGCTCCAGGACAGCAGAGTGGGGAGGGGGCAGAGAAACCTGTGGCAGCCACAGCAGCAGCAGGGGCAGCTACAGCCACTGTTTCTGAAGCTCTAGGCCAACAGATAATGGGGGGATCTAGAGGCTGAGAGTATACCCCCCCACTCCCATTGGAAGCAGAGAACTACCTTGACAAAGAGCTCAGAAGTCAAGTAAATGGCTGTGGAAAAGAGCAAAAACCAGAAAAATAATCAGACTATAGAATCTTACTTTGGTGACAAGGAAGACCAAAGCATACAAACAGAAGAAAACAAAGTCAAAGCTCCCCCATCCAAAGCCTCATTTATCAGGCCATGGAAGAGTTCAAAGAGGATTTTGAAAATCAAATAAGGGAAGTAGAGCAAAAATTGGGAAGAAAATGAAAGCAATGCAAGAAAATCATGAAAAACAAGTCAACTGCTTGCTAAAGGAGATGCCAAAAAAATGCTGAAGAAAATAGCACTTTAAAAAATAGACTAACCCAAATGGCAAAAGAGATCCAAAAAGTCAATGAGGAGAAGAATGCCCTAACAAGCAGAACTGGCCAGGTGGAAAAGGAGATCCAAAAGCTCACTGAAGAAAATAATTCCTTAAAGATTAGAATGGAGCAGATGGAAGCTAACGTCTTTATACAAAATCAAGAAATAATAAAACCAAAGGAATGAAAAAATAGCAATGTGAAATATCTCATTGGAAAAACAACTGACCTGGAAAATAGATTCAGAAGGGACAATTTAAAAATTATGGTACTACCTGAAAGCCATGATCAGAAAAAGAGCCTAGACATCATCTTTCATGAAATTTTCAAGGAAAACTGCCCTGATATTTTAGAACCAGAGGGTAAAATAAATACTGAAAGAATCCACCAATCACCTCCTTAAAGAGATCTGAAAAGAAAAACTCCTAGGAATATTGTGGCCAAATTCTTGAGTTCCCAGGTCAAAGAGAAAATATTGCAAGCAGCCAGAAAGAAACACTTTGAGTATTGTGGAAATACAGTCAGGAAAACACAAGATCTAGCAGCTTCTACATTAAGGGATTGAAGGGCTTGGAATATGATATTACAAAAGTCAAAGGAGCTAGGATTAAAACAAGAATCACCTTCTCAGCAAAACTGAAAATAATACTTCAGGGGGAAAAAAATGGTCATTCAATGAAATAGAGGACTTTCAAGCATTCTTGATGAAAAGACCAGAGTTGAATAGAAAATTTGACTTTCAAACACAAGAATCAAGAGAAGCATGAAAAGGTAAACTGAAAGAGAAATCACAAGGGACTTACTAAAGTAATACTGTTTATATTCCTACATGGAAATTTGTAACTCTTGAAACTTTTCTCAGTATTTGGGTAGTTGGAGGAATTATACATACATACACACACACAGACACACACACACACAGCACTGAGTGAGTTGAATAGGAAAGGATGATAGCTAAAAAAAAATTAAGGGATGAGAGAGGAATATATTGGGAGGAGAAAGGGAGAAATGAAATGGAGCAAATTATCTCTCATAAAAGAAGCAAGTAAAAGCTTTTTCAGTGGAGGAGAAACAGGGGGAGGTGAGAGGGAAAAAGTGAAGCTTATTCTCATCACATTTGGCTTAAGGAAGGAATAATATGTACACTCAATTTGGTATGAAAATCTATCTTACACTACAGGAAAGTAGGGGATAAGGGGATAAGTGGGGTGGGGGATGATAGAAGGGAGGGCAAATGGGAGGAGGGAGTAATTAGAAGTAAACACTTTTGGGAAAGGACAAGGTCAAAAGATAGAATAGAATAAATAGGGGGCAGGATAAAATATAGTTAGTCTTACATAATAAGACTATGATGGAAGTCTTCTGCAAAGCTACACTTATATGGCCTATATTGAATTACTTGCCTTCTCAGTGGGGATGGATGGGGAGGGAGGAAGGGAGAAAAGTTGAAACTCAAAGCTTTGGGAACGTTGAGAATGTTGAGAATTGTTCTTGCATGCAACTGGGAAATAAGAAATACAGGTAATGAGGTATAGAAATCTATCTTGCCCTACAAAAAAAGAGATAAGATGAGGATAAGGAAAGGGAGGAGTTCAATAGAAGGGAGGGCAGATTGGAAGAAGGAGTAATCAGAATGCTCGGTATTTTGGGGTGGGGAGGGGAGAGATGGGGGAAAATTTGGAACTCAAAATTTTGTGGAAATGAATGTTGAAAACTAAAATAAATAAGCTTTTTTTTAAAAAAAGAACATTGTTCACAAAAACTGCCACAGTGTATGATGACTGATTTCTATAGACTTAGCCCTTCTCAGCAATGCAATGGCCTAACACAATTCCAAAAGATTCATAATGGAAAATGTCACCCACATCCAGAGAAAGAACTATGGAGTCTGAATACAAAGTGAAGCAGACTATTTTTTTTTGTTTCATCTTGTTTTTGTTTTTTTTCTTTTTCATAGTCTCTGTTATAATTCTTCTATACCACATGACTAATATGAAAATATGTTTAATAGAAATGTATTGTAGCATCCATTGCATGCTATCTGGGGGAGTGAGGGGGAGAAAATTTAAAACTACGGAAGTGAATGTTGAAAACTAAAAATTAATAAATTGAAAAAAAAAAGAAAATGTACTTCTCTCCCTTGAATGCAGAAGTGGGAGGTTATAGGAATGCAGTATTGCATAGACTATCAGTCACTGCTGACACACTGGTCACTGGCTACGCTGACATCTTTTTTTCTTGACATCTCACTACATCTTTTTTTCTCTTTCTTTATAAATCTTTGTTACAAGGGATAGGGAGAAGATGAGAAAGGGATGTATTCAGAATTAAAGGAGATAGAAAAGGAAAAGATACCAAAAGAAATGACTTTTTTGAAAGTAATCTTTTTTGCAGATCATAACTCTACAGTAATAGCTGTCAGATCTAGAGCAAGTTATAAGACTTCTCTGGGCCTCAGTTTCCTTTAATTATTTTTTACCATCTAGGTCTTCTTGCATTTCAGTTAACTTGGCCTTTCCAAATTTAGATGCTTTACCAGTTGGTGAATATAAGTTTAGCATTGACTAATGCTGGTTCATTGTCTACGATTCTTTTAAGTAAAATAAAGTTTCCCTGTTCATCTCTCTTGATATTGTGGCTCTTACTTTTGTTTTGACAGTATGATTGCACCTCCTATGCTTTCAGATTCCCACAACAAAAACAGGAAATTTTGCTCCAGCCTCTCCTAAAGCTTTATTTTTTTAAGATGTGTTTCCTTTGTTTTCTTATCCATTCTTCTCTGGGTCATCACCAATATTCTTGATTTTTGTCTAGTCTCTGGACTCCAATGACTCTATAGGAGATAGTGAAGCTGACGACTTTGCACTTTGCACAGCTCTGCCTCACTTAAATACAATTCATGCCCATGTCAAGACATCACCCCTGTAATATCATTGGTCCCTTCAAGAACAAAAGATGAACAACAGAAATCCATTCTTCCACTTTAGTTCACTTTATTGAAATATTTAATCCATTTGTGACTGAAGTTATGATAGTTAAGCTTGCACTTTCCTCCATTTTTCTTTTTTATTAATTTTTACCCCTTTCTTCTTTTGACTCAGTACTTTGTTCCTGGGATCAGTTTTTTTTAATTAATTAATTATTTATTTATTTAACTTTTTACATTCATTTTCACAAAATTTTGGGTTCCAAATTTTCTCCCCTTTTATCCCCTCCCCCCACCCCAATACACCAAACAATCTAATTTTCCCTGTCTCCAATCTGCCCTCTCTTCTGTCATCCCTCCCTTCTCTTGTCTCCATTTTCTCTTTTCTCCTGTAGGGCCAGATGACTTTCTATTCCTCATTAACAGTATGTCATCTTTCCTAGTTACAACAACAATACTAAACAGTTGTTCCTAAAACTTTGAGTTCCAAATTCTCCCCATCCCTCCCTCCCCACCCATTCCCTTTGGGAAGGCAGGCAATTCAATATAGGCCATATCTGTGTAATTTTGCAAATGACTTCCCTGATAGTCGTGTTGTGTAAGACTAACTGAATTACCCTCCATCCTACCCTGCCCCTCATTGTTTCTCTTCTGTCTTTTGATCCTGTCCCTCCCCGAGTGTTGACTTCAAATTGCTCCCTCCTCCCTTTGCCCTCCCTTCCATCATCCCCCCCTTGCTTATCTCCTCCCCCACTTTCCTATACTGTAAGATAGGTTTTCATACCAAAATGAGTGTGCATTTCACTCCTTCGTTTAGTCAAATGTGATGAGGGTAAACTTCTTGGTTTTGTTGTTTTTTTTTTTTTCTCAGCTCTCCTCTTTTTCCCTCCACTAAAAAGTCTCCTACTTGCCTCTTAAATGACATATAATTACCCCATTCCATTTCACCCTCTTTCCTCCCACTACATTTCTCTCTCATCATTTACCTTAATTTCTTTTAAGCTATGGTCCCATCCTATTCAATTCACTCTGTGCTCTCTGTCTCTGTGTGTGTGTGCATGTGTGTATGTGTGTGTGCGTGCATGCGTGTACATGTGTGTGTGTGGTCCCACCAACTACCCAGATACTGAAAAGTTTTAAGAGTTACACATATTGTCTTTCCATGTAGGAATGTAAACAGCTCACTTCTGGTAAGTCCCTTAAGACTTCTCTTTGCTGTTTACTTTTTCATGCTTCTTCTCATTCTTGTGTTTGAAAGTCAAATTTTCTTTTCAGCTCTGGTCTTTTCATCAAGAATGCTTGAAAGTCCTCTGTTTCATTGAAAGACCATATTTTCCCCTGAAGTATTATACTCAGTTTAGCTGGGTAGGTGATTCTTGGTTTGAGTCCTAGTTCCTTTGACTTCTGGAATATCCTATTCCACGCCCTTTGATCGCTTAATGTAGAAGCTGCTAGATCTTGAGTTATCCTGATTTTATTTCCACAATACTGGAATTGTTTCTTTCTAGCTGCTTGTAAGATTTTCTCCTTGACCTGGGAGTTCTGGAATTTGGCCACAATGTTCCTAGGAGTTTCTCTTTTTGGATCTCTTTCAGGTGGTGATCGATGGATTCTTTCAATACTTATTTTGCCCTCTGGTTCTAGAATGTCAGGGCAGTTTTCCTCGATAATTTCATGGAAGATGATATCTAGGTTCTTTTTTTGATCATGACTTTCAGGTAGTCCCATAATTTTTAAATTGTCTCTCTTGGATCTATTTTCCAGGTCAGTTGTTTTTCTCATGAGATATTTCACATTCTCTTCCATTTTTTCATTCTTTTGGTTTTGTTTGGTGATTTCTTGGTTTCTCAGAAAGTCATTAGACTCCATCTGTTCCATTCTAATTTTGAGAGAACTATTCTCTTCAGTGAGCTTTTGAACCTCTTTTTCCGTTTGGCCTATTCTGCTTTTGAAAGCATTCTTCTCCTCATTGGCTTTTTGAACCTCTTTTGCCAATTGAGTGAGCCTATTCTTCAAGGTGTTATTTTCTTCAGCATTTTTTTGGGTCTCCTTAACCAAGGTATTGACCCGTTTTTCATACTTTTCTTGCATCTCTCTCATTTCTCTTCCCAGTTTTTCCTCCACCTGTCTAACTTGCTTTTCAAAATCCTTTTTGAGCTCTTCCAAGGCCTGAGCCCACCCGACATCCCCCTGGGATGTCTGGGGTACTGAGGCCCCGCCCTCCACGTCTTTCCCTGATGGCAAGAATACGTCCTCCTCCTCATCAGATCTGAAGGTCGGGATCATTTGCATTTGTTGGAAAAAACTCTCTATAGTCTTATTTTTCTTCCCTTTTCTAGGCATTTTCCCAGCCAGTTACTTGACTTCTGAGATTCCTGTCCACCCCCGCCTGGATCTGCCCAGCTAGTGCTTGGGCTCTGAGATTCAAATGTGCTTTCTGCACTGCCCGCCCGCCTGCTAATCAATGTGAGCTTTAGTTCTGGTGCTGGGGTGGGGGCAGGGCCGTCTCCCAGGCTCAGCTCCCTCAGGTTGTTTATGCAGAGACTTTCAGTAATGAAGACCCTGCCTGCTGCTGGGGGAGTCCCGGGCCGCCGCGGCGGCAGCCGCACCACTGCAGCCTCTGCCACTGCCCCCCGCCTCTGCCGCCACCCCCACCTCTGCCACCACCGCTTCCTCCCAAGGGGGCCCGAGTCACGGAGACACCCCGCTCCCCTCAGCCAGCCAGCCATCTCTCTCACTGACCTGTAGCTTCTGTGGGCAGAGGGACTTTCCCGGCTGCTGGAGCTTCCGTCCCTGAAGCCTGCTTGGGTCAGCTTCTCTGGGGCCACGGCCAGGGCAGCGCTGGGGTGGGGTCCACTTTCCAGGGCGCGACGGACCCTGGGGACGGATCTCCAGGGCTCTCTGGAACGGAAATCTCTTCCACTCTGTTTCTGTACACCTTTCAGTGGTCCAGAAGTTAGGGGGGTCTCTTTTTACATTAATTCTATGAGCTGTAGGTTGGAGCTCGTAAACGTGCGTCCTTCTACTCCGCCTTCTTGGCTCTGCCCCCCTGGGATCAGTTTTGCTTATGTAACCCTGGGACAGCATCAATATGGAGATGAGAGATACTTCCCCATGATCCACCAACAATGATGATTTAGACTGGAGTTCCTAGGCCTGTTTCGCTGAGATTTGTAGGAGAAAGAGATTTGGGGGATAATAAGATCAGTGAAAACAAAAGACATCCTCCAGGGGTGTGCTGGAGCTAGCTCAAGCCAGGAGTTGGTTGTTAAATTTTCAGTGTGAGAATTTACACTTTGGAGAGCTGTAAATACTACAAATCAAGGCTTAATTTTTTGTTTTGTTGGTTTTCTATACTTAAGAAAGTATTGCTATTGCAGATTAAACATAAGAGTATACCTTGTATACATTTCTGGGAAGCCAGTTGTTGAATATTTACCAGCACATCCAACTTTCAACAAAAGGTACAGGGAAGTGGCAAAGCAATGACCACCCCACTGAAAAATCCCAAACTCCTTGGTCTCACTCTGCAATAGTATTCTTTAACAGTCCAAGAGATAAGAATAAAAGGCAGTAAGCAGAGAGAAATTGATAACTTAAAATGAATAAAATCATACCTCTAGACTAAGTAGAAAATAAGCCCGCTTAGGGACAGACTTGAGTCAGCCTGGAACTTAAAGTGGAGAAGTAGCACCTTTTGTGTGAATCATGAGGGTCCTTTTCCATGATCCTTACCAGTCACATGTTGTTCTTTCTATTCTACATCCCCTAACCGTCACTCCGCCTAAGCCCCACCCCAATCCCACTACCTCAGCAGCTTACCCAAGGGTGAGGATTTCACAGCCCCTCACCACTTCTGAACTGGTACATATATTACACATAGAAGTTACTTCTCCCTGGAGATTATTTCCTTGCATAGAAGAGATATTACTTCTTTACTCTTATGCTATTTTAATTCTAATCTGTTTTCATAGATTTCCTCTACTCCTCTATACTCATTCACTTACCCCAAAAATTCTTTGAATTTTCTTAAATTGTTAATTTATTTTTATTTGATTGTAACTGACTCCCAAATCCCATTGGTATGGGATTCTCCCCTTTCTGCATGAGGAACTGGGAAGTGATGGTCAGAGTTGGAGATAGAAGAAATTTGGTCTCCTCAAACTCTTCTGATTCTTCTGACTTCAAGGGAGAAAGTAGAATATGCCAACCCTTCTTCAGGTTACTGAAGGGAGAAAAATGACCATGGGAAGAAGCTGGCATGAGAGCAGCTGGTCTCCATCATGTCCCTATCCTCAGTTTACTATACTAGAGACTTCAGGGTATTTCCTTTGCAATGAGATATGGGACTCTCTCTCTGTCAGTTGAGCTGAGTTACCTCATTCTCAATGGGAGAGTTCCTTCACTGTATATTTTTGGGTATATATTCTCCTACATCTACTTCTCTGATTTCTGTTTCGCTATTGACTTGAGTAAGTGGGTTTCTTTTCTTCTTGCTATATGTGTGTGTTCTTTGTAGAACTGGCATTTGGTTAGAGTGAAGTCAAACCTTGAATATAAATCTTGAGGTCTTTCTTTCCCAATTAATGAATAGTTATCAGAAGTTTAGCTTTACCATGAAAACAATTCATATATTTTCTTAATGTTGCTGCCTTCTGCCAAATTTTCTTTTACTTCAGTATATATACGTATATATGTATATATATATATACATTTATATATATATATATATATATATATATGTATGTATATTGTTTCCAAAGCTATTATTTTCTCTCTCTCCAAGTTTTTTCTTTGGAAAGATTCTCCATCATGTATTTACTTTTTCCTACTTTGTTGTTTGCTTTTGTATGCTATGCTAAGAGCTTTAATTTCAGCCCTAAATTCATTTTTAATTTAAGAGTTTTATTTCTCTTTTGAACCATACTAGAATTTCTGGCTATTGTTCCACCATCTATGGGAATGCCACAGGTTCCTTCATCAAAAAAATCTTCATTCATTTCCCTTCATACTATAATAGTTATTTGAAATATTATTTTCTTTCTCAGGTTTTACTCATTCCTTCTATCATTATTATCCCCTGATTTGTCTATTTGTGGACTGATTTTTTAATATTTGATTTTTATTTTATTTTTCTCAACTACATGTAAACAAAAATTTTTAATACTCATTTTTTTTAATTTGAGTCCCAAATTCTTTCATTTTCTCTTCCCTCTTTCTTGAGAAGGCAAAAAAAATTTATGTAGATTATATGTGTGCAGTCATGCAACACATTTTCATATTAGCTATGTTGCAAAAGAAAACAGTAAAAAAAAGAAACAAGAATAATGAAATAAAGAAAAAAGTATGCTTCAATCTGCATTCAGATTTATGGATTGGGTGTTAAATACAGGATCTCTTCTTCAGTCTATTTGGCTTTTGGCTTTTCCCTTATATTCCTGTCACTCATTCCTGCCACTTAAAAGTCCTACTCACTCTCTGGCTCTGACTTCCTTACCACTGATGCATAATCCCATATCACTGAACTGTTGGCAGCCTCAGTCTCCAGGACTTTGGGAGTTTGGGTTGGGTGGGTAGGGCACTCGGCCTTAATCCTTATTCTGAGCAATTTCCTACGATAGAGGACTGGCTGACCCCAGCTGAGCTTCCAATCCCCTTTCACTCCAGGCTAAAGCTCATTCTTGTCCAGTCACTGTCTCAGAACACCACCCAGGTCTATGTCTTCGGGCCTCTCCCTCCTCCAGTCTCTGTCCTTTTTCCTCTTTACATCACAAGGCTGGGCAGAACCAGGGCTTCTTCCTTCATGAAGTATCAGGAAAATCTGAGCAGAGTCCCATGGAGTAAATCAACAGGACCCTGAGACCCAAACCTGTGAGTTTGCTTTTGCTCAGTCTAGCAGGTACATAGAGATAGCTGAAGGGTAGTGGTGGTGAATGGTTCTCTAAGTATTACAGTTGTCTTGTGTTGATTCATGATGCCTTTAGCTGGTGCAAGAGGGTTTCTAACTTATCTTACAGCTGTAATTGTTCTATATCTAAGTTTATAATTTCTTTCTTTTGAGGCTTTGGGGCTGGGGAAATTTAGTGGAAACAACCATTTAGCTATTCTGAAGGTCACCTCTCCCGTTTTCTCATCTGTAAAATGAGGGGATCCTACCAGATGGTCTCTAGGCTCTCTTCCAGCTCTAAAGCTATGAATCTATGACTTGATTTTATAATGAGATTTTACTGTATTTAAAAAAGGCTTTGCCCCAAGTTCAGTCCTACCTGTTCTTTGTGGACAAGAACTATTCAGCCTCAATCATTTGCCAGTGAGGTGGAATTGACTAATGAGTCCATCTCAAAGGAACATCCACAAGCTAAGTTAGGAACACAGGGACACACTAATCCTTAGTGGGTAATAGCTGAAACGGAGGCTATAAGAAATCGAGGTCCGTGTCCCTGGCCTGGGAAGGCTGAGTCAGATAAATAACTCCCACTTCTTCCCTCTGGACGATATGCTGTCCTTTGGGAGAGAAAAGGTATTTTAGAAAGGATTCAGAGCATGTCTTGAAAAAAGTGACGGTGTAAATCTTCAAAATGAATAAGGCAGGGGACTGGAAGCTTGCTCTGGATTGGACTAAATAAGCTAAATGACTGAAAGGTGTCCTTGAGTACATAAGCATCATGTCTACAGGCTGTCATGTTTCATTGAATGACAATGTAGGCAGACTAGCCTGAAGAACATCACTTGATGACTGATCACTTCTGTGGGGTAGGCCTGCTCTTGTCTGTAAATCAGCATGTGCCCTGTATCATGAGGTGAACCATGTCAGTCAATCAACATGTAAATAATAACCCACCATTCAAGGCCTAGCTATGTCCTACCTCCTTCATGAAGTCACCACCAGATATGCCAGCCTAGAATAATACTACTTCAGTTCAATTAATATTAATTAAGCATCTATTCAGTTGGAAGTGCTGGGCAAAGATCTAGGTATACAAAGATGAAAATTAAACTGTGTCTGCCCCAAAAATGCCACTATAGACTATAAGTGAAATAATACTTTGGCTCACTTGTTCCCTTGCTTGGAAATCTATAATGAGTTCCTATCACCTCGTGTGCTAGGAAGAATGTTAATCAGAAGCAGGCAGCAGGGCCTTTGCTGAAGGCCACTGGAATTTTGAGAATACTAAAAACACTTGTACTCCTTCAATAAGTAGAGGCAACTGACCTTGGCATCTAGTTAGCAAGAATAAAATAGGAAACTACCGGATGATATATTTCTTCCCTCAAGAGGCTCCCTGGGGAGAGGATGAGAGAGGGGGCATGTTTGAATGATCCAGGGGGGTGATAGTAGCCTCAGGTGCAATTGGGGAGCATTGTATAAAAATAAAGGGGCATAAGGAAAGAAGAAAAGAATATTTTTAAAAACCATTCATACAATCTGTTGTGTAACAGAGTTAAAGTCATAGTGATTACATTATTTTCCAAATAAACACACAAAATGCAAGTTATAACCAGTGATCAAGTCCACCAACAGGTCTTAATGAGCAAATGTTGGCAGGCCAGAGTATCATACATTGTTGGGGAGTCTAACATGCATCAGCAGGAATATGTGTGTGTAATGACTTGTTCATGATACAATACTATATAGTTACATAATGTAATACTGAGTCATCAAAATTTCAACGGAGGGAAAAAATCCACAAATTTATAATAAATTATTAAATTTAAGATACATCATTTTAAAAAAAATTATACTTTTTGAAATGACACAAATTTAAAAAAAACTGTTAAAGATTTTCAGGGAAGCACTGAGTAATTTTTTTTTTAAGGGAGTGGTAGGCCAAATAAGTTTGGGAACCTCTGGGCTACACCCTGGATAGGCTCCTCTCTGGCCTCACTGTGCTTTCTCCTCTGGGAGCACCTTCCCCAACTCCAGTGGAAGAATGTACCTGATCCTCTCTCTCTCTCTCTCTCTCTCTCTCTCTCTCTCTCTCTCTCTCTCTCTCTCTCTCTCTCTCTCTCTCTCTCTGTCTCTCTCTCTGTCTCTCTCTCTCTCTCTGTCCTCTCTCTCTCTCTGTCTCTCTGTCTCTCTCTCTCTCTCTCTCTCTGTCTCTCTCTCTGTCTCTCTCTCTCTCTCTGTCTCTCTCTCTCTCTGTCTCTCTCTGTCCTCTCTGTCTCTCTCTCTCTCTGTCTCTCTCTCTCTCTCTCTCTCTCTCTCTTCCCCTCAGGAATGGAACCCAGGCTCTTTCCCTTTCAACTGAATTTGTCGATAAAAGTTGATTTGGGGGCAGCTAGGTGGTACAGTGGATAGAGTACCAGCCCTCAAGTCAAAGATCTGTGTTCAAATCCAGACTCACACACTTACTAGCTAAATGGCCCTATCCAAGTAACTAAACCCCAATTGCCTCAAAGAAAAAAAAAAGGAAAAAAAGTTGTCTGAAGTTCTTATGAGGCATTTGACCCAGACACCAAAATTGGTACTTCTGGCTCTGGTACTAATTTCAAATGCTTCTTGCTTTCCTGTTAAGAACTCCAGTCTCTCTACAACAACCCAATCTCCTGGCACTATTCCAGCCCTTTCCTTTGCTGTAATAAAACCTGTCACCATACTGATCTCCACCCTGACAGGGGGATTTGCTTGCTGCTATCTCCATGATCAAAGAGTAAGAGAATCCCAGAGGGATTCTATTGAGAGGGACCTTGGATGACTAATGCAGGCTTCCACCCAGTACAGAAATCCCCTTTACACCCTGGCTGATAACTGCAGAAATCTCCTGGACTAGCCTCTAAACTCTTTAAGATTAGGAACCTTGCTTTCTCTGCTTGGCTCCTTCACAGCGCCGTGTACAGGACTGGGTACATATAGCTTAATAAGTCCTTGTTGGCTGACTGATTCTTACTGAGCGTGCACTCTGTGCCCAGCTGTGTGCCAGGCGCAAGGGGCATTCTTGGCATGTCTATCTCAATCACCCTGGTAGCATCTCTGCCATCAATTGCAGAAAGGTCCCTCTGCTGTACTATCTCTTGAAAGGGTTAATGGGAAAATAGCTAAAAGAACTGTCAGGAGGAGGACAGGGGAGGGGGCCCAGTTGGCTGGCTGGCTAGCTGAGAGAGAAGCTGACATCATGTTTTGCTCCACAGGCCTTGCTCTGCTGACCTCTGGCCCCTCAGAGTGAGGGGAGGAGGGATAAGGAATTCTGTGGAAAATTTTCTCCCTTCATGAAGAGTTTCTCTTTAGGAAGAGAAAGGGATCTATCAACTCGTGGTAGGAGCCCAGTCAAGGAGAGAAAATTGTGAAGTAGATTTTCAATGCCATCTCACCCTTCCCCAAAGCCACTGGTCACCCAGTGTACCCAGTCTAACAGATGTGCAGCCCAGAATGCCTACCAGCACCAGGTTAATCACATGAACTGATTTGTGCTACCATATTCCTGCGTTTGGAGCTGATAATAGATTAACATGCTGCCCTTGTCAATAATCAACAAATCACTGAAGTCCTTTGAAGCCTTCACTCAGGGAAAAGAACTGTGATAGGCACTAGGGGAAGTCAAATTCAATATGGAGCATTTTGAATTTTACAAAATGGTTTTTCACAATAATTTTTTTCTTCTTTTTTAAATTAATTTTTTTTCAATAAACAAAAATCTATTTTCTCTCCCTCCCCCTCCCCATCACCACTGAGGGCTGAGAGAACTCTCATAATAAATATGGCCTAGAAAAGCAAGTTCCTCCATTGGCCATGTCCAAAAAAGATATGTCTTGATCTGTACTCTGGGCCTATCATCTGTCTGGAGGTGGAGCAACATGCTTTATCATCAGTCCTTTGGAACTGGAGTGAGTCATTAGATCAAAGTTCTTAAATCTTTCAAAGCAAGGTAACTGCTGCCTTCAAGGAATTTACAATCTAATTGAGGGAAGAAGGTATTCCAAACACATGAAAAGATAACCCACAAAGCAGTATAATAAATACCAAATGAATGTGACAGACAATAAGGCTTTAGGAGCTCAGAGAAAAGCTTGATCCCTTTGGGCTGCAGTATGGGGAAGGTTTCACAGAAAACCTTCACAGAAGGGACAAGCTCTCAGGGAAAATGGTGTGTGGAGGGTGATGGGTTCAAGGACACAGGCATTGCAACTGGCAAGAAGGAAAGCACAGAAATAGAAGAGGGCCCAGGACACATTCTTGGGGTATAATCATGCAGAGGACAAGACACACTTGCAGGGAGAGAGGAATAAAGAAGGCTAAGAAGGACAGGCAGATTAGAAAAGAACCTGGAGAAAGTAGTGTTAGCATCCAAGAAAGTGAGAATCTGAGAGTCATCTTAGAGAAGTAGCCTTGGGAGGGGAGAAAGGTGTTTCAGTAGAGTGGGGCTCAGAAGCCAAATTAGAAGGGGTTGAAAAATAAGTGGGAGATGAGGAAGACGAAGCAATAATCTATGACTGCAGGTGAATTTATTCTAGGAGTTTAGCCATGAAATGTGGTGGGGAAGAGGAAGATATATAGATATATAGGTAATGCATATATATGCACATATACAAATGCATTTATAGATATATATATATATACAGGCATTATGTATACATACATATACACTTAAGTATATGTATAAAAATGGAAACGTACAGTGGAGATGAGCTGCTGGAGACAAGACCAAGGGCACAAGTAGGAGGGTGGGTTCTGCTAAAAAAAAACAAAAACAAGATCTATCCCCTTCTTCAAAAACTGAAACGAATGAGAGCCTTGAGGATGGCATAGAGGGATTTTTATTGAGCTGTGGTTTAGAGAAAAAACAAGAGTTCACAACAGATAGCCTGTACTTTCTCAGGGATTTTGTGAGCGCCAAATATCAAAGCAATAACAATAATAGCCTGTGTTTATATAGTTTTATGGCTTCAAGGTTTATAAAGTACTTTCAAGTGCATTATCTCACTCAGTCCTCAGAGCAATGCTGTAATTTAGAAATTGGCTCCTCTTTTCCTTAACTCCACATTTCAACCTACCTCAAAATCATTCTCTACTCTCTCCTTCCATTAATACCAAAAGAAGAGGCGGTCCTTCTTGCCAGTTGCAATGCCTGAGTCCTTGAACCCATCACCCCACACACAACATTTTCCCTGAGAGCTTGTCCCTGCTATGATCCCCTCTTCTTTTTTTATTGAGGGGGAATGCAAGGCAATTGGGGTTAAATGACTTGCCCAAGGTCACATAGCTAGTAAGTGTCAAGTGTCTGAGGACAGATTTGAACTCATGTCCTCCTGATCCGAGGGCAGGTATCCTATTCATTGTACCACCTAGTTGCCTGTATGATCCCCTCTTTCATCCTAATTTTAAATCTCATCATCTATTGGCTCTTTCCCTGCTGTCTAAAAACATGCCCAAATATTTTGCATCCTTACCAAAAAAAAAAAAATCCTTATTTGATCCTACCACCTCTTCAAGTTATTGTTCTCTGTCTCTCCTTTCTTTCACAGTCAAACTCCTAGGCAGGGAAAAAGCTATGTACATTCATTGCCTCTACTTTATCACCTCCTACACACTTCTTAGCTGTTTGCAATCTGGCTTCCATTCTCATTACTCAGCAGAAATTGCACCCTCCAAGGTTGCCCATGATCTCTTTATTGTAAAATCCAAAGCCTTTTCTCAGTCCTCATCCTTTTTGACCTCTCTATAGCACTTAATACTGCTGACCTCCCCTTTGTCCTAGACACACTCCCACCTCCCTATCTTTTTATGATACAGTTTTCATGGTTTCCCTCCTACCTCTCTGGCCACTGCCTCTTAGTCTCCTTTACTGAATCATCCTGTTTATCCACCCCCTGTGCGTGGATATTCTCCAGGGCTTTGTCATGATCCTCTTCTGTTTTCTCTCTATGTGACTTGTCTTCACGACTTCATCAGCTCCCAGGGTTCACCTTTCATCTGCGTACAGATGACTCCCAGACCTCTATGTTTAGGCCAAGTTTCTCTCCTGAATTCCAGTCCTCCATCAACAACCATTTGTTAGATATGCCTAATTGACTTTTCTGCAAGTATCTCACACTCAGCATTTCTAAAATGGAACTCATTATCTCCCTATCAGCACCATCACCTCCTCTTTACATCCTTGTCTCTGCTGAGATCCTTCTAGTCAACTAGTTTTACACAATGGGAGTGGCCCTTCAAAAAATTCAGTTGCTGGTATTCAATAGGAATGTATGTGTAGATCTATATAAAATTGTATGCCATCTTGGGGAAGGAGGGTGGTAGGTATGGGGAAAACGTCTAAGTTTTGTGGTAGTGATTGTAGAACACTAAAAATAAATAAAATGAATATAAAATAAAATTCAGTTGCTGATTCTTATCTGACCTACCTCCATTTTCTTCTCTCCACTCAGCCTAGAGTCCCCATCCTCACTCAGGTCCTGATCCCCTCTCACACCTAGACTATTATAATAGCTCCTAATTAATGTCCCTGTCTGCTGTCTCTCTCCTTTCCAGTAATACACTCGCCATTCAACTGCCACAACATCTAAACCACAAGTCTGATCATATCTTTCCCATGCTCAAGGGTTTCACTGGCTCTCCCTTACCTCGCCAAGGAAGCTCCTCACAAGCTGCCTCCAGCCTCCCTTCCCTGACTTACTGCAGCTTAGCCTCCTTGATTCATTCTCCATTCCACCCAGACTGATCAGTTAGCTCTTCCTCACACATCTCTTTTCTCTGTGCCTGTGCATATCTGGAACGTCCTCCTGTCTTACCTTTGCTCCTTATAATTCCCAGCTTCTTTTAAGGATTAGATCAAGTACCATTACCTACATTCTGCTCCCTGCCAGCTGTTAGTGGTCACCCCTTAAAATGCTTTTTATACGGTATATGTGAGTATATGTATATATGTGTATGTCGGTCTGTCTACAATTACTGTCTGTCCTCTCCTCCCTCCCCAATCTCTGGAGTACTGATAATCCAGAATCAGTATGCTTTACTTTTATGTTTATTGTATCATTGTGTAACATAATTCCAAGCACATAGTAGGAACTTGGTAAATACTTCTTTGGATAAATGAATCTTCATTTTACTGATGAGGAAACTGAGGTTCAGAACTTGCTTCCTCATGATCATACAGAGACTCAGAAGTATAGGCAGAGTTTGAACATAGGTCTCCTATCTCCAAGACAAATGTTTCTTCTTAGTCAGACAGACAATAAACATTTCCTAAGCACTTACTCCATTCAAGCACTTCTGCTAAGCTTTGAGGATACAAATACAAGCATGGGGGAGACAGGAGGTTCAGTGGATAGAGTGCTCCCACTAGAATCTGAAAACCTGAGTTCAAATCTAGCCTCAGACAATCACTAGTGGGCAAGTCATTTAACCTCTGATTGCTTTACTTTCTTCCAGTGAAAAATTGAAATAAGAATAGCACCTACTTCTCAGGGTTGTTGTGTCAGATAAGATAATAATAATAAAGCATTTAGCATATTTACTGCACAAAATAAGTGCTATATGAAGAGCTTACATTCTAATGGGGGAAAACAATCCATAAAAGGAAGCTGGAAAAAGAGGGTGGAGGGAAGGGACAAGGAAACCTACCAGTGAGTAGAATGGAGGAGTCCAGACCGCTCCCTGTTGACCAACTGAGAGACGGCTGGCCTGACCTTCTTCTTAAGTGGAGCGTTCCCTACTACCTCTGACCTTCCTACTCCATTGCCTCAGTGGCTCTGCTCTCAGACTTCATGCCTTGCCTTGAACTCTTCCCTGTGACTAGAATGTCTCTTCCTGTGCATCCTTTAAAACCCTACCAAAATGCTACTTCCTCCAGGAAATTTTCTTGATCCTAGGATGGGCAACATTGTGTAAGGAAAGAGTGCTTGCTTTTGCTCACAGTCTAACTCTGCTACTTACTTTCTGTCTGACTTTGGGCAAATCATTCAAATCTCCCTGTGCCTCAGTTTCCTAATCTGTAAAATAAAGGGAAAGAAGACTATAGAGGGATTAGGTGATCTCTATGGTCCCTTCCACCTCTATGACTCTCCCACTTGATAATTACCTTCCCCTTGATCCCTCATGTACCATTTTACTTTGTACTTTTCTAATGAGTTTCTCATATAATATTTTGTATTGGTGTCTTATCTTCCCATTATAATCTAAGATATATAAGGACAGGGACAATGTCTCCCAGGGCACAACTGTACAAACAACAGGCATTTAATAAATGTTTATTGGATTATACTGCACCCTTGTACCACCTGCCCTTTCTGCACCCACTTAAGTATCTTCATTCTGCTGTAGACCCTTCCTCTCAGGGAAGACAGCACCTGAATTACATAAGGTATGTGTTTCCTTGGAAAGGTATTTGTATTAAAAGGAGAAGGAGGAACCTGGGGAGGGTAGTCAAGAGAGTGGTGGCATTCCAGTCCATCTTCCCTCTCCACATCCCTATTCTTCCTTCCCTCCTCTGACGGGGATAATTTAGTGAACAGGGGAGAAGGTGTACTTGGTGCACCCAAATCACACAGCTAGACATTCCATCTGTGCTGGGGAATAAGAAGGAAATAAAAGTTTGGTTTGGTTTGGTTTCTGAAAAGGGGGATGATGAAGGAGTATTTTGATTTGATTGAATTTGATTAAATCAAATTTTAATTTGATTAAATTAATTTAATTTAATAAGTACTTATTCAGGATATCATGAACACAATCCACTGTACAAGGTTCTGGGGACACAGAGACAATAATGCAACAGTTCTTGCCTTCAAGGGCCTTATAATCTGCTGGGAAACACAACAAACATATCCATAAATAAGTAGATACAAATGAATCTGCAGAGAGGACTAACAGTCAAGGAAATCAGGAAGTCTTCCTATAGGTGTGAGCATGTCAAGTGAGTGTTGGAGGAAGAAAGGATTCTAAAAGGTAGAGGGTAAGGGTAAGTATTCCAGGCATGGGATATCTCTGCAAAGACATAAAGGAGGTAACAGCAAATAGAACAGTTTTTCTGGAATATAGAATTCATGGAGGGAAGGACAGTGAAATTAGTCTAGAAAGTAAACTGAATAAAAATCATGAAGAACCGAGGAGTTCATATTTTATCCTAGAGGGAAAAAGGAGTCAATGAAGACTCTTGAGCAGGGGAGTTACCTTGTCAGACCTGTGGTTTAGAAATATTATTTTGGCTACTCTGTAGAGAATGGTGGGAGGCAGGGATGGAGAAAGGCTAAAAAGAAGCAAGGAGACTAATTCGTGGGCTATTGTAATAGTCCAGGTAAGCAGAGGAGA
Source organism: Bettongia penicillata ogilbyi (assembly GCA_023548195.1). Taxonomy (NCBI): domain Eukaryota; kingdom Metazoa; phylum Chordata; class Mammalia; order Diprotodontia; family Potoroidae; genus Bettongia; species Bettongia penicillata. Next base: position 5,468,184 of record JAJHZJ010000158.1, read on the forward strand.
AAGATGGCTGAGACAAATCAGAAGTACAATTTACAAGACTTGACAACCAGTTAATATAGTAAGGGGGTGATGGAGATAGATGAGTCATAGCCATGAGTTTGTAAAATTGGGTAAGTGTTGATAAAATTAATTTCACTGTATATAGCCTAGGGACATCCTAGTATAGTAGTTAAAGAGCAGATCTCAGAATCAGGAGAAACCTGGGTTCAAGACCCCTCATGACATGTCCTGACTGTGTGGTCCTGGGCAAGTCTCTGTACTCCAGGCAACTCTCTAAAACCATAAATTTTAAGAACAAGTGGCCATCTTCTTTGGGAGCTGCCTATTCCATTAAACAATAACAATAATAATTCATAAATTCCCTATATGTATGGAGAAATCGTACACATGATTTGTGATTTCAACAGTATGGGCAAATTAGGAAACTCCCTAGGGAAAAAAATACACAACACATACATACACACACACAGAGTACATATGTATGCATATAGATGTATACATATATCATATTTCATCCTATTTTATGAGAATATATGAATAAATAAATAAATATTCATAGCAGCTAGGTGGCACAGTAGATAGAGCATTGGACTGGGAATCAGAAAGACTCAGCTCCCTGAATTCAAATCTGGCCTCAGATACTTCCTAGCTGTGTGACCCTGGGTAAGTCACTTAAACCTGTCTTTTTCAGTTCCTCATCTATAACATGAACTGGAAAAGGAAAGGGCAAACCACTCCAGTTACCTTTGCAAAAAAAAAAAATGGGGTCAGGAAAAGTACACACAACTGAAAAATGATAACAATATACATATATATATACTCACATATATCTACTATACATATACATATATTATATATATGTAATCTCAAAAAACCCTTTTTTTTAACCATTCCCTCCTTCCCCACTATAAGGCAAAATTTTTCTCCAAAATTCTTTGCACAGAGCACAGAAAACCTTCCCAACTATTTGACCTTGGGCTGGGAACACTCTGGGAGAATATAGATGTGTCATATTGCAAAAAGGAGTTCACCCATTTACCCCAGTCGACTCCCAAAAAAGGCCCATTCTGTTACTTCTGCACCTAGCTACTTCACATTTGCCAATATCTGGAAACAACACTAGACGCTAAAAACTTTTCTCTTTCTGGCTTAAAAAAAAGAGCTACATCGTCCTCTACTGGACATTTGGATGATTGCACTGACACAACTAAATACATAATCCTGCTGCGTTTGCCCTGAAGGGACAAATGAAATTCAATTCAAAAATGGATTAAACAGGTACTGTTACATGCTAACAAAAAAATTCCCATGATGCCTCAAGTTTTACAAGGGCCTTTTCCATCCACCTGCGCTGAATTTTATTATCCTCATGACACAAGGGGAGTCACAAACTTGTCTTTTAGCCTCAAAACGTGTTCATCTGTTTTCATTGGCAGGCTATACATTACCTCCAAACTCAGTACCAAGCAGTTGATCTCCCCTTTATTCCTTAACCACTTTAGGTAACAATTTGTGGAGGATGAGCACCTCACCCTCCATGACACCTATTACAAGGCTAGACCATAATAACAACTAAGGGTACAAAGCACTTGGCATATATTACACACTTCATTTGATACTAAATGAGAAATCAAATGGAACAAACTATGCAAGGACCCAGTAGAGCAGACAGTTTTATCTACTAATGTAAAACCGTTTGTTGTCCTTAGACAAGAGAGACCTGTAGCTTTCCCTCAGTTGTTGCCTCATCCTGGTATCTTAAAACAAACTGAATTCTTTACCTGGTGTGAAAGAATTTGATCATCTCCTCTTCTTTCCTGCCCTTGAACCAGGACTGTCTTCTCATTCCGATAATAAATTCCAAATACTCCTCTTTTCTTCATTGATTAATTCCCCCTTCCTCTACTCTTCCCTCTCCTGTGAAAGGTTTTACCCTGCTCTCCTAAATTACCACAGAATACTACTGACTGGCTGTGTACCCTATGCAGTGTCTGAAAAGTTATAAAAGTTATACCCTAAAAAGGGGGCTAGCTTCCAGCCTAGAAAGTCTTCCTTAACATGCTACTTAATTTCTTTTCTTTTCAATTGAGCTGCTTATTTTGTTTGACATCTGACTGGTCAATTGCTGCTGATGGGTGAGATTATCCCTGAGCTCTCAACCTAGGCTGAGAATTCCCCAGCAATTCTGCTAATAACCTTACGAGACAGATGCTATTATTAGCCCATTTGACAAATAAGGAAACCAAGGCTTATGTGACTCCCTGTATGTATTTTCAAAATATTTGCTGATTGGTTGTAATGTGGATCATTGGGTTTTATAGCCTGAGATAACCTGTACTTGGCTGAAAATGTTGAGCACTGTAGCAAAATGGTCAGCCTCTCTCCTTTCAACCCCACTCTTTTGCTGTTTTCAAAATAACTATTGATCCAAAATAAAGTTAAACTAATTGGATGGTACTGGTGATGCAGGCAAAAGACAAAAGGAAGGGTTTGGTAGGGATCTCCTCCCGGGATCTGATGCACTTCTTCACCGTTTCCCTTTCCTCCATACAGAACAGAGCTCCTGCAAGAAATCAACCCTAAATGAACATTAGTTACCAACAAGGGAAGACCACCTTCAAGTTTAGCAAACTGAGCTGAACTGGGTTTGTGCATGACTTGGTGTTTCATGGATTCTTTGAGGTTCTTATCCCTAAAATTGACTTGAGTAAAGGTTTATTATATCCATGGCCCTCCTCCTTGATCCAGACAAGCAAGTGACCAAATTCCCCCCCAAGGCCTCAATGTAAGAGGCACAAGAGAATAGTAAAGCAATCAATCAATGAATAACCAACTATTAGGTATTATTTACTCTGTAAAAGAAACAAGGTGAATTATATCAGAGAAATATGTGATTAGACAAGGAGGTGGGCCAGTTACATGGCAAGAATGAGCAAGGACAGTCCCTGGATAGAGCACTGGTCCTGGAGTTATAAAGACCTGATTTCAAATCTGGCCTCAGACACTTACTAGCTATATGTCTTTGGGCAAGTCATTTAACCTCTAACTGCCTCAGTTTCCTCAATTGTAAAACTGGGGATAATAAAAACTGAGGACCTACTTCCCAGAGTTGAATAGGAAGAGGAAAGCAGGTTGGATTGCTCTTAGAAAGTTATAAAGTTTTTTTTAATGACCTCACATTTCTCCTGGCAACAAAGGCTCATCTTTTTAATATCAATATTTTCCTGTCATTATTATATAGCTCCGAGTAATAAAACATTGCACTCTCCAAGGAGATGAAATTAAGAATCACCCAAAAGATAACGGAGAGATGCATGGCAGTCATGAACAGAGTACAACATAATAAAACAAGGAATCCTGCAAGAGAAATAAAGTATATCAAGGAAATGTGTGAGTAAAAAAGAAGACAGCCTAGTCTTTTGAGGGATATAGATTACTGTCAGGTAGGTATTGTCATAGGTAACTGACAATACCCATGCTTCGTTGATAATCTCATGATGTGAAGACAAGAAGGAACTCAGAGCACGGGTGGACTCCTATGGCAAATTTGTGGGAAAACATGGACAAAAATCATATAAGGATATTGGTTATACCTACATAGATAATTAAGTTAGACTCTTGTTTTGTTTATTCTAAGTTACATTTCTGCTTCTTATATAACACAATAGGGACCACCATGGTAGAGTCCAAATAAAGTTATTCCATTGTCACTGATGGAGAAAATTTTGGTATAGAATTCTTTGCAGATTTACAGATATTTTCCATATTTTTGTTCCTCTCCAACAAGTTTCATTCCTAAGTGTTATTAATATGATCTGATATAATTAGGTCTCTTGACAAGCTTTCTGTATGCTTTACAGGGATTCTTGCTATTTTCTGAAGCAAAATTGATAGTCCTCATCTATAAGATTTTACAAATAAGTTTGCATTCTAAACCAGTGTTACCCTTGGCTACCTTATCTCTACTTGTCAAGAAGACCTAAGGTTTGCTCTCCGAGGTGGTTTGTAGCCTTTTTAGTCTCCTGGTTATGGTAATGGATGGACATCAATTAGTATCCCATTGGAATTGGTGATCATCTGTTTCAACATCCATTCTTTTGTCTACATCATACTTTTTCAGAATAAATAACTTGTTTAAATAGGTCAGGTCCGAGTTTTCTCAATTGCATGAATACATTTTCATTATTATTCTTTCTTCTAATTTAATATTGATTTGATCTTTGATTCAACATATCAATGGTTTGATCATAAGCAAACCACGAAAAGAGGAATTCGCACCCCCCTCCTCTATCCAAACAGGAGTCAAATTCTGTCATTTCTACCTTCATGCCATCTCTTGTATATGCCCACTTCTCTCCTTGGGCACTGCCAACACCCTGGTGCAGGCCCTCCTCACCTCATACCACACTACTGCAATAGCCTGTTGCTTGGTCTCCCTGCCTCAAGTCTCTCCCCACTCCAAACCATCTACTACTCAACTACCAAACTGATCTTTATAAAAAAAAGTCTAAATTTAACATGAATCCATTCAAAACACTGCAATGGCTCCCTATTACCTCTAGGATCAAATATCAAATCCTCTGTTTGGCTTTTAAAGTCCTTCATAACCTGACTCCTTCCTACCTTTCTAGGCCTTTTTTTAGAACTTACTCCTCTCCATGTACTCTGCACTCTGTATTCCAATGGCCCTGGCTTCCCCACTATTCTTTCCCCATGACGCCCTTCTCCTCTGGTTGTTTACATCATGCCTGTTTTACTCTCCGTCTCCATTTGTGCCTCCCAGTTTCCCTGATTTTCTTTAAGTCCCAGCTAAAATCTCACCAATACAAGTAACCTTCCACAGTGGTTTACATGGTTTCTCCCTCATTTGATCATGAGCAACTCGAGAACAAGGAATAGTTTCTTGTGTTTCTTTGTAGCCCCAGTGCTTAATACAGTGCCTAACAAACAGAAGAAACTTAATTAATACTGGGCAGCTGGGTGGCACAGTGGATAGAGCATGTGGCCTAGAGTCAGAAAGGTGAGTTCACATGATGCCTCAGATCCTGGGCAAGTCACCTAACCCTGGTTGGCCTCATTTTCATGGTCTGTAAAATGAGCTGCAGAAGGAAATGGCAAACCTCTCCAGTATCCTTGACAAGAAAACCCCAAATGGGGTCAATGAAGCGGCAGACACAGTCAAAATGAGTAAACAACAAATTAGTAGACTGAGGTTAGTAATCCAAACATTTTCTGTCTGTTATTTTCATTCAATATGTTGTTCATTCAGTTTCACTTTAGATAATAGTATCTGGTGCTGAGCGCTTCCAGCTCCTCTGAACTCCCTTACTGAAGAAAGTATTCATACTATATAGGTGTGAGTCTTCTGCAGATCCTATAATAAACATTTAGTAGCTCTGGTTTCTCTTTCCTGAATCATGTTTTTAATATCTTATTCAGCGTTCTTGCCTACAGCTACCTTGCTGCCAGCTAAGAAGGCACAAGTTAAACCTGGCTTCAGACACTCACCAGCTATGAGTATCGCTAAGTGGACAGTCTGCTGGTGATGGGCCTTTCTATACTTGAGGCTGATCCTCAAAAAGGAGACATGGTCTTTTGTTATCAGGAATGTGATGGAGCTACCCCTCTCTGGCTTGAGAGAGCTGTTTATTAAATTTTCAGCATGAACATCTACAAGTAGAAAATCAGCAAATGCTACAAATCATTTCTTGTTTTGTTGATTGCCTAAGTGATGGAGAAACCAGTTATAATACAGATCAAATTTAAAAGTCCATCCTGAATACACTTTTTGGAGGCAATAAGGGTTAAGTGACTTGCCCAGGGTCACACAGCTAGAAAGTGTCTGAGGCTGGATTGAATTCAGGTCCTCCTGACTGCAGGGCCAGTGCTCTATCCATTGTGCCAGCTATTGGCCCCTAAAATGCATAATTTTGAGAGCCAGTAGTTAAACATTAGCCAGCATACCCTTGAACTTACTAGGATATTATTTGAAGCCTTCCTCACTTGATCAAATCTGCCAGACTCTATGGACACAGCCCAAGAGAACACAGGGTCACCTCCACACCAAGATGAGGCACTGGAAGAGGATTTTGCAGAAGGACCTAAGGTAATGCAATAGACAATGTGCCTACTACTCTATAGACTCTGAGGGCAAAACAGAGAAGATATTCTTTCCTTATCTGTACAGTGTTTACAATCTAGGAGGCTGATAAGACGCCAACACAGATAATTACAATATGCAATAACCTGTGGATAGTGTGACAGCAAGAAGTGTCAAACAAAAGCCTATGTGAAGACTGAGGATCCCAGGGATTGGGAAAAGTAAAGTCACTTCCCCTCTCTAGCCTTCACTAGGACAGCTAGGTGGTACAGTAGATAGAATGCTGGACCTGGAGAAGGGATGGGCAACCCTTTGGACTTTGTTCTGGGAAGTTTAGATTTAGTCAAAGGACCACACTTGAGGACTTAAAAGGCCACATGTGGCCTCAAGATTCCCCACCCCTGGGGAGTCAGGAAGACTCATCTTCATGAGTTCAAATCCAGCCTCAGATACTCATTTAGCTGTGTGACCCTGGGCAAGTCACTTATCCATATCTACCTCAGTTTCCTCATCCGTCAAATGAGCTGGGAAGGAAATAAATGGCAAGCCACTCTAGTATCTTTGCCAAAAACACCCCAAAGGGGGTCACAGAGAGTTGGACAGGGCTGAACAAGAACGTCACCCTCATCTGTAACATCTGGGGTTAGATTACATGATCTCTAATGTAGTTTCTGTTACCTGATGATCCCGCCTCTGATCCAAACTGCTCACGTGACCTCAAACCACAGTTTTCTCATCTGTAAAGTGATACTGATTGAATTAGATTGTTCAAGTTTGTTTGAGCTTAAACCATTTGTCTCTCCTTCTAGGAAGGGTCTTGATCCAATCCTGGCTGAAATGAAGAGGGATAACAGGCACAAACTTTGAAAGGTACTTTTTAGCCTGTTTACATCTAAATTTGTCTTTGACATCTCCAGTCTCTCCTTTCTTCTTACTCCTTCCTGTCAAAACTGACTCCCAAAGAGGAGTCTGAAACTCTCTCAAGCTAGAGTCTCAAACTCTCATGTGAGTGACTGATAGCAGCTTAAAATATAGCCTCCCTGCCCCATCCCCCAGTCTAAGATTTCCATGTTAATAGGATTCAAAACCACTCCCCAATAGAATGTAACTCCAAGAATCAGGCAGGCCATGGTGGAAGTATTTAGACTGTGAAGGGAAGTAAAGAGGTCCTGTTTTCTCAATCACAGAGGCAACTGGTAGTACAAAGGACTAAGTGCTGAGCCTGGGGTTGGGAAGAGCTGCCTTTAGATTCAACCTAGGATGCGTATTAGCAGTGTGACCCAGGCCAAGTCATTCAAACTTACGTCTGCCTCATTTTCTTCAACTGTATGATGAGGATAAGAATAGTATATTGTTGGTTGTGGTGGTTGTGAGGAAGAAATGAGATAATATTTGTAAAGTATTTAAGCACAGTACCTGGAACATAGTAGGAGCTTAATAAATGTTTCCTTTTCTCTTTCTTTACCCTTCCCCAATTGTATCCCTTACGCCACTACTTCCTGTAGGTGTTTCATTACTGGAAATATGTTGCAACTTACTTGTAGCCTCCATGAATCTCTCCATTGCTCACTGAGTTATACAACATTTTTAATTTCAGGAGACTGTCGTGTTACAAGATTCATAACCATTATGGTAGCAGCCATGGCTTCCATGTCAAAAAGTAGTTTGGAAACATTGTGCACTTACCTTAAAGTCCTTTACTAAGACTCAGAAAATAAACCACCAAAGTACAGGATGAGAGACATATATGTAGGAAACAATTCTTATGAAAAAAGATCTGGGGATTTCTGTAAACCACAAGTTCAATATCATTCATTACCAGTGTGACTTTGCAGCCAAAGAAGTCCTAGGATACTTAAGGTTTCAATACCTTAGGTTAAAATTGTGTCCAGAACAAAAGTGAGGATAGCCCCTTTGGTTAGAACACATCTAGAGTATTATATTAAGGTCAAGGAGCAACATTTTAAGAAAGAAATTGGCTTCATATCTTTAGTACTTGACACAGCTACTCAGCAAATGCTTCTTGAATGTCATCTCTGATGCTTACTACCTGTGTAAGGTTGGACAAGTCACAACCTCCCTCAGTTTCCTCATCTGTAAAATGAGGGGATTGGATTAGATAGTCTCTAAATCTGGGAACCTATGAACCAATTATAAGGGGGGGAACCCCTCCTAACAGAATTATCCAAAAGTGGAAAAGACTGCCTTGGAAGGTAATGAGCCCCTCATCCCTGGGGGTCTCTTAAGTTTGTGCTCAGTGACCACTTGTCAAGGTTATGATATAGGGAATTCCTTTTCAGGTACGTCCTGGATCTCTGAACTCTCTTCTCACTCCAAGATTCCATGACTCTAGGTCAAACCCCTCTATTTTACAAATGGGGAAAAGAAATGACTTATCCAAGAGTACACGGCGAGTCACTGGAAAAGCACAGAGACAGCTGAGTCTCCTGACTTCTAGTACAGAACTCTTTCCCACCCTTCGTTCATTAGAAATGCTACGGTTGCCTGTCAAACCTAGGAATAGCGGTGTGCAGAAATACTCTGGGCCACAAGAGGGGGAACTTAACCCTGGGAAGGAAAACTAAACTACAGCAATACTTCAACTTTGTTGAAGTTGGTCTTGGCACCTCCAACACCAGTTTTTCCACAAAACCAAAACACATATATAGTCTCCTCTTCCAGAATCCTGCCTTTTGCCAACTCTTTTTGGGAACCTTGAACTTCTTTTCCTGTAACACCCCAAAGCCTGCCCTCAGTTTCCCTGTCATTGGGAAAAGATAAGATCCAATAACCATATTCCTAGTGCAATGTTAATGACCAATAATAGCTTAATGAGCTAGCATCAAGGGAGGAATCTGGGCTATAGTGGATTTGCACTTAGAAGACCTGAGTTGGGCCTCTTTCTCTACAACGGAAAATGGGGGTAGTAATCTAGCCACCACGTATTTCACAAGGCTTTGATGGGAACTAAATAAGGATCTTTTTTCTGTCATGGTTTTCAGGGAGTTCTAATAATTCTTAAGTGATCTCTACTTAACCTGTTTTCCAGTCAGTTGTTTTTTCATCAAATATCTTACTTTTTCTTCTATTCTTTCAACTTTGATTTTGTCCAACTAATTCTTGTTGTCTCATAAATTTATTTCTGTCTGGTCTATTCTGTCACATATGGAAGGTTCACCCCTTTCTTTTGTAAAGTTCTTTTGTTGTTGTTACTGAAAGTTTTTATTTCATGCAAAACAACATTTTTGTTTGCAAAGCAGAAAACACAAAGAAGATTGCATAAAGTTAAATCTTCATTTCATACCACTGACTTTTTTTTTTAAGTCAGTCAATAAGCATTTATTAAGAACCTCTTATGTACCAGGTTCTGTGCTAAGTGACTTTCAGGATACTCACAGTCTTATGGGGGTGATAACATGCAAGTGACTATGTACCAACAAAGATATATACGGGATAAGTTAAAGATGATGTCAGAGGGAAAACACTAAGATAGAGGATGATTAGGAAAGACTTCTCACAGAATGGGACTTCAACTGACATTTGAAAGAAGTCCAGAAATTGAGAAGACATAGCATTCCAGTCAGGGGAACAGTCAGGGCAACTTTTGTTTTTTTATCATTTATGAAGCCATACAATGGGGGGCAGAGAAATAAAGGTCTTTGTATTGAGTGGGAGGAGAGCATCAGTGTATAAATACATTCATGCATATGAGTAACACAAGTCAAATTATGTACATGGTGGCAAAAGTTATGGGCACAGTAATACAAAATATCAAGTATATTTCCATCTATATAGATTTATATAACTTTATATTTATATAACTATACATCCAGGAGAATAAGAAAGGATTATTTTTTGGTGTTTTTTTTCTGGGGCAGGATAATTGGGGGATGGATTTATTAATTTACTTTGAGACAGGAAGAAGGAGAAACAAAAAACACAACACATCTGTGAATTTATACACTAACACACACACACACACACACACACACACAGGTTCCAAACTACTTAAGTTTCTTGTTTTGTTGTATCTCTGGTTCTGAAACAATTTTGGATACTGTTTCATATTCTCTTTGATTTACTTATCTCTCCACTTTAGCTCCTGAAATGGGGCTTTTGTACCAGGGCTGGACTCTATTCCCCCTGCAGCATCCCACCTCCACGCTGTGCCTTTAGTTAAAGTGGTCAGGCCTGCCTGGTCTCAGCTGAGATGCTCCACACTTGTGTCATCCTGGCTCTGAAGTCAGAGCACTGGATCTCTAGGAACTCTAGGATGACTCAGGACAAGGTGCCGGGAGTGTCCTGGTCTAACCTGTGCTCCAACATTGGTACTGCCACTCCCGGGGGCTTCCAAGGTCTCTGCTGTGGGTTTCTCACCACCATGGGGTTTTCACAGGGGCTTCTGTGCTTGCTGCCTCCAAACCCAGAACCTTGCAGGCTACACATATGCTGGCTTGTCTTTGATCATGTTCAGAATGCTGGCAGTGAATCTGCTGGCAGCCCGTGGCATGTCAAATTATTTTTTTAATGCAGTTGTGAACTGGAAGAAGTCACTTTCTCTAGTTTCTCAATGGATTTCTTCATCAAGTTTTAGCTAGAGTTGTTATGGAGAGCGTATAATATCTTTTCAGTAGGATTTTAAAGATAAAATTTTAATAAAATCCTCTTTTATATCTTCAAAATTTCCTCTAGTATTCTTCCCTTTTCCCCTCATTTTGTTATTGTTCAGCCAAGTTCATCTCTTCATGACCCCATTGACCATAGTGCACCAAGCCCTTCTAGCCCTCACCAGCTCTTAAAGTCTGTCCAAGCTCACGTTCGTTCCATGGCACTATTCCATCCACTGCATTCCCCTTTCCTTTTGCCTTCAATCTTTCTCAACACCAGGAGTTTTTCCAATGAGTCCTATCTTCTCATTATGTGGTTGAAGTATCTAAGCTTCAGTTTCAGTATTTGACCTTCCAGTGAATAACCTAAATTAATTTCTTTAAGTACTGAATGATTTGATCTCCTTGCTCTTCAAGGGACTCACAGAAGTCTTCTCCAACACCATAGTTCAAAAGCATCGATTCTGTGGCACTCAGCTTTCCTTATAATCCAACTCTCACAGCAATACATTGCCACTGGAAAAACCAAAGCTTTTGTCAGCTTTTTTCATATGCTATTCAGATTTGTCACAGCTTTCCTTCCAAGGAGCATCTTTTAATTTCAGGGAGGCAGTGGCCATCTGAAGTGATCTTTGAGCCCAACAATATAAAACCTGACACTGCTTCTATTTCTTTTCCTTCTATTTGCCAGAAAGTGATTAGATCAGTTTCTAAGATCCTACTGGGGTTTTTTTTAAATGTTATACTTCAAGCTAACTTTTACACACTCGTCTTTCACCCTTATCAAGAGGCTTTTTAATGCTTCCTCACTTCTGCCATCAGAGCAGCATTTTCTGCATAACTGAGGTTGCTGATATTTCTCCCAACAACTTTAATTCCAGCTTTGGATTCATCTGGCCTGGCAGTATTCATGAAGTACTCTGCCTCTGCATATAAATTAAATAAAATGACAATATACAGCCTTGTTGTATTCCTTTAACACATATATTAATATTAGAACATTTAAAAGAAGACAAAAATCAGTAAAATTAATCGATATACTTAACAAGTCTTAAAATAGCTACAATTTGCCATATTTTTGTACCTCATACCTCTACATATTGTGTGGGAGTGTCTTCTAATATCTCTTCTTTTGAGCCATGCTTGTTCTTTGTAATTTTACAGCATCCATTTTCTAAAAACATTGTTATTATTTTCATTTACATTGCTGTAATCATTTTGTATATGTTCACTTGGCTGTGCTTACTTTACTCTGTATCAGTTCATATAGATCTTTCCATGCATCTCTGTGTTCATCATATTCATCCTTACTTACACACAATACTATTCCATTGCATTAATGTACCATAATTTGTTTAGACATTTCCTAATCAAAGGACTTTTCCTTTACTTCCAACTCTTTGCAAGCATAGCCCTCCAACATTGACTATTCCAACATTTTATCATCTTTAACGATTTGAAGGATGTGAGGTGAACTTCAGGGGTTTTTTATTTGTGTTTCTCTTATTAGTAGTGATTTGGAGCATTTTTCATAGGGCTGTTAAACGTTTGCAATCTTCTCTTGAGAATTATTTGTATCATTTGACCATTTACCTTTTGGGGTTTCAAATGAGATACTTGTAAATCACTTTGTAACCTATCAAGTACTAAATGAAAGTCAGCTATTCTTTTTATTAGCCCATCCCCAGGTGTTTCATTTTTAACAGAAGTCAATTCTTTAATCAAGCAAGAAGAACTGTTTATTGTGGAATGTCATGTTTCAGTGGGAAGATTGTGGGAACAGTAGGGACCACCCCTCTCTCTTCATCTGTGCTGGTCAAATCGTATCTCACTTGACTGCCTACTTTACCTCTTCCTTAGCAAGAACTTCCTATCAATTTTTTAAAATCACATGAGAATTCTAAATTATATCAACATACACTTTGATACTCAGTAACCTCAATGTAAAAGTTGAGGACAGTTTAAAAAATATGTTGTAATATAAAATGCAAGAGTAAGAAACAAATAACACCCAAGGTTTATAGACTCTAGAGAAGCCGCATACTTTATCTATCATGGCTAATTTTTTTCAAGAGTCCAACCACAAGGTAGACAAAGGCACAAGAAAATGTCCCATTTATAAATCCTCGTCCCTTTTTGTGGCAGCAAAGAACTGGAAACCAAGAGGAGAGGGTTAATCAATTGGGAAATGGTCAAGCAAATTATGGCACATGGATGCAATGGAATATTATTGAGCCATAAGAAATTAAAAGCTTATGAAGAATTTAGAGAAGCAAGCAAAGACTTCTATGAACTGATTCAAAGGGAAATCAGCAAATCAATATATACAATCATTACAGCAATGTAAATAGAAAGACTATTCACATGAAGGCGAACACTGCATAATTAGAAAAGAGATGAGAAAATTCACTCTCATTCTTTACTTAGAGAGATGGAGGATTACAGGCATGGAATGTTGTATAATACACAGATTATATGTTAGCAGGTTTTGACGAATCGTTTTTTTATTGCTGTTATTTATTTTTTGTTACAAAGGATGATTTACTGTATGTGGGAGGGGACATGGTATATTCTGAAATTAATGTTATGTAAAATCACAAGGAGATGGGAGAGAAAACAGGAAAGGCTAAAAGAAAGAATAAAGAGCAATAGAAGGAAAAGGAGAAGAAATAACAAGAAACAATGAACAGATCAAGCATCAAATTGTATCACTTAAAATTAAATTCAATATATTTTAACCTAAAGGAAATGACTAGTTATTGATGTAGGGGTAATTTCCAAATTAACATTTATGAACCACTGACTTCCTATTGCAAAGGTTAAAAATAGTATGAATTATAATAAAAATGAGAAGAGAGGGTATGTAATTAAAACAACTCCAACCCAGTCTATTTAAACTATTAATACTGAAAAAGGGAAATAGATAAAGAACAAACACACACTACAAAATCATTTTATCTAATCTAAACTGGGCCCTCATTGCATCAAGGAAGTCATTCTATTCCTCTCTAATCAATTTTTATCCTACTCTCCACAGCAGTTGTCCCAAATTTTTTTCCTCAAATCTCCCATGGTACTACCTTCCCCCACACTCTTAGCTGAAGATCTAACTTCATATTTATTTTTTTTAATGAAGATATTGGTTAAAGAATCTCCCTCTTCTCCTATCCTCCACTCACATGACTCAAACATGTTCCTTCTTCACTACAGTCCCAGACAAAATGTTGACCTATCTCCTTTCCAAGGTCAACACTACTAGATGTATCCTTGATCTCATTCCTTCATGTCTTCTCCACTATCATACTTACTGTCCCCACTATCATCCTTGTCCACTTTAACTATTGCCAGTCTTTCCCTATCAACTAATTCCTTCCCTGCTACCTACAAACATACACAAACAAGTCCAATATATAAACGACAACCACAAAGAAACCTTCACTTAATCATGTGTCTCTGCTATCATCTTATATCTTTCCTCCTTTTCATAGCTAAACTCCTTGAAAAAGTTGGTGCTTCTATTTCCTTTCCTCTCCCTCTTCTAAGGCCTCTTACATCTGACTTCTGATTTTATCATTCAACTGAAACTCATCTCTCCAAATACACCAGCGATCTTTTAACTGCCAAATTTCAATCTTCATCCATCTTGACCTTTCTGCAGTTTTTAAATTACCAAGGAGAAGGCAAGTATCCATGAGGCACAATCAGACACATAGGAAGAATCCTACCATGGGGTAATATCTTCTCTATCATTTGCAGAAATTGGTATTTCTGATGGCTACTCGGAACAAATAAAATGGGGAAGGGGGACAGTCTATAGGCAATAAACAGAAACAGAAAAAATAAAAGTGTAGAATAGGTAGAAAGGGAAGGCAAATGATAAAGAGAATGGGGGATAGAAATCATCTTTAGAAAAAGACACAGAAAATTAAAATTTTAAAACTACCAAAGAAAACAAGTGAAGGGGAACAGAGGAAAGGAATTCTATGAGGTGAAGAATTAAATAACTAGATAAAAGCAAAAAAAAAGAGGAACTAATTAGCAAAACCCAGAAAAGGAGCAAACAACTGAGGGGAAAGCTTGAGGGTGAGAGGAAGAAAGCTCACAGTGGGAATAAGGTTGTCTTAAAATAGATTAAGCTAAAATAACTGAAGATACATGATACTATACTTATGGAGGAAGAAGGAAGAAAATCCTAATTTGAGGGGCAAAAATCCTAATTCTCTGTAAATGGATTAAACAATCTCATAAAATTTAAAAAACTGACCATTGGACAAGGAAACAAAATCCTACAATCTCTTGTATATAAAAACATATATAAAGAATTAAGATATCTACAAATAAAAATGATTGACTTAAAAAATGTTGCTTTGTATCAGATAGAACTTTTACAAAAATCAACCATATATTTTAAGGCACAGAAATTTTGCAAATAAATGTAAAAGGCTGAAATAGTAAGTATATCCTTTACATATGGTAGCATAATAAAAATAATCATTGGCTCAAGGCTCACAATGAAAAGACAAAGACCCAAATGGACATTCAACAATGAAATCCTAAATAATGAAAGGGTCAAACAACAAATCATAAAAACACTAATTGTGTGAAATAAAATTATAATGATGAGACAATATATCAACATTTCTGAGATACAACTAAAACAGTCCTTAAGGGAAAAAAATTCTATTCCCCCAAACATATATTAACAGAATGAAGAGAAGGGAAGGAAGATTAATGAACTGAACACTCATTTTAAAAAACTAGAAAACCAACACACAAAGAAGCCTAAAATGAGTTTCTCCAGAAACCCGTGATTCTTCAAAATGGAATCGACTGTAACTCACTCCTTCTCAGATTATGTCCCACACTAGCTAAAGGACTTCCGCCTGCTAACCTCCCATGCTGCTTCTTAGCTTCTCTTTACATGCTCTCTTCCCTCCTAAGCTGGTCCTGAGGGTAAGCTCTTCATTTTGAAAAGGTTACAAGCCAAGCCCAAAGTGGAGGGAGAGCTGGTGCATGATCTTCTGTTTGCAGAGGATTGTGCACTCAGTGCAGCCTCTGAAGCTGAGGTGCAACAAAGTATGGATCAATTCTCTGCTGCCTGCGCTAATTTTGGCCTAATAATACCAAAAAAAGACCACAGGTGCTCCATCAGCCACCACCACACCATCCACACATGAAACCATTGGTTTACAGCAAATGGAGAAGTTTTGAATACCGTAGACAAGTTCACTTACCTTGGTGGTGTACTTTCCAGGAATGCACACGTTGCTAATGGGGTTGACACACACTGAGCTAGCTCAGTGTTTGGGAGACTCCGAAGAAAAACTAGGGAAAGAAGAGGTATTAGACTGACTACCAAACTGAAAGTCTACAGAGCTGTTGTGCTGACCTCATTGTTGTATGCCTGTGAAACATGGACAGTCTACCAGTGCCATTCCAAGAAACTGAATCATTTCCATTTGAACTGTCTTAAGAAGATTCTGAGGATCACCTGGCAGGATAAGGTACCAGACACTGAGGTCCTTGCTCGAACTAAACTGCCAAGCATAGTCAAACTATGCTTCAGAGAGAGCAACTCTGATGGCCTGGCCAAGTTGTTCAAATGCAAAATGTAAGCCTGCCAAAAAGACTATTTTATGGAGAACTTACACGGGGCAGGTGATTACTTGGTAGGCAGAAGAGGTGATACAAGGAAACTCTCAAGGTCTCTCTCAAGAACTTTGGATTTGATTGCAGGTCATGGGAGGCACTGGCACAGGCCCACTCAGCATGGCTGTGCCCACATCAGAAAGGGTGTTGTACTCTATGAGCAAAGCAGAATTGAAACAGCACAAAGGAAACATAGGATGCACAAATTTGGAATAACCACCCCAAATGTTCACTCAGATTATCTGTGCCCAATCTGGGGTAGAGCATTCTGAGCTCGTATTGGTCTGATTAGTCACAATCGGACACACTGAAACTTCACTTTATCATGGTGATGTCATTTTGGTCCTCTTTGACCATTAGATGGTGAACTCCTTAAGGACAGGGATAGTCAGAGCTTAATACCAAACCTAGCATAGAAGGTGCTTAATAAATGTTTACCGATTCTAACTCCAATCTAAAATAAACACAAAATAAAAGATATTAAAATTAGAGGAAAAAATAGACAAGAAAAACAAAAAATATAGAAATTATAAATAAATATAAAATATCTAAAATCTAGAATTCCAAAAATAAAATTGATGTCAATCTGATTTTTAAAAAGAGATTTGGAAGTCAAATCAACAAAAGAGCATATGAATAGTAGTAGTAGTGACAGGGAATATGCCCTGGAAACACCCCCCCATACACACACACACACACACACACACACACACCCCTTTGAACTTTCCCCTGAACTCTCCTAGAATTTTCCCATATGGTTATGTCCCTGGCACTCACCTGAGGCATTAACCCATTCCTGTAATCCATTCAATTGGCCTTTCATTGAGGCCTATGACCAATCTCCCAATTCTCTGCTACCCCTAACCTAGCACAGCCCTTCACTGTCTGTTACCTCTGGATCCTGGCCCCACTTCCCATCCTTGATCCCATCTAGACCTCATTCTCCTTAGGCCACGTTGTCCAGGTCCCTGGTGTTCGCCTAGGGCACCAGTTCTTCTCTGTTACCTCCCATTGACCCCAGACTACTTGGCCACTCTTAGATCCTTCTCTGTTCCCCCATTTACCTCCATTAAACTGCTCAGATTCCTTAAGAGTCTAGCCAATATATCAGATTTTTAGAATCATGCCCACCCTGATGGGTGTTCTAAATAAACCTTATCTTTGGCTGAAAGAAGGCTTGGGTCGAATTCATTCAAGGCAGGAGTCATGTGTCACTATTTTGGGGTCCCAGCAGGTCTAAACCTCAACAGTAGTAGTAGTAGTAGTAGTAGTAGTAGTAGTAGTAGTAGTAGTAGTAATAACTTTAGTTAACATATAATGTTTACTATGTGCTTAAATATTTTACAAATATTTTATCTGATTTTCACAACAACCCTGGGAAGTAGATACTGTTATTATTAACCCAATTTTACCAATGGAGAAACTGAGGCAAATAGTGGTTAAATGAATTGCTCAGGATCACACAGTTACTAAGAATATGAGGTCACATTTGAATTCAGGTGTTCCTGATTCCAGTCCTAGTACCCTATCCCCTATACCCCTAACTGTAAGCACTATGACTGTACAATACCCAGATTCAGGTCACAGATCTAGAACAAATTAAGTTGGGGCACCCTGTCCCTTGTGTTCCAGGTGGAGAATAGTAGTTGACAGTGTACTGGGAGGGAACAAGCTCAGAAGCAAGAAGCAGACTAGTCATTCTCTAGTCAGCACCTATTTTATCTCCAATTTTTTGCTATCACAAAACATACTATTAAGAATATTTTCATATATAGGGAACTTTTCTTTCCATATGTGACCTTTGCAGTGGGATCTCTGGGTCAAAGGGTATGGAAATGTTGGTCCCCTTTTTTAGCATAATTCCAAATCATGCTGCACTCCATAGAATGGGTAGACCAATGAATAGTTCCATTAATAGTCCATTAATAATTAATAGGGAAGGTCCATCTTTCATAATGCCAGTATCCTTCTAATCATACCATTAGGACATGAAACAAAAAATGCTAAAGTCTCTTAAAATTTCAAGTTGCACATGACCCGAAGGACAAGAGAAAGATGTATGGTGGCTGGTAGACAGAGGCAAGGGGATCATGAATGAAGAAAAACTGTACAAGAGTAAGTGGAATAAATGGATATCACCTGAGAGTTGTGTGACCATCAAAGGAGATTGTTTGGCTACCGAGTGAAATGTAAGGATAACCAGATAGCCCATGCACTCCACTGGTACCCAAACAGTCTAAACGAGGGCCCCTAATAGCTGAGCACTTCTTCCCTCCATCCTATAGAACATTTATGGTAGACTATGAATGAGAATCATTTAAGATGAACCAGTTGTGAGCTGCACCATTGACAGAAGTCACTTCATCAGTGGCTTCATACATTCATCAAAGTATTGGTACAAATCTCCAGTGTGATAAAGGGTAAACTCCTATTTCTGGGCGGGGGTACAGAAGAATAGGTTAAAAGCACACTCTGAAGACAGTCTTGATGACGCAAAGAGGAACCCAAAGACAGAAGCTGCTCCATTAAATCTGGTACCCTATAGGTCGGAAATAATGGAGCAAGGGGGGAATGAGGAAATCAGAGAAGTTAGAGAATTGTGACCTCTCTTCCTAATGTGAAAATGCATAGACAGGATAAAGAATTCTTTCTTTACAGGCAAAAAAAAAAAGTCTGAGGATATCAAATAGTTCATATAGTTAAAAGTAAATGTTACTTATAAAAATATTCTATTAGCAAAGCACACTTTCTCAGACTCTGAATGCAGAAGAGACTGGGCCAGGGCAGGTAGATGTGGTGGTGATGGGCACCATCCTGGGGCTTGTTGGGTTTACAGTCTGAGAATGCATAACAGCATATAGAGGACACAGACTTGACTGCAACTGATTTGGACTGATTCTGATAAGAATCAGAAGACCTAAATTTGAGGTCCAGCTCTGACATTTAACTAGTTGAGTCCCTCAGGCAAATAACTCACTGGGTCTTGTTTTAATAATCTGCAAAATTGGAATGATAATATACTACCCTTCTCCACGGACTATGTCAAAGTTTAAATGAATTAATGGATGTAAAGTATTAACCAGAATCCTGAGGTCATTTTTTCTTCTAATTTTACACATTCAATGGTTTTCGTTGATGGTTGTTTATGATAATTTTTTATAATATATGTAAAAAGCTTCATAGCCATAAGGCATGATGTCAGTGTAAACTATTAATATTACAGATATTTAGACTCAACTGTATAGGCTGTTAAAGATGAAAGGGGCCTCAGAGACCTATGTAGAGGCTTTTTCCTGAGTTGCTTAGAAATAATCAACATTGAGTAGATTCTGTGTATAGATTCCTGTATGGAGATAATGAAATGAAAAATAAAGAGAAAATAGAAAATATCATGGTCTTAAAGAGCATCCAATCTACCTAGACAAAGGGAAAACATATGAGAATAAAAGACCTCTTCCTGAACCTCAGTTTCCTTAAAAGTAAATAAACTGAGTAGAAAAATCAAGATAAATTGATTGCAAGTTAGGTAAGTAAAGTCAGAAGTGGATGAACTTCTGATTTTTAAAAACTGTGCCTTAAGACTTTCATTGCATCTGGGGTCATCACCAGTCATCTTGAACTATGACTTGCCACTGGATTCTGACAACCCTGGAAGAGAAAGTGAGGCTGATGACTTCGCACAGCTCTGCCTCCCTTAAATCTAATTTGCTTGCAAGTCAAGACATTAACCTCCTGGTGTCATTGGTCCTCTTCGAGAATGAAGGACAAACAACCATCCCCACCACCAACATGCCTTAAAGGCAGAGGAGGGGCTAGTAGATCTATGAATGACCCCAGTGAATAGGTTATGCTAATGAGGACTGATGGGCCATGGAAGGGAAGGATGGAGTCTGAACCAGAAGCTTTACTCAAGAATGTGAAGCCCTTCCAAGATTACCAATATAAGGTAAGAGAATGATGAGGAGGGTTTGGAACTGGAGCAAGAGGTAAGAATGCCTGAAGCTTGTCCCATATTATTGACCCTAAGAAGTGACTTCCATCTGAGAAGTAAGAAGGCAGGTAGATTTTCAACATCAAGGAACTTAGGAAGTGGCTAGAAAAACCTAATCAGTAAGTCAATGAATCATTAGAACGATTACTAAATGAAGGCTGGGATCTAATGATGACAGCTCTTTTTTTTTTCACTTGCAGAGTTCCCATATAAGTTTGGAGAGCATCCACAGGATTTTCTCTTGCAAACAAAGATGAATTAGAATCCCCAAATAAAGGCACTCTGTTCCTTTCTAGATGACCAAAACAGAGACTTCTGCCTACTTGGTTCCCCAGAGATGAATCCCCTCTACAGCCAGTTCCCTAATAGGGGATGAGGAAGGAGGCAAAATTTTTAAGAAATGAGCTTTGGAGATTACATTTATGCTTTTTCCTTATGATCAGCTTTTGAGGGGTGTAGTTAAATCTTTCCTTTTAGGCAGAACCCCAACCTGAAGAGCATCAGGTATTAGATATGGGCTTCCCCACACTGTAGATTCCAGATGAACATACAGTCTGGGCCGATCACCTCTTGAAGTCAGAGCAGGAGATTGGGATAGCACCAGCAGTGGTCCACAAATATATGCTCTAGGGATGATGAGAAGAGCACTCATGATGCCCACTGCCATATTAGGTAGGTTGAAGGTGATGATATGCTTTCCCATAAGAAGCTTTGGGTATGGTTTTTGAATCATTGGATGAACAAGAATATGACTGATGGCTAGCCTGTGAGGATGTTAGCAATATTGTACCAGATTATGAGACCAAGAAGCAAATGTCCTTCTGCCTCATCAAAATTTAGGCCATCCCTAAAAGCCCTCACACCACCTGGTTGTTCAGAGCCACTATCTATATTTGAGGGGCTGTTAGAAAAAGTCTCCCTACAAGAACCAAGATTCCCAAGGAACTTTTGCTTAATGTGTTATAAGTGTAGAATGCAGGGGGTACTGAAGGGCTGTCGTACATAAGGGGCACCACAAACCATGCAATCCTCTCAATAGGTACATAGGGGTATCCCAGTTTCCATAGGGAGTTTGGGGGAGGAGACTCCTGGAAGGAGTTTGCACAAGTGGAGTTGGGTGAAAAAACATCTCTCATCCCCTTCCCCTAGTACCACCCCATTTGGGTCTTAGTTATGATGGCTAGTAAGTGGAAGTACATAATAAGCATGGATACTATGTGTTCCTGGGTACCTGTATGGGCACTCATTGTAGCTTCTATGTTTCATGCCATCTTTCAGCTAGGTGGCACCATAATGCATAGAGCACTGAAGTTGGAATCAGGAACACTCATCTTCCTGAATTCAAATCTAGCCTCAGACACTTCCTACCTATATGACCCTGTGTAACTCCACTGCTTTCGGTATCTCTTTGTAGCTGCTCTGGATATGCATGCATATTTCCAGAGTAAATTCACAAAATATAAACTCTCTTCCTCAAAGATGAAACCAAGATATTTATTCAAATACCAGAAAGTCAAATCCATCACAGTAACATGGAAATCTATACATATTATCAATGCAGGGAGTGTGGCCATCCTCAAGCCTTCCCTCCATCAGGACTCCCCACAAACAAGCTCCCTTAGGCAAAAATCACTCTCTCTCTCACTCATGCTAGCTGCTCTCTCTCAGTTCTGCCTTATTCTTTCTTCCTGCTCCACCCATTCAGCAAGCTGCTCCTACTTTCAGTTTCTTGTGACTCAGGTTCTGGGCTGGGTCAGGTCTCAAAGCAGGTCACATTGGCCTATTAAGGGGCAGGGAAGATCTTCAAATTCCCTTTCCATTACACCCTGGGCAAGTTACTTATCCCTGTTTGACTCAGTTTCCTCATCTGTAAAATGAGCTAGAGAAGAAAATAGCAAATCATCCCAGTATCTTTGCCTAGAAAACCCCAAATGGGGTCACAGTGAGTTGGATATGACTGAAACAACACAACTACAACAAATAGCTAATATTAAATAATATTTGGGGTGGTGAAAATTATTACCACCCTAGTGATGGGGCAAGCAAGCCAAGTGGAAGTATCAGGGAACCCTGAGGGAGAGATAGGAGGTAGCATGTATGTTGCAGGAAATAAAGTCAGCACCACCATCTCAACCATCGTAATTACTTAGACTCTGATGGAGATAGACCAGGACCCATAAGACTTGAAAAGAGCAGTGCCTCTGAAGTCACTGATATTGTTTCCAGCTCAGCCTCATTGCCATCACAGAGGGGAGAAATCACTGTGAAGAAGGGGCCCACCTTCCTTGTCGCCAACACACATTGCTGACCAACTACCTCTGAGAGACAGGTAATCCTAAAAGACCAGAAGGAGTAACACCCTTCAAACCACTGGTTCTGCTTATATGGCAGCTGACATCCTAGGAAGCAAGCCCCATGGAGCTATACCTTGAGAACTGCTTCCTGTGCTATACCCAGAAGAGGAAGAACTTATCACTGTCTTTGGTACCATCAAGTGACTCAACATTTGAAAAGGATAGGATTTTATCATGGAATTTTTTCCATTTCATAAAAAATTTTATCATTTTATCATGAAAAAAGGTAAATTGCCACCTGCTGGACTGTGACTCCCTAAAGACCATGAAACCTTTCTGCCTGACTGAATTAGAACCATACTGAAACATGCAATCTATGTCCAGATAGAGAATTGATGGATTCAGAGTGCAGGTTGAGCATATATATATATATATACACATACATATATACATATACACATATATACATATATATGCATGTTGGTATGTACACATACATACACATATATACACATAGATATATACCTACATGCAGGTACATGTTTATGCATATGTATATACATATAGCTATATATTTGCATGTATAGATACACATATATACATATTGACTTGGCTAATATGGGAATTTACTTTACTTGACTACATATTTGTAATGGGTTTTATTTTTCTTGTTTTCTTAATTGGGAGGGAATGTTGAGAGAGAATTCTGAAAATAAAATTGAATTTAAAAAAAAATAGAATTAAAGAAGTTCTTTGAGAGGAAGGTCTGTCTTTTCTATGTGGACCCCGTTTGGTGCTTTGCTTAGTAAGTGCTTAGTAAATACTTTCCTACTAACAAGGGAGGCTGGAGTATTGCTCTGTACAAACTCCCGTCATCATAGTTCCATGTGCAAATGGTACCAATAGGGAAGATGAGGTTGGAGGATTGTTTGAACTTGGGAAATGCTGAGCTGTAGTGGGCTGTCAATTAGTATGAACAGTAAATCTGTGGTAGTTATGGTTCCCCACCTGCCCCAAGCCACCAGATTGCCTGAGGAAGGACAAATTGATCCAGGTGAGAAATGGAACAGGTCCAAATTTCCATGCTGATTAGTTGTAGCGGAATTGACACCATGAGTAGCTGCTATACTTCTAGCCAGGGCAAGCCTGAGACACTCAGTACTGAAGAGTGTAGAAGAAAAGGGAAGAAAAGAAAGAGAAGAGGATCTTCCCCCTCTCCCCTCAAATTATCCAAAAAAAGATCAGTCACTCCTACCCCAGAGCTGAGTCACAGATTCAGTGTAAACTGAGGAGGGGGCCTGCACTCAAGGGTGGCACAAGAAGGGTTAAGAAGTGCAGGCCTGAGGCTAGGTACTGGGCAAGGAGTAGGACCAGAAGTAAACTGGTGTTGACAGCACTAGGAGCCCCTAACCCAAGCTAAAGCTGCAGCTAAGTAACCAGTGCGTGGAACTCAAAGAGGAGGCCTGCAGTAGTCTTCAAGCCTACAAAGCCTTCCAGACACCTGACAGAGGTAGGGCCGGTAGCAATCTACTAGCGCTCCAACTAGAGTCAAATCCACAGTTGTGTAATAGAAACCCAAATATGGGTCAGGAATTTGCAAAACTCAGAGTAGAATATCAATAGACTTTACCCTGGATCAGACAGCTCTGGGGCCACTGAAAGTTTGCCTGTCTCCAGTCTGAGCTGCCCCTGAGACCCTGGAAGAACACACCACTCAGTACACAGAGAAAGCAGTAGAAGGACCCAAGAGAATACAAAGTAGGCCAAAGTCAAGCTCCAAACATCCCCACCACCATCAAAGTGTGCAGAACCCAACCCTAACACAAAGTTCAAATTAGAGAAGTAAAGCTGTAAGAATGAGTAAATAAAGAATCCCACCACAAAGAAATATTATGGTAACAAAGGATGTTCAAAACACAAACCCAGAAAAGAATAAAACATCTAAAAGCAAAGTCTCAAGGAAAAACACAGCTTTGGGCACAGTCCTGGGCACAGGTTTGGCCAGATTTGCTGGAAGAAATGAAGCAAGAGTTTTTAAAAAGGTTAAAATAATTTTTTTTAATGAGAATGCTAGCTCTTTTTGTGGTGACTAAGAATTGGAAATTGAAGGGATGCCCATCAGTTGGGGAATGGCTGAACAAGTTGTGGTAAATGATTTTGCTGGAATATTATTGTGCTATAGGAAATGATTAAACAGGATGATTTCAGAAAAGTTTGGACTTATGTGAACTGATGCAGTGAATTGAGCAGAATCAGGAGAACATTAAATATAATAACAGCAATATTGTACAATGAAATTGGAGAGATGCAAATGAAAACAAATCTGAGGTACCACCTCAGACCTATCAGATTGGCTATAGTGACAAAAACGGAAAATGACAAATGTCGGAGAACATGTAGGAAACATTGTTGGTGGAGTTGTGAAGTGATCTAACCATTCTGGAGAGCCATTTGGAACCATGCCCAAAGGGCAACCAAACTGTATACACCCTTTGATATCAGCAAAACCACTATTAGGTCTATATCCCAAAGAGGTCATTAAAAGGGGAAAGGACCTACAAAAATATTTATAGCATCCTTCTTGTGGTGGCAAAGAATTGGAAATTGAGAGAATGCCCATCAATTTGGGAATGGCTGAACAAGTTGCAGTATATGAATGTAATGGAATAGTATTGTGCTATTAAGAAATGATAAGCAGGAAAATTTCAGAAGACAGGAAAGACTTACATGAATGCTAAGTGAAGTGAACAGAAACAGGAAAGCATTGCACATAGTAACATTGTGTGATGATAAACTATGATAAAACTTAGCTCTTCTCAGCAATGAAATGATCCAAGACAATTCCAGAAGACTCCTGATGAAAAAATGCTACCCACATCCAGAAAAAGAACTATGGAATCTGAATGCAGATCAAAGCATAGTATTTTCACCTCTTTCAATGAAGATGAACATGGCATCAAGGTCAGCTACTGCATTAATGGTACATTCATCAACTTGAAAAAACTACAAGCCAAGACCAAATTGGAAAGAGTGTTGTTGGTACATGATTTTTTATTTGCAGAAGATTGTGCACTTAATGTAGCTTCTAAGGCTGAGATGCAATGAAATATGGATCAATTCTCTGCTGCTTGTGCTAATTTTGGCCTAACGATGAACACCAAGCAAACACAGGTGCTCCATCAGCCACCACCACACCATCCACACATCCAACCATTGGTGTTTTGAATACTGTGGATAAGTTCACTTACCTTGGTAGTATACTTTCCAGGGATGTACACATTGATGATGAGGTTGACACATGCATTGCCCGATCTAGCTCAGTGTTTGGGAGGGTCTGAGGGAAAGTAGGGGAAAGAAGAGGTATTAGACTGACTACCAAACTGAAGGTCTACAGAGCTGCTGTGCCTGTGAAACCTGGACAGTCTACCAGCGTCATGCCGGAAACTGAATCTCTTAAATTTGAACTGTCTTAGGAAGACTCTGAAGATCATCTGGCAGGATAAGATACTGGACACTAAGGTCCTTTCTTGAACTAAACTGCCAAGCATTCAAACTGTACTGCTGGGAGTGCAACTCTGATAGGCTGCCCATGCCATTCAAACGCAAAACATATACTTGCCAAAAAGACTATTTTATGGACAACTCAGATAGAGCAAGCAGTGGTGGTGCTTGAGATGGTGGTCAGAGGAAGCAATACAAGGATACTCTCAAGGTCTCTCGTAAGAACTTTGGAAATGATTGTATGACATGGGAGACACTGGCACAGGACTGCTCAGCATGGCAGGCCCACCTCAGAGAAGGTGCTGTATGCAAAGTAGAATTGAAGTAAGGAAAGAAACATGAGATATGCAAATTTAGGGAACCCACCCCAAATGTTTGCATGGACGATTTGTGCCCAACCTGTGGTGGAGCTTGTATTTGGTCTGTTTGGTCCTTTTCAGGAACAAAGGACAACAACCAACTACCCAACCAACCCTGACACATAATAGACCCCCAATAAATATCTTGTTGACTGACTGAAATAAAAAAGATTCTTTGACATTAAATAGAACCCATCTTGATATTTGGGATCAAGAAATTAAGAGAGGGGGCGGAGTCAAGATGGCGGAGTAGAAAGACGCACGTATGCAAGCTCCGAACCCACAGTCATATATTTAATGTAAGAAGAGTTCCCCAGAAGTTCTGGATCACTGCAGGGGGTGCAGAAACATAGTGGAAGAGATTTCCGTTCCAGAGAGCCCTGGAGAGCCGTCCCCAGGGTCCATCGTGCCTCGGAAAGCGGACCCCACCCCAGCGCTGCCCTGGCCACGGCCCCAGAGAAGCTGATCCGAGCAGGCTTCAGGGACGGAAGCTCCAGCGGCCAGAAAGGTCCCTCTGCCCACAGAAGCTACAGGTCAGTGAGAGAGACGGCTGGGTCGACCAAGAGGGGAGCGGGGTGTCTCCGTGGCTCGGGTCCCCTCGGGAGGAAGCGGCGGAAGCAGAGGCGGGGGTGGCGGCGGCCCGGGACTCCCCCAGCAGCAGGCAGGATCTTCATTACTGAAAGTCTCTGCATAAACCACCTGAAGGAGCTGAGCCTGGGAAATGGCCCTGCCCCACCCGCTCCATTTTTGAGGGTCTCTGCATAAAGCCCCTGAGGGAACTGAGCCTGGGAGGCGGCCCTGCCCCCACCCGCTCCATTACTGAAGGTCTCTGCATAAAGCCCCTGAGGGAACTGAGCCTGGGAGGCGGCCCTACCCCCACCCACTCCATTACTGAAGGCCTCTTCATAAAGCCCCTGAGGGAACTGAGCCTGGGAGGCGGCCTGCCCCCACCCCAGCACCAGAACTAAAGCTCACATTAAATAGCAGTCACGCCTGCCGCGGAAAGCCCATTTGAATCTCAGACCCCAAGCACTAGCTGGGCGGATCTGGGCGGAGGTGGACAGGAATCTCAGAAGTCAAGTAACTGGCTGGGAAGATGCCTAGAAAAGGGAAGAAAAATAAGACTATAGAGAGTTTTTTTGAACAGATGCAAATGATCCCGACTTTCGGATCTGACAATGATGAGGACATATTCTTGCCATCAGGGAAAGACGTGGAGGGCGGGGCCTCTGTATCCCTGACATCCCACGGGGTTGTCGGGTGGGCTCAGGCCTTGGAAGAGCTCAAAAAGGATTTTGAAAAGCAAGTTAGACAGGTGGAGGAAAAACTGGGAAGAGAAATGAGAGAGATGCAAGAAAAGTATGAAAAATGGGTCAATATCTTGGTAAAGGAGACCCAAAAAAATGCTGAAGAAAATAACACCTTGAAAAATAGGCTAACTCAATTGGCAAAAGAGGTTCAAAAAGCCAATGAGGAGAAGAATGCTTTCAAAAGCAGAATTAGCCAAATGGAAAAAGAGGCTCAAAAGCTCACTGAATTTAATAGTTCTCTCAAAATTAGAATGGAACAGATGGAGTCTAATGACTTTACAAGAAACCAAGAAATCACCAAACACAACCAAAAGAATGAAAAAATGGGAGAGAATGTGAAATATCTCATGGGAAAAACAACTGACCTGGAAAATAGATCCAGGAGAGACAATTTAAAAATTATGGGATTACCTGAAAGTCATGATCAAAAAAAGAGCTTAGATATCATCTTCCATGAAATTATCGAGGAAAACTGCCCTGACATTCTACAACCAGAGGGCAAAATAAGCATTGAAAGACTCCATCGATCACCACCTGAAAGAGATCCAAAAAGAGAAACTCCTAGGAACATTGTGGCCAAATTCCAGAACTCCCAGGTCAAGGAGAAAATCTTGCAAGCAGCTAGAAAGAAACAATTCCAGTATTGTGGAAATAAAATCAGGATAACTCAAGATCTAGCAGCTTCTACATTAAGCAATCGAAGGGCGTGGAATAGGATATTCCGGAAGTCAAAGGAACTAGGACTCAAACCAAGAATCACCTACCCAGCTAAACTGAGTATAATGCTTCAGGGGAAAATATGGTCTTTCAATGAAACAGAGGACTTTCAAGCATTCTTGATGAAAAGACCAGAGCTGAAAAGAAAATTTGACTTCCAAACACAAGAATGAGAAGAAGCATGAAAAAGTAAACAGCAAAGAGAAGTCTTATGGGACTTACCAGAAGTGAACTGTTTACATTCCTACATGGAAAGACAATATTTGTAGCTCTTAAAACTTTTCAGTATCTGGGTAGTTGGTGGGACCACACACACACATGTACACGCATGCACGCACACACACATACACACATGCACACACACACAGAGACAGAGAGCACAGAATGAATTGAATAGGATGGGACCATATCTTAAAAGAAATTAAGGTAAATTGTGAGAGAGAAATGTAGTGGGAGGAAAGAGGGTGAAATGGAATGGGGTAATTATATGTCATTTAAGAGGCAAGTAGGAGACTTTTTAGTGGAGGGAAAAAGAGGAGAGCTGAGAAAAAAAAAAAAAACCAAGAAGTTTACCCTCATCACATTTGACTAAAGGAAGGAATAAAATGCACACTCATTTTGGTATGAAAACCTATCTTACAGTATAGGAAAGTGGGGGAGAAGGAGATAAGCAGGGGTGGGGATGATGGAAGGGAGGGCACTGAGAGGAGGGAGCAATTTGAAGTCAACACTTAGGGAGGGACAGGATCAAAAGACAGAAGAGAAACAATGAGGGGCAGGTTAGGATGGAGGGTAATTCGGTTAGTCTTACACAACACGATTATCAGAGAAGTCATTTGCAAAACTACACAGAAATGGCCTATATTGAATTGCCTGCCTTCCCAAAGGGAATGGGTGAGGAGGGAGGGATGGGGAGAATTTGGAACTCAAAGTTTTAGGAACAACTGTTGAGTATTGTTGTTGCTACTAGGAAAGAAGACATACAGTTAATGAGGAATAGAAAGTCATCTGGCCCTACAGGAGAAAAGAGAAGATGGGGACAAGAGAAGGGAGGGATGATAGAAGAGAGGGAAGATTGGAGATAGGGAAAATTAGATTGCTTGGTGTATCGGGGTTGGGGGAGGGGATAAAAGGGGAGAAAATTTGGAACCCAAAATTTTGTGAAAACGAATGTAAAAAGTTAAATAAATAAATAAATATTTAAAAAAAAAAAAAGAAATTAAGAAACAAAGAAACTGGCTGTAGTTAATAAGGAAAAAGTCCAAGCTATTTTAGAAGTGTTACAAATTTTGCTTCAATATTGAAAAGTAGTCATCTTGCGTTTCTCAGTGCTCTGAGAAGCAGAAGCAGATTCCATCTCTAGTATCTGGGAATTAAAGGGGAGTGCCTAGTTCATTTCCCAGAAAGGTAAGGTACAGACATTCATTAGAATACAAGTCCTGTTCCCCAGAACCTCTCTGTCAGCAGTTCCAGGGTCCATAAATGCCACCCAAAAAGTTCTAAGACAACATTCTGGTTGTCAGTATGGGTACTTTGGGGGAGTAGAGATGAGAAATAAAAGCATCCTGGTATGTACCTTAACCTTAAATCTAAAAATGCCATATTCAAACCACTTTGCAAAGTGAAACCTAGTAAAACCAAAAAGTGAAAACCAAAGTGAAACCTTGCTATCACCAGGAAAATCAACACTGGCATCCTGAAAAGCAACAGAAATGTCAGGAAGGGAAGAATGTTGAATGTTAATGAGTATTATTCACTTTTCAACCTGTCAATATTTACTAGGTGCCTACAAAGCAAATTATGTATAAGACTGTTGTTCATCCTTTGTATGATGTCCAATGACACCACGAAGTGGTAAGTGATATCCTGACTTGCTCATGAACCGGAATAAAGTGAGATGGAGTTGGACAAAGTCATCAGTTTCACTCTCTTTTCCAGAGTCATTGAAGACTGGTGGCAAGACAAAAGTCAAAAGAACTAAACAGGGATGCAGTGGATGCCTGGTGTCTCCAACGTCTGACCAAGTTTTAAGCACTCCATAGCACCCACTCTACCTGCCTTCATAGTCATTTGGAACAAACTGTTCTCATCTGCCCATTCCACCAAGGGAAGCCTTCCCCTGCTTGGGGTAGACATTCCCCTAACTCACGAATGGGCTTGAGGCCTGTTGGTTACCCTCAACCTGGTTTAGCTCACTGGAGTACATGCTCAGGGAGAACTAATACCTCTGGTGTGAGGGTTTGCTGAGCCATTTTCACTTCTCACCTGTGGCTCCAAGAAGCTGTAGAATGTGCATTAGCCACATTCAGTAAAATTGTCTATATAAGGCATTAGAATTAAGAAGGGGTGGGGAATATTTCCAGTAGAAGATGGATTATTTGGGACTTAAAGGAAGCCAAGGAGGTTAGTAGTTGGCACAGAGGCCTAGAGGGCATTCCAAGTATGAGGGACAACCAGAAAAAATGCCTGGAGCCAAGAGACAAAGTATCTTGTATGCAGAATAGCCAGGAAGCCAGTATCAAGAGTGCATATTGGGAATTAAGGTACACGATAAAAATTAGGAAGGCGCCAGCTTATGAAGAGCTTTCAATGCCAAACAAAGCATTTTTGTATTTAATTCTAGAAGCACAGTTTATTGAGTAGGGGTGTTGGTGGAGGAGTGACAATCAAACATGAACTTTAGGAAAATGGCCTGAGTGGCTAAATGGAAGGTGAATTAGAGTGGAAAAAGACTTGAAGCTGGCAGAACCATCTTCTGGCTACTGCTATAATCAGGGCATTAGGTGATGAGGACCTGCACTAGAGTGGTGGCACTGACAGAGAAGAACCATATTCAAGAGGTGTTGCAAAGGTAAAATTGCCAGGCCTTAGCAACAGTTTGATTATGGGGGTTGAGCGATAGTGAGGGCACTGGAAGGATGCTGTTGCTCTCTACAGTAATAGGAAAGGTAGAAGGAGAGAAAGGTTTAGGGGGCGAAATGTTGAGTTCTGTTTTGGACATGTTGAGTTTAAGATGTCTCCTGGACGTTCAATGTGAGATGTCTGAAAAGCAGTTGGGAGTTGTGAGATTGGAAGTCAGAAGGGAATTTGGGGCAGGATAGATAAATTTTGAGCTCTGAGAGATGGTAATCGAATCTGGAGATGCTTAAATACTACCTTACTAAGTGAGGCAGGAAGAAAAAACACCTCAGACAAAGATTATTGTTTAAATACACTCTATTTTATTTTGTCTTAAAATAGTTTAACCTTTATGCTACAGACTTATTTCAAAAAACAGAAGGTCTTATCTTGCACCAAAAAATATATATATATATATATATAACACTCTGTTTTATTATTTTTTTCTCAAAGACCATTAAATACTAGATGGAAACAAGAACTAAATAATGAATGTAAAGAACCAAATTTCTTTTAAAACTAGAGTTGCACATTTTAAAACATTAATTCTAAGCAATGATTTGTCTTCACTGCATCAAGTTCCAAGTTCAAACTCCAGCAACAGTAGATCTGTTAAACCACCAAGTGCATTGGTTCCTAGCCACACAATGGCTAACATTTCACTTTCCTGGTGAGAGGAGCAAGAAAAAAAAAAGGGCTTTGCTGCCCTTTGCTCTCTTTAAAATATAAAACAAAAACAAACAGAATAACATTTCCTAACTATCCAGTGATTGTGGGCGTGTTTTGTTTTTTTTAAAGATCACTACCCTTTAAAATTTGTTAAAAGAATAAGAAATATGTAGTGTTTTAAATAAAATGGAAAACAAACCCAACAGCATGAGACTAAGATACGTGATTATTTTAAACTATAAACAGTGCACAATCTGAGGAAGTTTGGTTAGGGCGCAGTTGTTTTTATATATACATGGAAGTCACATCATATACATACTGGAAAACAGGAATTTAAGGGCTCTGTTTATTTATTTTTAATAGGAAAGACTAAACTATGTCCTCAGTTCTCTCAGACACCTCATGAGATGGGAAAAAGCAGGTAACTAACACGTTGTTTTTCCCCCTCTCAGTTACCTACAGTGCTAACTTGCTAAAAATGATGCACACTACTAAATTACCAAATCAGGAAAAGACTTGTATTCACAATTGGTACAATGATACCAGCATTATGGATGCTCAACTGCAAAGAAAAGGGAGTCCAATTAATTTGGCCCCTTCAAATAAAACAAAAAGCAAAAAGCCAAGTAGCAGATACCAAAAAGCAGCAACTACATCTTACAGGGCATGATCAAACAATACATAGTTCATTGGTTCAAATTTTAATTTATTTTTTAAGTTGGGATAAAATCAATCTGTGGCCTAGCTGTACCATTTTGCACAAGGGTAACCCCGAATAAAGCACAGCCTCTGTGAGCTATTGCTTTGGGGAATTTTTCCTATTTTTTGTGCTACTGAATGAAAAATTCATATAGATATAATCCCTTAAGAAGGAATTCCAAGGGCCACCTAAACTGCTTTCTCACCATGGAATTTTGCAAAAATTCCATTGTGCTTAAAAGTACATCTCCAGTCTGAAGGGACTAGCAATGAAATGACTGGTGCCCAGAATCTCTGAGAAATCAGTATGTAAAAAGATGGGCCCCAAATACAGTAGAAGAGTGAGTATAATGTTCATGACATTACCTTCTCTATTTTGTTTTGGGGGCTATCAGAAAGTGTAGTTGTTTGGGATGTCTAAAGAAAGAAGGGGCAATAAGAGTTGAAAGGTACTACTTGTTGGTAGAGCAAAAGAAGTATGGAGAGCTTAGGGACAGCTCAACTCTCCTTTTCCTACCTACAATCCAAAAAAAAAAATATACAAACCCCGTCCCCACCCAAGAAAGCACTAAAACAGAGGAATATATGCTATGTAGAGAATTTGTTGCAAATGGGTACACAGTGTGTTGTTTCTATGATCCATCTACAGTGGGAGACAGAAATAACTTTATTAAACAGAATTTTCTCTGTAATGGTATTTACTTCAAAGGAGTTTTACAAAGTGTCTGTGGAGAAAATATCTAAAGAAATTTCAAGTGATGTAGCATGACCCACCTTATACTCTTCAGGTTGGTTTCCTTGAAAAACAAAGATCAAGCGTTGTGCATTTAGTTTGACAAAGTACTTTAAGCTAAGTAAATAACAGCTTGTGATAGTACAAGGTATTTAATAAAATAGTGCCAAAATTAAACATGAACAGTCTGAGGACATTAATAACAGTCAGATTGGAATAGAGTTTCTTTTCGGCCTCACTTTTGGTCTTTGGTTTTGCCATGAGGCCCACATAGAGGATAGAATTAAGATCTGTAAACTGGAATTGTTTGTTATCTCAAGAGCCTGAATCTGAACAACTGATGGAAAACAAAAGCAAATGAAAAAGTATCAGAGAAAGGAGCTGATCAAAGAATGTGTGATCAGGTAGGAAGAGGGCAGGAAGAGCCCAAAGGAATAGAAAGGCTTCACTAAGAAACTATGCTTTACTAAAAAATAAAGTATTTTAAATGTTGGACAAACAGGGTCAGGCAGACTATTCTGACTGTGCAGCACTCATGCATGCTCTTAGGATAAGCAGCAGCCACTGATGCAGTAAGGGCTACAGGTAAAGTAGCTTACCAATAGTTGAATTACCAGAAAACCAAAAAGAAAAGGCTAAGAAAAAACAAAAGGTGAGGAGGTCCTGAAAGCAACATCACTTTACCCCACCTTTGTATGTGGTGTTACCAAAGCTATTGCTTTCAAGGGATATGAACAATAAGTGAAATAAATCCCAGATACCAAGTAGTTAACAATGCCACAAAAACCTCAACTTTGGCATTTCCTGAATTTTCCCTGTTTTTAATTATGTAAAATCTAGAATGCTGCAACATGTGCTTCTTATGGCATATATTATTTTTTTAAAGGTAGAACGGAGAAAGATATCCAAGCACAACATCAGTGGCATCAGTTTATATATTTAGCGCTTATTGGCTATGCCCTACATGGAGAGACTTGCTATGAAAGAAGGCACTTAACACTCTTGCCAAATGCCATGCAAGCTTATGAGTTCCTATTGTCTCCCAATTTTGGCCTCTCTCTCTGTTTCAGGCCCATGTAACAGGTTCCCAGTTTCACCTTTATACATTTTCCAGTTATATCTGAGCAGACCAGAAAAAAAGAAAAGCCAATGGAATCAGAATGGAGATTTTTTTTTTCCATTGATACCAATCCTCCTCAGAAAAGTATTATCCTGGAAGTAGCTACTAGTCCAGAAATTCTCATTTTTCAGAGTTAAAAGTTATTGCAAACAAGGAATCAACAGAAGTCAACAGCATTTGTGATCACAACATCAGAGCAAAGTCATTCAAGTTGTGGCAAGTCACCAGTCAGGCAAGTAGTCAGGAGAGGGAGCAGAAAACTAAGTTAAGAGAGAAACAGTAATGCTCCTGTTTTCTGCTTAAAAGGACAAGTTGTTAACACACATGTCCTACTGAGTGCCAATAACAGAACCTGACTGAGAAATGTGCAAATGCCCTGGGGTAAGAGGGCCAGTGGGAAGGAAAGGAAGAGCTAACCCTGTAGGTTATCATTTCACTCACAGAGAGAAATACAAGGTTCTAAAACCCCAGTTAAAATTCACCTTGTAATTAAACTAATATTATTCTATCAGGAATGAGGAAGGCAGAGCTGGATAGCATTTCCTCTGATTAATATTCAACCGCATATAACTGCAGTTTTTTTCCCCCATAAAATTCATCACTATCTCTCATCTTCCTAATGAAGGAGGGAAAGAATCCTTCATTTTCCTAAATGACTTTTAAAAGATAAAATCTCAGTGTTTTTTTTAAAGGGGTAATTCTCCACAAGTTTCAATTCCACAAATGCCAAGAGCAGGGCTTCTGAAGTTGAAGTAATGACAATGAACTTCTGTGCCAAAGAGGAAAGGAAGGGTACAGTGGGGGAAGAAACACAGTGACATCGTGTTACAGTAGGTATTTGCGTCTGTTGTCTTCATCCAAGGTAAGATCGACTACTTCCGAGGGCGAAGACCAGTTCTGCTGAGGAGTCACGGATGTCCATGATTGTGTTTGTCGGCTGCTAAAATATTGTAAGCCTGAGCCGTCCTTCCATGAAGACACACTCTGAATCACACCACCTCTAGGATGTACACACCTACAGAAGGAATAAAAAGCAAAGTTAATTCAGCAGATGCTTGCTCCAAATACTGCGATGTAAAACAATGTAGTCTCAGTTGTACTGGCTGGTGCCTTTACTACTAAGACAAGTCTGATATGTATACTCGTGTAATCCAAAACACACCATGTAAATATATGACAGATATGATTTAACACAGAAAAGCCAAGGATCACAACAATGGACACACAAAAAGTGTGTGTATATATACATGTATATAAAACTTATGAACTGTCATGGCTCTGTCACTGGTCAACAGTGGGTATGTCATATATTTCTGGGAAGGCTCACTCTTTTTCACTCTTGAGGGGGACCTAGCAAGAAATGACAGTTTCTGTCCCCTTCCTATCCCAAGGGTGACTTACTTTTTGTTTTGTTTTCGTTTTAAATACAATTTGAGATCCTTAGGCCAAAAGATACATTAGATAAATTATATTGCTAAAGGGAAACAATTAAAACCGTAAGAAAATTAAGACCTAATATTAACTCAGCTTTAAAATAAAAAAATAATGCCAGAGCAACAGAAGATGCATGCTCACCAATAAGAATAACGATGATGATGATAATAATGATGATAATAACATTAACAATTACAGTATCAACATTGGCAACATGATTTAAAAGGCAGCAACAGCAATGCTATGACAGATTAGATTTCTGCAGCTCTCCTCTTCAGTGAGCATTCCTGAGTACTGGGATTTGCATAGGAGCCAATTTCTAGTCCTCAAAAAGCAAAGAATAAATGTGGTATCTTCTGCTCTATCACAGACCATAGTATCTGGGGGAGCAAGATCAGCAGGGTCCTTATCTACTGGACTTCAAGTTGGGGGGACAGAATTATCCATCTGAGAAATTCCTTCAAGGGCTATTTGGGAAAAAAGAATCATGAACAGCTTGAATTTCACATTCCTTGAAAGGCTCTGTAAGTTTCCCAGGATGAAATACTGAGTCAGATATGAAGAGGGCAGCTGATGGAATCACTCCCACTTGTGTCCTTCCATCTTAAGTACTGACCATCCCTAATTAAGCTTAAATGAGATCTAACAGGTGGCCTTATTACAGTGACACTGGTTCCCAAAGCAGAGCTCAGAAGATGCTTAGACTGTCTTGTATATAAAAAGTGGTATTGGGTCTCTTGGAACTTTCAGTTCTGATGGAACACTACTAACCCAACCTAGTTCAGCAGAGGTTAGTAATGATGACCAAGGATCAATACCAGAATTGCCTCTATGAGTTCATATACTTTGGCCTGAACACAAGAACTTTAAGTTTCTGAAACAGGACTCCTATTTCTATTGGAGAATTAGCCTGAAAGCTACTCTTTTGCCAAATGAGTTACTGAGGAACAATCTCCTTCTCCCAGCTAGAGTGGTGGCATCATTTAAAATTGTGCTTAATGTCTCTTCTGAAATCAGTAATTTAGCTATGAGCTTGGGAGTATCTGTATTTTTAAAGCTAACTTCTGGTCCAACACAACTAGAATTCAAGAAAACAAGGAGAATAGCATCAAATAAATCAGCTCAGATTTAGTACTCCCAGTCTGACCGGCTAAACCACAGAAGAGTTTTGATTTAAAAATCTTAAAACTATCTCTCAACCTAGAGGTAGCTAAAAGCACTGAATAAGGAAAGAGCAAGTAACAGTACAAAGACTCAACAGTGGACAAATGTGGAAATAGAGGGAGCTGTACAGGAGAAACATACGGTAGAAAACTGTAGAGAATACTAATGAAATAATAAAGAAAAATTTCCTCTTAAGGTCTCACACAAATACTATCTGTTATTAGGATGACTGAATTCAAATAAGAAATAGTTAAAAGATTATAGAACACTGAAGAATCCACAGGAAAGGACTGCAAGGGAAATATATGCTGTGAAGAGTCAAGTCTAATTATCACAATTTATGGGAATCCTAACAGAAAAGGAAATTTTCACATAGTTTGCAGATCCTTTTGTGATATGAACCACAGAGGTCAAAAGAGAAGCAAATGAGCTAACTGAACTAGAACAATTCAGTGATTACTTTCTTCCACCTCTCACAAGAAATGCATGGTGTCCCAAAAGTCTGAGGACTGCTTTGCGCTCTAATGATTTAAAATTCCACTAAGAACTTTTGGATCACTCTTCTTTCATTTGCATGTGACAAGAGGAGGCAGTGAGGGAAGAACAATGCAACAAGATTAGAGTTCCACACTGACATATTAGCTCACTTAACCAAAACCAAAACCAAAACCAGAAAACTTTCCTTAAAACTTTTCCCTGTTTTAGAGAAATATGATCAACTTCATGTCCTTCATCCACTGAAACCAGTTTTTTTTTTTAAAGAGGTTTCATAATGCTAAAGAGAAGAAGAAAATGCAAGGCTCATATTAGCTAAATTATTATAGCAGATAATTCCATAAAAGTTAAACCTTTATATCACTTGATACTACTTTTGTAGTAACATTCCTATTTACTTTTCCTGCTACGACACTAAGTGATTGCTTGTTATTTTATGGAAATATTTCTGGCCACAGGCTCTAAGTCTTTCAATTTCCCTTCTTCAGTTTTCAGCATCTACCATTAATTTAGCTTAGTCTTAGCTTCTAGGAAGCCGTCAGCTTAATATGCAAAAGTTTTCCCATCTCCCATTAATTATTTGGTTAAGGACCTATGTCACCATTAGTGTCAATGACCAAAAGTACTAAAAGTCTGAGAGTAGAGGCTAACTGCAATGGAAACTTGCACAAAAGCATCTGGGAAAATGCACTGACATGGTTCAAGGAAGATGGGAGGGTTGGGATATTCCTAACATAGCTCAGTGATATGACACTAGATGCAGCCTCAACAGATTTCTTCTGCAACCATCCTATTACTGGTGCTAATGAAGAAACAGGAGGAGTAAGGCAATTTATATAAGCTTATCATATTGAGACCAGGAACTCATTTATTTTGTCAAAAGAGGGAATCAGACAAAGCACAGAACCCTATATATGGCTGATTAAATTCAGGGCAACATTAGGAAAGGTGATGATACCCAACTGAATGAGAAATCTTTAATTGTATACCAATAATCTAAAAGATAATACCTCAGACTGAAAATAAATTGTCCACAAAACACTATATGGAAATGATGTTTGGAAAAGAAAAGAAATTCAATACATCAACCATCAACACAAAGCAGCCATCAGCAAAGTTTCATTCAACTATTAGCTCAGAAAGCATGCTTTCTAGTCTAGGACTACATAAAGGAAACATGGAATTGAAATGAACATACCACAATTAAAAATAAAGGAGTAGGGAAAGAATTTAACATGCAAGAAAAAGAAATTATCATATCACCAAAGCACATACACTACAACCAAAATGACTCAATTCAAATACCAAAATGCTTCCACAGAGGAAACATCGTACCAAGCCCCCAGATTCAGAGTCACAACCCCCCAAACAACCACTCCAGGGCAAAGCCTGAGTTTCATAAACCCTCAAAACTCCAGTAACAATGTGTAACATGGATAAGAAAGTACAATGGAGAACAGGACAACTTAATCCAAACAAACATCTGACTGAACATGCACATCAAACTAGAACAAAAAGATGTGGATCAAAACCTAAAACCTTTTTCCATGCGATAACCCTGCCAGAAGCCCATCAATACTTCATAACTGCAACCCTAGACCTGCAAGAGAAATAAATTCCAGATAAGATACAAGCAACCAAAAGGTGCAATTCTGACGCAACCAAAAAAGAAAGCCTCCCCATCCACTTCATGGTCCTTCAGCCTTTGTGTTTAACATGGAGAATACTGAAAAGGAAGCAGGTGAGGAATTGTGGAGGGCTTAAAGGAAGAGGTCAGCGAAGCCATCCTCACAGTCCTAAAAGCTGTGTCCACATGCATGTACATGGATCAGTTAAAGTGCCTCAACTGTACTTAAAATGAAAAAACCAGCACTTCTGGTGAATATGGCTCCGAAATACCACATTGTTTTTAAAATGGATTAGCATCCACAGGATGAATGAAATTTCTACAGCAAATAAACATACAGAACAGAACCAAAGATTTATTCCTTATATTCCGAGGTTTAAGAGAACAAAAGAGAATGTCCCCTGACAAAAGAGTTGCAAGATACATTGGCATTTTACATTTATTCAACCATTTGGCTTTATACAAAACTGAGACTTTATGTCTCTCTCTAGTGCACTTACAATCTAGGTAAACAAAGAGGACAAAAATCACAGAAATTACCAGGACTAGAAGAAAACAATGGACTTGTCTCTGGTTATTTTTCAATTTTTCCTGAGACTCTAACCGTCAGTTCAGCCAGTGTAGATGAAAGTTTTTAGGCATGAAAGCAAAATAAAGGCATTTTGGTCAAAGGTGGAATGAAAAAGCAAAATAGAGGCAAAGAGGTAGCTAGAAAATTTAGGCTTCTGGCCATAGGAAAATGTGGAGAAGCAGCAGTCACTAAGATAGACATGAGCTATGGTAATTAAATGATGTGCTAGTCATGAAGAAAGAAAAGAAATGGAGATTTAGGAAGTAAAAGTGAGAATGGAATGAGCACTACTTTTACTGGGAACTGAATAAATTAAAAATCGAAGTATGGGACAAGAAGAAATCAATAATAAAATTTGAAGTACAGGACAAGAAGAAATCAATAAAAGGTATGCATGCTGATGGTAATTTATGGTAATTCTGCTGATGTCATTCTGAATGACATGAAGGAGAAAGGAAATTTGGGACACCAAAATAAAAGATGAAAAAAAACTGTGACATTTAAGATGGAATTAGCTGAGCCTGAACAAGTCTGAACGTGGACTTGAAATTGAGATTTTAAATACAGAAAAATTTTAGAAGGAATTTTATAAAGATGAAAAAAGGAAAAAGAAGCTCATTACAAAGTTAAAGATCATAAGGCTAATAGCTAAGAAGAGATGGAAGATTAATATAAAAGAAACTGATGGCAAGGAGTAGAGTGACATGAGGAAAAAATGAGTAGTTCTAACTTCTCCCTAATAAGGTCAAATCAGTAAAAAGGAAATACTAAAAAATCAGTGGAAAAACAATAAAAGAAAAAGGATGAATCTAATGGGAAAAAATGTAATATGAACAAGAGAAACATGGAAGTTGAGAGGAAGAAAAAATGATCAGACATTGGAGGTATTTTAAGAGTCAAAACGAGGGAAATTAGTATAAAAGAAATACAGTATAAAAGAAAAAAGAGATAGCCAAAATTCAAAGTTATTTCTGACAGTCAATAAACTGGATAATGGGATGCAATGGAGAAGGAACAATAAAGGCAATAGAATTCACAAAGAAGAATAAAATAAGAGTATAGAAGGAAACAAAACTTAGAGATGCTGAAGAAAACAAAGAATGAAAGAGGGATGAAAGGAGAAAAAAATAAGACAGAAAAAACACAAATGATAAAGCAATGTGTAGAATCAAAGAAGATTCATGGCGTTCTCTCAAGAATTCAGACCTGGTCACTAAGGGGAAAATGCCATGTCAAATCCTAAATGCTGAAATTATGAATGTCAGCAGAACAAATCTCACTGAAGTAAGGAACAGATTTCTCTGAAAGATCAGTTCCACACACTCATTATAAACATGTCTCAAAAAAAATTATCTCCATTAAAGGGAGATGATGTATGTGATTTCCCTTCTACTTGAAGCAATCAGAGGAAACTAAGTTAATTTTCCAGGCTATTCTGAACATCCCAGATCTACATATGAGCTAAGTGGGAACAAGGAAGGGAAGGAAATAAGCATTTCTTAAAAGCCTACTATGTGCCAGGTACTGTGCTAAGTGGTTTACAAATATTATCTCATTTGATTAAGTGAAAAGTAATAGAATACCAGGCTCCTTGAGGATAGAGACAATTTCACTCTCTTTGTATCCCCAGCACTTAGCTGGCACCTGGCACAGAAATATGGCACTTAAAAAGTATAGAAGACTGGCATGAGGTAGACAAAATTGACTTTCATTTTGATTACCTATTTTCTATGAAAGACATTTGAGAGTTTAAAGGTTATCTTTAATTTTTAACTACCATTATCATTTAAGGCCAAGTTAAAAGAAGGGAAAACTGAGTGATAAAAATAGCAATGACAAAAACCTTATAGTGCTAGTGCCACTTCATCTATCAAAAGGAGAAAGTTGTAGCATTCCCTAGGGTCTCACCTTTAAAAATTGTCCCTTTTGTTCAGTCTTTCAATCATGACCCTTAAGTACCGAAAATTAAGGGGGAAAACAACAGTAGTAACCCACATAGATATCTCAAAAGTCCTAGTGCAGTTCAAAGCTATTAAATCTTAAAAAAAAAAGGTAATCCTGTATTAGCTGATTTGTCAAAATTTGAGGCAATATTGTGCCACATTCCTTAACTCAGAAATTTCTACATATTTAACCAGAAAACATCTCATAAGGAAGAACTTGATAGACAATATCCACTACGCACACTAGCCACACTATTTAGCCAGTCCTTTCCTGTATCTGTTTTCTTGGGAGGAGGGGAAGATTACAGTTAGGAAAGAGAGGCATTTGGCTTTAGTTTCTTTAACTCTAGTGAAAGTAAAACTAAAATTTAAATGCAAAAAAATTACTATCCTACCTTGCATGTTCCTGAACTCCCACAATCTCTACTTCACTGTCAGAGGAGGCAATATTAATCTCTTCATTGAGTTGTGCGTTGCCAGAAGCTGTTTTGTCACTTGCAAGGAACCCTGGATCCAAATGACCTAAGAGAGGAAAGAAAAGCCAAGCACTATAATTTGACTTCTCACAAATAACAGAAATTTCTTGATAAAAGTTTTTAATTCTATTTCAATCAGAGAATCAATTACTTGATTAGATTAGTGGTAGTATTACTTATATAACATAGTATATGGTTTTTGAGGTTCAATTTTAGCTTGCTTTGCAAACATTCCTCAGAACAGACCTACCTCTAAGCAGAAATTTATCAATGAAAATGTTGGATTCATTGTTAAAAAGAGAATAAAACACTATTCCTGAAAAATTTTAGTAGTGACGGGCAAAAACAAAATAATAATTAGAATTCATCCCCAATGTTATACTAAAATGTTCTGTGAAAGTCAGATATTTACAAGTTTTCTAAAGGAATAAGCCCTTAGCAATCCTCAAGTAAACTCTAGTAAGGAGGGAAAAAGGCCTCTTTGGCCCTTTATACAATTTCTAATAACAACTCCTCATTTTTATATAGAGCTTATAAGTTTATACACAGCTTTTCTCAAATTCACCTCATGAGATCAGCAGCATTATCCAAGAAAACAAGGGCCCAGAGAAATTATAAATTATAATTCCTTGAGGTCTTATCTACACTTTTTATTTCTCCCAACACTGGCATAATACTCTAATTAATTGGCTTCTCTACAGTAAGGTGATATAGATGACAAGTTTAACTTTATGGAGCTTAAAGAAGGGAAGTTCAAAAGTAATGGCCTGATCTATGACTTATAAGTTCATAATAATATCTCCCTTTTTTGGCTTAATACCTATTAATAACAGAAGTAACTGAACCAATAAGGTAAAAATTAACAAACTGAAATATTCTGAGTACTGAAATGTGTATCCTACCTCCAAAAAAGTATCTTTACAGAAATGTGAGCTTTTATGAAAAAAAATCTTCAAAACAAAATTCTTCCAACTAGTTAAAATATTCAACCACAATAAATGCTCAAAGGTCACAATTAACGACTTACAATAGGAACTATCTAAGTCAAGCAATGCTTCGTACTGTAAAACCTCTCAAGGACAAGTGATTCTGTAACTTCATATTCCTTGTGGAATTAAGAAACACCCCCAAAGGAGTGGAATCAATTCCTGCATTGCCTCATTGGGTTTTCTGATTTGTCAAATTAGGTCACCTTTATACCTTGATAAAAGCACAACGACCTACAAGTTTAACAACTAGCCATCTAGTTCTGCCTCTGCACAAAAGGAATTCACATTATGGCATAACCAGGCAGTGTCCAGCCTCTGCTTGAAGCCCTCCACGGTCGGCTGTCCATTCCAATTCTGAATAGCTCTAATTATTAGGAAGCTTTTTCCTGACATCAAGTTTAAATTTGCATCTTTGAAATACCTGCCCACTGCTCTTAAGGCCAAAGAGATGAAATCTAATCCCTTCCCAACATGACAGCCTTTCAAAATACTGGAAGCCAGCAATTATATCCTTCTCTTCTTTAATCTAAATATGCTCAGTTTCAACCAATCTTCAGTAACATGGCCCCATGGTCTTTCATCTTCCTAGTTGAAACTACAGCTCTGGAAACTACAGCTTATCAATGTCCTCTTCATTCTCTTTACAAAGAGAAAATAGCAACTTTTTGTTTAGTATCACTTTTTTTTTAAATTTCACTGCATCAGTTCTTTAGGAATCTTTTCAAAAGCTTCCTCCCCAAGGAAGTTTCCCTAATCAATTCCCTATCTAATGCAGAT
The DNA here is from genome assembly GCA_023548195.1 of Bettongia penicillata ogilbyi. Classification (NCBI taxonomy): domain Eukaryota; kingdom Metazoa; phylum Chordata; class Mammalia; order Diprotodontia; family Potoroidae; genus Bettongia; species Bettongia penicillata. The sequence continues at coordinate 5,512,307 of JAJHZJ010000158.1, forward strand.
TATTGAATTTTAGATCAGTATGTTATATCTTTAGAACTGAGGTCTAAAGACATCAAGTGGCTTGTCTACTACATAATTCAACAAGACTTAAAAGAAACTGATACTTGTTTTTTAATATTACTGTTATGCTGCACAGATCTCTCTGCTCCCCATAAAGCTCACCTTTGCAACAAATAACTAGTTAAATAAAACTAATCCACAAAGTAAGCATGTCTGGAAATGTATGCCTTGTTCTGCACTTACAGTCTACCACCTCTTTACTGAAAGGCACGAACAATATTTTTGAGGCTTTACAACCTCTTTCCCATTATATGAATTCCCTTTCTGCGTTCTACCATTCAGCCAAACATATTTTCTCTGTTCTTCACACATGATGTTTCATTTTCCAGCCTTTATGCTGGCTGAAATCCATCCCTAGAATGTACTCCCTCCTCATTTCCACCTACTTCTTAGTCTTCTTCTTTTCCATAAGACAGAATTTCAAGTTTCTATATGAAACCTCCTCAAAATACCTTGGATCTCTCTCTCTCTCTCTCTCTCTGTGTGTGTGTGTGTGTGTGTGTGTGTGTGTGTGTGTGTATATATATGATATTCTGTATATAATTATGCATGTACTTGTATCTCCCATTAGAGTGTAAGCTCCTTAAGAGTAGGGATCATTTCATTCTCCACACTGGTATTTCCAGTAGTAAAGAGTTCCTGGCAGATAGCAGATGCTTAATAAATGCTTTTTGATGGATTGTTGTTTTTAATGCCTACGTACAAGAAACTGTGAAAGCAAAATGATACAAAAAAATATACACTGCCCCTGCCCTCAAGAAGCTTACAATCTAATATGGAGGTTCTTAACCTTTTTTGTGTCATGAACCCTATTAGCAGTCTGGTGAACTCTATGGATACCTCAGAATTATGTTTTTAAACGCATAAAATACATAGGATTGCCAATGAAATCAATTATATTAAAAGAAAGATACTAAAATATTTTTAAAAACACAAGTTTACAAATCTCAGGTTAAGAACTCATTCTAATAAGCAGCATATACACAACTGCAATGCAAAATGAAACATAAATGCCGAAGAGGAATTATCAAGGTGCTATGATGCTCTTGGTGAGAAGGAAAACTTCTGTTTAGTCAAGGAAGAGAAAAGCGTGAAGAAAGACTTACTAGAGAAAGTAGCATTTTGAGTTGGACCTTAAAAAACAGCAGGATTTCAATGGACAGATAAAAAAGGCGTTCCAAATGTAGGGAATAGTGTTAGCAAAAGCACAGTGCCAGACATGGACAGTTTGGTGGTGCAGTGGAATAGACTGTGGGTCCTGAAGTGAAGAAGACTCACCTTCCTAAATTCAAATCTGGCCTCAGACACTTACTAGCTGCATAATCCTGGGCAAGTCCCTTAACCCTGTTTGCCTCAGTTTCCTTATCTATAAAATCGAGCTGGAGAAGGAAATGGCAAAACACTCCAATATCTTTGTCAAGAAACCCTAAATGGGGTCATGAAGAGTTGGACACATATGAATTAACTGAACAACAACAAGGGTGCCAGATGCATTCAGGAGACAGAAAATAATCCTGTGTAACTGAAGCTTAGGACAATGATTTTAGGATTTAGAGCTGGGAGGGACCTTAGAAATAATGTGATCCCAGACTCTCATTTACATATAAAGAAATTGAAACCTAAAGAAATTTAAGGTCACAGAGTTGTTAAGTCACAAATTTAGAGTTCAAATCTAGTTCCTCTGATTCCAGATCTAGTAGTCTTTCCAATATATCACGCTGCATCAACAGTCAATGAGGGGAACAATCCACAAGATCATAATATGTATTTTAATAAAAATCAACATCCCCCAAAACATCCAGATTTCCTAAATCCATCGTAACTTCTACTATATCAAGAAATATTTAAGAAAAAATTGTGGGTTAGAATTGGTAAGACTTAACAATTGATTGGATGTGGTGGGCCAATGAGCGGGAAGAATCCAAGGTGACTTTGAAGTACAAATGACTGGAAGAATTATGGTGACACTGATGAAGGAAAAACACAGGAAAATGAGTTTCATAGGAAAAGTGAATTACTTCCCTGCACATTAAGTTTGGCAGGACAGTTGGGCCTAAGGACCTAAGAGGTATCAGGAAATTTGACCCTGGAGCTTGGGAGAGTGGTAAAGGCAGGAGACAGAGATTTGGGAATTATAACAGCAACAACAGTGGCTTAGGTCACATTAATATAGCATTTTAAGGTTTGCAAAGCACTGAACACAAATAGTCTCCTGTGATCTTCGTGACAATCTTTGGGATATTCATGCTATTATCATCCCCATTTTGGGGGATAAGAAAACTGAGGCTCCAATAGGTGGTGGTGGTAGTGGTGGTGGTGGTACTAGTAATACTAGTAGTAGCAACAGCTAGCATTTATATAGCACTTTAAGGTTTTCAAAGTGCTTTACAAATATTGTCTCACTTTATCTTACCAACCTTATTATTATCCTCATATTATAATTGAGGAAATTGAAGCACACAGAGTTTAAGTGCCTTGCCCAGGGTCACACAGTTACTAGGCATCTGAGGTAGAATTTGAACTCACATCTTCCTGATTCCAGACCCAACTGTGGCACTTAGTTGTTACTGCAACATAAAATGACTTTCCCAGGGAAATAAAAGTTGCTGGCACTGCCAAATGGTTCAGCATCAGAAACAGAAATGGTTTTGTCAGCTGAACAGATAATAAGGATATGTTTGTACATCAGCCTTCTCTTCCCTCTATACTTCTCTCTACACTGGGATTTGCTGTTTGCTCTAAAGTTGAACATTCTAATGGGAGGGAGGAAAAGAGGAAGGGACACTATAAAATACCATGGCATAAAAATTCTAATTCAAATTATTCACTTTATCGTTGGGAATTCAGGCTTAGAAAATGTTTAAATATAACACCAAGAAATTCTAATATTAATATTAGTATCTTAAAAGGAATTAAGATTTGTACTTCAAGGTCCCATGAACATTACAGCTTCACTGAGAAAAGCATTTACTACTAACAGGCTCCCAAAATTCGCTTTGCCTACCACTTTCTAGGAAGCATGGAGTAGCTTCCAGAAAGACCACTACAGCCTGGAAAAAAAAAAACCCAATAGGTTATAAAAAACATGGACCATTTGGCAACTCTTTCTCCTTGATTGTTCTTGCAAAAGAAAAATATAACAGGGAAAGAATCCGACTGTTTGCAGTGCTTTAATTCCTGGATCTGTTGGCAGAAGAAACTGATCATGAAAATTCCTATTTAATGGGATAATTTAGGAAACGCATTGGTCAGTGATATTGTTAAACATGGTCCTATCTGCTGTTTACATATTAAATACAGTTGTAAAAGTTAAATCATAATGATAGTGGCAAACCCAGCTCGAACACAAAAGACTTACTTTTTCTGGTAACTAATATACCATTGCTTTATCTGTAATTGTAACTTAATAATGACATTTGAAAAACAGTGTCTCTTTTAACAAAATTTTATAATCCCCTATATTCATCTAACACAAATGCAGTAACCAGTAAGTGCAAACTTTACCCAAACATACCCACTAATTTCAACCCACCAAAATTCTTTTTTTGTCCCAGCACATAAAGACTGCAAAAACACCTGCTACATTTGGTTCAGTTAGCTGAACTTGCACAACTCAATAAAAATGATAATGGAAAAAGCAAGACTCTGTTATTTTGTGGTTGGCATCTTTTTATTTTTTAATCAAAGACAATCAGTAACAAAATATAATAAGGCAAATCGAACAAGTGCTCAGAAATAGAAATGTGAAGGCACAAATCTCATGGCAAATGCTAGGGCCTTACAAACTAGGAGTTGGGCTAGTTGTTCACATTTCCAGCATTAAGGCAAGGAAGATGTGTTATACGATGATAAGGCAGCTGGGATCTGCTCCAGGCCTGGGGGATGCTGTTCCCCATAATGGAACATCAATCATGTTCTTAAAGAATCAGGGATGTAGCCCCACTCCCTTCTGCTTTCAGCTGTTTGGAGTCACAGTCTACAAGTTCTTCCTTTCCCTGAGACCCTCCTAATGACATGTCACAAATTTCTTTAAGGACTTTCTATGCAAGCCCTAATCCCCTCTGGCTCTCTCGCGGTCTCATGGGAGCCCATTGGCAAATCAGATGTCTAGAGCAAGCAGGGAAGTCAATAACTCTAAAATATTCTCTGAGACACTGCCAGTGGTGATGGTAGTCTTCTTCAGCTCTGATGCAAGAATCAGGCCTGCAGAGAAAGAAGTGTAAATACCACAATTATCATATATTAAACTGCATAATAAATCAAAAGGTTATATTTGGCTATGATGGCAGCTGGCTATCTCTGTTTAGTCTCTTTGCACTGCCCATATACATCTTTCAAAAGACAATTTCCCTAATTTCTATAGTTGTCAGAAAATTCTAAGTTTTTGTCCTCTCACAATAGACCTTTTCAGCTTATAAGGAAGTTGGGACTGGTAGCCATTACACAAAGAATAACCAGAGAAGAATGGCAATTAGATTACATTACGAAAATTATTTCTTCAAAAGCAAAATGATAAATTCAACTCTCTTAAGATTTTCAAGTCTACTAGGCAAGGACCAAATCTAATTTGCTAGTTACCTTCTACATTCTATTACTTTTTGTTCCTTTAGACATAAAAAATTAAGAACAATGATAGCATTAAAAAGATTTAATAAAATCATTTTGGTTTTTTTAGAAAGGATTCTTTGTGGGGGAAATTCCAATATACTAGCAAGGAATTCTGGATATAAAAAATTATAATACACCTCTAATAACTGATTGCATTATTCTAATACCATCATACCTTTGATTTTTTTTTAAAAAAAAAAAAAAGCAAAATAATACCATTGATGTGCCTGAATCTTTTAAACAACATCCAAAACACATAACTCAACACACATCAGAAAGATCATTTCTCAAAAAAATATTATTCATGGGAAGCAGGCAATCAACCCGGTATTGATTATGTTCTGCTGTCATCCAAGTAAACAAAAACCCAAAGTGAGGTTAATGTAGCCTATTGATACCTTCCCAAAAACGCATTACAGAAAATTATTCTTTCTGATAGCTAGAATCATATACACAACTTTAAATATTAAGGGTTATCAAAGATAAGAGTGATGAGCTGACTAAAAGCAGCCATCACTGGAAAACTCATTATTACCAATCTAACATTGCCCTAGAAATAAAAAATCTAAAGCTGAATTCTCTATCTCACTACTACAAAGCTGTGACAATGAGGAAAGCAAATCTTTGTGCCTCAATTTATTCATTTTTTAAGCATAGAAACAGCATTTGTCTTCTATCTCCCTATAACTAAAACATTGGGGGAATAAATGAGACTATAAAAACATGCATAGGTACGTGTGTGCGCACGCGCTCACAGACACACAGATACAGACACAGACACACAGACACACACACACAGAGTCCTGAATACTTTTGAGAAAGGGCTCTAAATAAATTCAATTACTATGACCAAAAAAGTGTCATACTCTAAGTCCACCCAGGCTCAAAAGAATTCACTTTCCTCATTTTCCATCCTTCCTATTAAAAAAAAAAAGACCTAGCCTATAGTGATTGACTTGTGGTTATAGTAAAAAGGAAAGATTTTCAGACAGACTAAGGTATTTAACAAGAGAAATGAATCCCCAGGCACAATGGGGAATCCACTCCAGTCAATTTACTACTGTTTTGATTGACAGCAACAAGCGAGAGAAAGGAAGCAAGTGGTAAATATAGTACCTGAATGGTCCAACTCCTTTGGTGACTAGTGGCTGGCCTGACTTCTACTTCATTTCCTTAATTTGTTCTTGATTTAGTTGTCCTGTCTTGGTTTCAGTGACGTCCACTTGTATCCCAGAACATCAACTCTTTTCTAAGAATGGGTAGGTTATTCTGACCTCACTGGGGTGATAACTATCTCTGTGATCTGCTCCAATTTTATGAAATTCAGGCTGCAAGGTTTAGCCTGAGGTATTCCTTTTTATCAAACTGAAACTTTAAATAGCCTTCTGAAATCCAGGTCCACTTTCAGATATCTCATACAAGCAACCATTTGACTCTCTGTTAATCATTTTTTAGGTCCAAAACTATAAGGCAAATCAGGGACAAACATATAATGTATGTATTTTTAAATTACGGCACAACAGATATACTCCCAAATTAATATGCTGGTTTTCTGCCATTACAACTTGAGAGCATGGGTAAACCTGTATCTCAATAATGTACTATCAACAATGGTGATGGGGAGTAGAACAACAACGGGGAAAACATGGTCCTAAAATTGGGGGCTGGAGGAGGTGGGGACAAAGTTTGTTAAACCATGACAATGATCAAATTCTCTCACCTAAAGTCTAAAAAGAATTTGTGCTGAATGAGTGAATTTTGAGAATATTTAAACTAAAAACTATCTGAAGCTATATATGGATATTAAACATAGATGTTGAAATGTTTATAGTTAACTTAGTACAGGTATATTTAAGAAAGCTCAACTTCAGTTTAACTAAAAAGACTTAAGAAGGGGAAAATTCCTAAATATTAGAAGGGAATTCTGCTTAAATGAAATTCCAAACTAAATGTATATTTTTTTAAACTATAAAAAGAATTTGCCACAGGGTTCCTCTTAACTGATAGAGGAGGAGAAACTAGGAGTTCCAAAAAAGGAACCATTGACAACTGAAGATCAATAATAAGAAATCATCCTTCATTAGGAGTTCCAAAAAAGGAACCATTGACAACTGAAGATCAATAATAAGAAATCATCCTTCAAATGACAGAGCCAAAAATTCCAATTAAATAAACAATTTACATGAACACAGACTGCATAAAGCAAAATATGAATAAACATGTAAAATCCTTTGGTTTATTCCTCATATGACTAAGATGAAGACAGCATTGTCAGCTACCTCATATTTATGTAATACATTATACTCTTCAAAGTACTTTCTTCTGTTACCTCATCCACTCTCTGGACAACAACGTAACGAAATTATACACAATTATTCCTACCCATTTTACTGATGGACACCGACGCCCAAAGAAGCTAAGGTAACTTCTTTCAGGTTTCAGAGTTCATTAACAGAAGAGTCAATACTAAGATCCAACCTCTTGCCTCCTAGTCCAATACTTTAAAAATAAAATCCAAACTAATTCAATCGCAGTAAATCTCAATTTAAGTACAGAACAGAAATTTACAAGTGAAAACATTTTCAAATAGATTATTTATAACTTCTAAAAACTTCAAGACTGGCAATATCCAACACAGAAGAGACTGTTTTCTAAACATGCAGTTACAGATTCATTATTTGGAACAATTTATTTCCCATATAAACGAAGTTACAAATGATTATTGAATTCCCAGGTTAGCCTACAAAAGCCCAGTTAGCATATTCACATTCTTAAATAATATGAATATGCAATTTAAAAAATAGTAGAATTCAACAAGCATACATTAAGCATGTGCAAAGTACTAAATTTGGCACTAGGAAAGGCTACAAAGACAAAAATGACAAGAGCCTTGCCCCTTGTTACATTCTACAATACTGTTACATTAAGTTATCTCTAGGTAAAACAAGAAAACTAAACTGATTAACGAAGTTTTTTATCTTAAATGCTGGTGCTTGAGAAATGTCATTTTACTTTTAAGAAAAGGTAATCGAAAGTTTTGGGAAGTATCTGAAGGAGATTTCTAGAAGAGGTATAGAGTTATGTATAGTACATACAGCTTCTTAAGCCTAACTTCTTTCAAAACATAGGAATTTCCTCTCTTTGGTATTCCCAGCTCTACTTCTACATGATGGCCTTATCAGTCAGTTAGGATTTTTTCTTAGTCAACAAATATAATAACAAGGAGAAAGTGGGGGATGGAGGTAGGGGGTGGGGGATGGAGGAGCGCTATTCTGAGATAACCAGGCAAGAACTAGAAAAGAACAGCAGCAAAAAGTAAAAGTGGATATCTATGTTTATAAGAGAGAGGCTGCATGCAGGTGAATCTGTGAGAAATGAAAGATGAAGGATTGAGGTCTAGTTATGTGCATAATCATCCAAGTTAATGAAGAGGACAGCTATCTATAGCAGGTAGCTTCTGGTCTTAAGAAATAATTATCCTCAGAGTGGAGTGGAGTTAATGTTCATAATCTGAAGGTAAGTGGCTTGCTCCACATCACATAGGAAGTAAAAGAGTCAGAACTCAAAGCCAGAGATATTTCACTGCCACCACACTATCCTGCTGGGATCCCCAACTGTCTTCACAAAACTAAGGGACACAATACTATATCCTGGACAGACACTTGACAGTTAATATAAAATGCATCAGATCTGACCCATTCTGTTCTGTAGGCAGGTTACAACTAAAAAGAAAATTACTGCCAGGACCCATGCATGTTATGGCATCAGAGAAGTGGTTAAAGGTGACCAACCTGCCTCAGCATTCAGTTCCTCTAGAAGCCCGCTGGTCTTCCAGGTAGCTCCTGTGTCCTGGCTTCCTACAGAATTACTGTGCTCTTGAACTACTGCAGCCGCCAATAAATTGTCCACATTTACCACTTCTGGGTCAGAGTTGGAATCAGATATGTCATAATGAGCTACAACTGAAGGTCCATCTGGGAAAGAAAGAAAATGTATACTGTATCTATATATGGGGAGAAAAATATTCCTGGAAAAAACAAACAGAAGAGTTCTCTAAATGTCAGATTCCCTTCACTATCTTATTGCATTTGCAGCAGAACTATGTCCTTCATACAACTAAAATTTAAACAAAATGTGATAGCAGAGAGGTGCCCTAAGCTTTCAAAGGTACATAATTTCAGAACAAGGAAAAGTGTTCATTCAAAGAAGAAAATACATAATTGTACTGAACAATACTACATTTAATTATTTTTATGATCCTAAAAAGCAAAATTTCGAAAGTAAGAGGAATGATTCCACTCCATTGAATATGAAAGGAAACTTTTACAGAGATTTTTTAAAGTGCAAAATAGATATAAATCACTAAAAAGCAAAATTGTGGGATTTTTTCATTGATTCAAGAGTATATAACTTTCAACAGATTACACTAATCAAAGTTCCAGCTTAGCAAGAAAAAGGATAAGGAGATCTTCCTTACTTAACATTCATGGGGCATATACACTGCAGTTTGAAATGTATGAAATCCTAGCAGTTTCTAAAACAAGGTGAACTAAAACAACACAAGAGCAATTCATGACTGACTTGTCTATTCCAATTAATGCACTGTGATGACAGGACTTTTATAATATTTATAACATAAATCTATTTTCAAAATTAATAATCCACAATATCCATTTTCAGGATTTTGTTTTGAAATTATTATGGAGAACATATACAAAACATTTTTTTCCTCTTTACTCAAAAGACAGTCTGTATTATTCAGAAAAATAATGAGTAATTTGTGAACTGAATTAGGCCAAACAGCAAAATAAGAAATCATACTGAAGGATGCTCAAATTTTCATACAGAAGGTAAAAAGAGATCCTTTCCATTCTGACTGGCATTCTTGAAGAAGATTACTGAGGTGCATTTTAAAACGAGTATGCTCCAGCAGTCCACGCTAAAGTAACTCACTATTCAAGCTAATTGGACAGGTGCCAGGTGCCTTAAGTCCCCTCAACAACAATGCCTAAACAAAAAATTTTCCTTAACAAGACAAGAAAAAATTGGCTCCTAAACTTAAGAGTTTGAGTTAGTTTCAGAGGTAATCTAGTCTACCCTCTTCATTTTGCAGAAAAAGATCTCAGACTGAGAGATGTTAAGAGATTTGTCTGAGGTCATATATTAAGTAACTGAAGCCATATTTGAACCCAAGTTCCTCTGACACCAAAGCAATCCTTTTTTCACTGCACTACCTTGCCTTTAATCATACAAAATCTCCTAACCCTAAATCCCATCAGATTTAGAACAGACATAAAAAGAATGCCATTTGCTACTAAAGGCAATATGCAACAAGCCTAAAAATGTCTTCATAGGGAATATTTTATGTCATCCTACAAATGGATATTGTTACAACCACTGACCACTCAAAGAAAAATAAAGCTCAGTCAATCACACTAAAATATGACCCAAAAAGAAACTATTATTTAAAAATAAAGATCCAATTTTTTTTAAATTGCCACTGAAGGAAAAAGGAACAATTTTTTTTTGTCTTTGTTCCTCCAACTAACCCTACAGATTAATGGAATAATGTTATAAACTTAAAAAAAAATTTTAAATACAACATAAAAGTATATAATTAGATGCCAGCATATAAAGTGCAAACATGCCACAATATGAAATTCTGACGATTATACTTAAAATAAATTTCAGGTGATTTAATAAGAAAAATGATCTTCATTCCCCAAAAAGGAATAAGTTAATTTTAGCAGGGACATTTCAATTAAATAGTTAAGGAATAATCTATGATTTTATTGAAGGGTATGCACTTTAGTCTAAATTAAAATGACTGGATCATGATAAATTTTTAAAAAATAAAACAGTACTGTTTGATATCTTTCATAACGTTATCGTCAGAGTTCAAAATGATATATGTGTATATATATGCATATATATACATACACATACACACACATATATCAATATACTGTGTGATCTCTTTAAAAAAATACACACATCTGAGTGCAGAAGATACGAGGGTCAAGTACAATATTGACTATTTGACAACATTTTTTAGAAAAGAACTCATTTTCAGTTAAAATATTTAATTCCTTAGATGAACTTTTTTCAATGGATGAGTTTTTAACTATTTTCCCACTATCATTGAGAAAAAAACTCATCAAAATTTGAACAGAGCTAGAAATTTCAAATTAGATCTAAACAAAAAGTCTATCAACTCAAAACTTCTAAAATTTAATTTAATTTAAAATGTTCTAACATGTAATTGGGAAAAAATAAAATACTGAATTAAAGTCATATCAGTCAAAGTCAAAATTGTACCACTCCTACATGTATAATCATGCAAAATGGATATATATATATAATAAATGTATATACATGCAGAGTGATATTTCTTATCACCTACCCATGGAAATAACTTGTGTGAAAGTCTTCTTCAGTAGGAAATACAAGCATAAACTTGTTATCTGTAGCTCCACTCTTGTATCTTCCACACTTCCAAACAGCACACCTTATAACTTAGCTTAAATTTAGTATATATTATAAACAAAAACAGTAACATATTTCTTCATATCTTTGCATTCCAAGACAGTAATAAATTTGATCACTAAACAGTTTTAGTTCGATTTTTTTCCAGAAAGTGCAAACAATAAGTGATCAATACTTTACAATCCTCCAATAATGGAACATTATCTTTCAGATATCAATTTAAAATTCATGGTCACTGTGTGCCAGGGCCAAAGTAAACTTAACTGTCAATGAATCTTGGCTTTATCATGATGGTGGATCACTCATATTTAAGGCATAAAAATCTAATTATCTTAGTTTTAAGGACATTTTTCCCCCTGAAAAACAATTCTGAGGCTACAGTTAACTTGGGATATTTATACTGTCAGTCTGGAGCTACTCACATAACTGTATTAAATAATGAACAGAGACAATTTGTTCTATCATTTGATTATCTCTCCAAGGGGGAGAGATGACTTCAGTTTCTATGAGATTGCCAACAAAGAAACATTCAAGTGAAGATTCACTAAGATATACTTCTCTTTCTATGAAATCAATCAATGATATATCTTCTCACTTTTTCATATTTTTGAATTTTAGCATCTGTCAATATCTTAATTTTTTAAGCAGGTTTTTCCCCCTTACACCCATTATCTACAAATAATTTTAGCAAAGAAATGACCTTCAACAAGATTTTTTCAGGGTGTTTCAGAGTGTTTCAGGGTGTTTCAGTTTGCAAATTATCCGATTTCCTTCCTTCTCCTATTCTTTATGTTAGAGGATTTTGGATACTTCCTTACTGTTAATTAGGGAGACAAAGAAAATAAAATCATTCTATCCATTGACTTTTTTAAATAGCTATTTTTTAAAAATGCTGCTTGGGGCAAGAGATTTCTAAACTTTCTAATAACAAGGTCTGAGGATTATCTATGTATTTCAATTATCCATTAGCATGGGAAATAGAACTAAGTGATTTCTCATCAAGTATTGTAACTCCTATAATTTTACCTTTGTATCTCCTCTATTCCCCTTATGAAACCACCAAAAAGTTTATGCTTCTTTTCTTTGTGTATCTTAATATTAGCACCCATTTTATTTCCTCTTTTTCAAGTTTGAGTTCTCACTAATCTTTTCCAACAGTATTCTTTTGTAAAAGTTATTCTCAATAATAAAATGTTCTCAAATATATTCTTTCATATAAGTTTTCCTAATATTGTAGACTTCGCTGTTTTCCAATTGTTTGCATTCTTCAACAACATTCTTTTGACATGATTTAATCAAAGTTAACTATATATTCAGTCGGGTAGTCCTATGCTTCACAAGGACATGAACACCTGCTTGAATGAAGCTGAGCCGAAATAATAATCTATGTCAATCTACCTTCATTTAGATATTTAATTCTTGAATAAAAAATTGGTTGTCAACTCTTATTTTTCCTTTTCCTTTCCCTATCAGGGAGAATGATCTACAAATTAAAGAACAGTTGAAAATTGCAGAGAAATATATATATGCTTTGATTTTAAAAAACATAAATTTTAACAAGTAAACCTGACCAAAAATAGAATAAGCAGCTTCCCCATGTAGTGAGTTCCCAATCACTGGAGGTCTTTCACCTGAAAACTGGGTAACTTCTTGTCAGAGATGATGCACAGTAAATTCCAAATATATCTAACAGGTTGAATTAGATGATCTCTGAGCTTATGGGTGTGATATTTGAGAAAATAGAACAAAGATTTAAGGAGTTGAGATCCAAAATAAATGAAGACAGTACAGAAGTGACCCTCAATATATATTCAAGTCATCTGGCCTAGTCAATTTGGAACCATAGACAAGAATTTGACAATATGAATGCTAATTATTAAGTAAATTCTGAAGAACTTCAGAGAAGAAAGAAAGCAATATAAGCCTGGTGACAGATAAACACCCTAATTTTCAAAAAGACAAAGAAGGCTGATTCTACAGACTGTAACAGCAAGCAAGACACAGATTCCTGAAAAAATTTTAGAAAAGGTTATTTTAAAAGGGGTGATTCATGAAAAAGGTGATTACTAAAAGCCAGAACACTAAGAATGTCATGCCAGGAAAACCCTGGTTTTTGTTTTTCCTGACAGAGTTATTAATAAACTTGTAAATCAGGGAAATGCAAAGACAATGCTTACCTGAGCCTCAACAAGGAATCTAACAATGAATGTTTGTCATATCTTTATGGATAAGATGGAGATAAGTAGGTGAAATAATATTACAGTTAGACATTTTCAAAACTGGCTGGAGGACTAAATCCAGAGTGTTAATGCATGTCAACCAAGAAGGAGCTTTCTAGTGGAGGTTCATAAGCCTCTCAATTTTATCAATGAATTGGAAGAAGACATAAAATTTATGAATTCTAGAATGTTGAAAAGATAATAGACTTGAGATCCAAAAACATCACAACACATTGCAACAACAGACTAAAACTACTAAGATGAAATATTACAGAGTTGAATATAAAAGTCTTAAACTTGAGTTAAAAAAAAATAGCATAGTAACAGAATGGGAAAAGTGTAGTTAAGCATTCGTGTAAAAAAAAGGCTTGGGATTCTGGTAGATACCCAACTCAACATCAGTTAACAGAAAGTCAGCAAGAATAAAAAAGCAATCTTAGGGCACCACAATAAGACTACCTTTTGGGGTATCATGCTCAGTTCTAGGCACCACATTTTAGTAAGTCTACTTTTTTTTAAGTTAGACTACTTAATAAACGAAAGTGCCCCCACAGAAATTTGACTTGGGTGACGAAGGGAATTAAAATGGGGTTATAGGAGTAAAACTGCAATATGACAGTCAACTAAAGGAATTGGGATACTTAGACTGGATAGAAGTGATTGGAAAGGAGAGATCAGTCAACAAACATTTACGAAGTACCTGTCATGTGCCAGGCACCGTACTAAACTTGGGAGATACACAAAGAGGCGAAAGGCAGAAACATAATCTGCCTTCACATGTCCAGTGGGCTATTACGAAGAAGTGGAATGCTTAGCCAGAAGTCAGGCAGGATCGATGTGGAGAAGATAAATTTTAGACCAATATGAGTTTCCTAGTGATCAGAAAGCCTGTACTGCTACAGTTGCTATTCTTATTCTACATTCTCACCTCAACATTCTGTGCAGCCCTACTCTTCATACGTTGTCCTTTTTCACAAATTTTCCCACCCAAACCACACTAACTAACCACAACCAACTAAGAGCTAGCCCAAGACTTCAGCATCTTTCTTCACTCCCACGGTAAGTGTGGCAGCTCAGCAGGTTGGGGAGGTAAGTTCCTCACATAATGATACATATTAGTGTCTATAGTATGGAATTCAGGACAGATGACTCTTCTATTTCTCATTCTTCTTCCTCTTCTACCTTCTTCTCCTTCTTTCTCTTCCTCTTCTTTCTTCTTCTTCTTCCAGATATATAATGGGTTCAAAAGAGTTTTTCATTCAATATTTGCGGAACATTTATTTTGAACAAGATGCACTGTTGGGAGGCACAAAGAAGAACAAGCCATATTCCTCTATTCTTAAAACTTACTATAGAAAAATACTTTTGGAGTTTCAAGGTACTAACTTTACTTTTGGAACACAGATTGTTTATAGACTGTGAGTATTCAAAAACTGACAATTACAATTTTACTGTTACAGGAGGCATGAAATTTGATAATAGTTTTTACCTCTGTATAGAAAGATATCAAGTTACATAGGTTAAATATTAAGTTTAGAAAATGAGAACTGGCATCAAAAGGAAAATGCATGTTTTTCTTTTCTATAAATGTCATTACTGTGAAGAAAGAAAAAAGTGAAAATAAAGACCAATTTGGGAATAACTGATTAGTTTTTTAAAAGAAAAATTATACTAAACATGTGATCTTCAACAGAAGTAATAATATAAACTGAAGTCAATTAAACAAACAAGCCACAGTCCACCACTAGCAAAACAATCTTCTGTGTGACAGATTTTAGAAACATACACAAAATCATCTGATGCATATTTATTTTCTGAGAACTGTACCACAAAACTATTTTAGCAAAAAAGTTAATAAACTATTATATGAACAAATATAAAGAGACAAGGATGGAGGAGAAAGGAAATATAGCAAAATAATAGCTACTTTCCCTAGACAATAATAAGTTTAACAAATTATTCAGTAATGAAGGGACTTTAGGGATTTTAAAAAATCAGCATTCAAGTTATTTTTCTACTGCACTAACCTCATAACTTTTAGTTGGAAGTGAAATAAGCACATATCAATTAAAACCACTATAAGAATGAAAGGTTCCAAGGCAGTCATAGCTCTTAAGCCATGTACCACAATGGCAAACTAGATCCACCAGAGATGGTTAGAGGGGAAAAAATAGGGAACCAGGTTTGGATTTCAAAAATAGGTGAGTGTATAAGAAATGGGTACCAGTAGATTCTAAAGAACTCTATTTATTTTGAAAGTCATATCTAGGTATTCAAGAGAATCCATCCTTAAACAGGATCTATACTTTGAAGAATTCGTTCTTTTAAGACACATCCTGCTATCTCTGGAACAAACAGAGAGGCTATTAGAGATGGAGAAGAGAGTTGGCAAAGGAGACAACATAGATTTAACAACTGAAAAAGATCTTGTAACTAGCTTAGAACCAGATCAGACAATGAATTATCCCATGAATTTATGTTTGCTAAAGTGTTTGTATTCACCTTTATGCTAATTAAGATTTTACTCATCACAATTTTTCAGTCCCTCATAAAAGAAGCTTGCCACATTATGGTTCAGCTTAATTTTGGTATTTGCCAAATAATAATATTTAATATGGAATTGTCTATGCTTAGTCTAAATTGAATGAAGAAAAAAAGTAAGTCCTGCTTTCTTACAATATTTCCAAATCACTTGTTCCTTCATTATTGTTGGCTAGTGAGGTCAAAGACAGCTATCATTTGAAGCAAAAGTAAATGCATTTTTAAGAAGCACAACTTGAGTTTTCAAAACTCTTAAGAAAGTTCAATATTCAAGAAGTGAATTAAAATCTGTTACATAAAACACAAACCTGTTTGATCTACTTCACAACTCAAGAATACAACTCTTTAAAAGCTGAACATATATTAGTTATTGCCATAGGAATAGACTAAAATATAGACTATATTGCCCATTTTATAATTGTAGCAACAAGAATCATTTAATCATGTTTTATATTTATTTATCTCTAGATTACAGTAGTTACAATTCAAATGTACAGGGTTAGTTTGGCAAATAATACATTCTGAAAATACAATAAGAATTTTAAAATAATCCAGTAACATTTTCCCTAAAACATTACAATTGAATGCAAATAGAACTTCCTTCATTACTAAAAAAAAAACAACTCTTCTGATAGTTCCTTCATTTTATATGCATCTGTTTTATGCTCCTGTAACATATCATATTTAAATATCTTTCAATGATTGGATTCAAGTTTGATATACATTTTCCACCACCATTAATTTTCCTGAATTTAGAAATATTCAAAGAGAAGCCAAGAAAGAGGAATTTGTTCATAAACTCTCTCTGGATGTATGATGACCAGATTAGGTCTAATTTGCCTTGTAATATTTATTCCAAAAACAATCTTCTCAGTTGCTTATAAAGAAGATTTGAATACATTTTCAATAGGAATTCCACTATGCACCATTTCTGAAATCCAAATTATAATTTAAACTGTCTGCATGGGATTTCGATGCACATAGAAGGTGTTCCAAAAGTCACAGTGCAATTTTAAGCTTTAATACCTATATATGCGCATATACTTCAGTGGCATGGTAGACAGAGTGCTGGGCCTGGAGTTAGGAAGTCCTGAGTTCAAATCCAGTCTCACTGAATACTTAATAGCTGTCTGACCCTGGGAAAGTCATTTAACCCTATCTGCCTCAGTTTTCTCATCCATAAAATGAGCTGGAAAAAGAAATGGTAAACCACTCCAGTATCTTTGACAAGAAAACCCCAAATGAGGTCATGAAGAGTCAGACATGATTGAACAACAAGAAAAATATGTATATTTAAAAGGGAAATAAGATGTGTGGAATTTGCATGGTCTAACAAGAGCTATTAGGCACAAAAAATTACCAACTCTACCCTGTGCAAGGCTCTCCCAAATCTTTTTTTTCTTTTAATTTAACTTCTAGGGATGCAGCACAAGTGGATTTGGAGTCAGAGCACCTCATTTCAAACCCTCCCATTGCCACTTGCTATCTATGAAGGCAAGTCACTTAACTTCTCTCTGGTTTCTTATTTGTAAAATGGGGATCAGAATAGACGACCTAAGTACCATGCAGCTCCAAATCTATCATCCTTTTATCTGGTGATGGTACCAACCACTTCTCCCATAATAGGTACACCCATCTTCAACTATACAATCTAATATTGAATATTACAAAATGAAAATATAACTTGGAGATTGTCCCAGATATTACAGAGGGATTTGTATTAGGATTTCTTAAATAAAAAAGCAAGTAACAAGCATTTATTAATCACCTACTGTGTACCAAATGTTTCACATATATTATCTCATTTGATCCTCAGAGCAACGTTGCGAACTAGGTGTTGCTATTATCCTCATTTGTGACTTGCCCAGGATTATGCAGCTAGGAAGTATCTGAGGCTGGATTTGAACTCAGGGCCTCCTGACTCTGGGTCAAGTGCTCTTATCCACTCTGCCACCTAGCTGCCTCTAATTACATTTTTAAATGATTTCATGTATAAGATTTGGTCTCATACAATTTTTCCAAACTGAAACCACTATATAAAGTGAGGTATCCTATGTCTGAAGATGTGATAAATCTACTAAACATGAGGAGATTAGATATTACGAGCAATACTACAAAACACTACTAAAAATCCTGTTTGCAAGATGGAGAAAACTCACTAAGCCTAAAATGAAATTTTAATTCTTCATTCTCAAGACAGGTTTGGGGTGGGGCATGGAGAACAATTTCATCACAGTATCAAATTCATGACAGTTATGTTTATATGGGCACAGACTTTAGCTCACACACAACAAAAGCCCCTAATTAAACCAATGTATATTAAGACATTTTAAAATATGTTGTCAAATGAATGATCTGGATCTATCAGATTGTGTAAAACTTATTCCATAGTACAATGTCTATATGGAGTATTAAAAAATAATCTGGAGTAAAATTAAGAAGTAGGCACACTCCTCTTTCATATTTACTATCAAACTTTCTATTATGGAGTTTACAAAGAAAAATTATCTCAGGAAATCTGATGTGTAAAATCAAATTAACTTACAGAAATATTTGGTTATAAAGGTAAAAAGTGTTAATAGGCTATGCTTAAGTACTCATCAGCTTCCTGTTGCAGGATTCACTTCTCTAAAAAGTTTCAGGCAGTTTTAATTATCTTCTCAGGAAATTAAGTCATGTCAACTATATATCCAAAGGAAATACTCTCAAAAATATGAAAATTTTCATGATTATAATATAGTTCAAGCAAACTAGCTTTGCTGATCATCTGTCCTCATCAAAAGCACTACATAGAATTCAAAATTTTGTTTTTGGTAAAAAGAGGTTTTTTTCTCATAGAGAAACTAAAGACTTTTAGGAGATTGGGGTAAGTGGTTTTATTGGTATGAGGCTCTCCCCAGTGAAGAAATTCCCTTTACCAATGCATATCAGCAACTGAGAGCAAGGATTGTTTTTTGCCTTTTTTTTCCCATATCTCCACACTTAGCAAGGTGGCTTGCCCAGAGTAAGCACTTAATAAATGCCTGTTGATTGGGTTTGTGTAAGTTATATTTTGAGAACTGTCCAGGGCGCTGAGACATTAAGTGATTTTCCCAGAGTCACGTAGCTAGCATGTATCAATCAGAGTTTTGACTTGAACTGAGTCATCTTGAACCCATATAGAATTATACATGCGTTTTAATACTTATATAGCATCTTGCAAATTATTTGTTATTTCTTGACACAGGTAAATCTGAAAGTGGTGGCCAATGGCTCTAAAATCCAGGACATATTTCAAGGGCAAAATGAAACAGTTGAAGGATCAAAAAAGCCTACATTAAAAATAGTATTCATGGAATTCTCATATTCTAATAAACCATTCACTTTTTCCAAAAGAGCATGAGTAAAAATCATAAAATGCTGTTAAGAATAGTGGAGGGATAGATTTGTTTATTTATCTAATAAGCCTATAGAGGTAAAATGAAAACAAGGGACTATCTGAAAACTCTGGTAGAGCTATCTGGGACCACATGATGTTTTACATCCAGTGATCCAGAATATAGCAAAATGATGGGCAACAATGTGGTCCTATCACTTTAATCTTTTTCTCTCCAAATGAGACAAGATTTAGAAGTCTTACTTTGGAATGCTCTAACTTGTCCATTTATATTAGGAAATTCTTAGGACCCCCCTAATCCGGGATGTATTACTTTAAAATACTTTTTAGATTAAAGCTCACCACAAGAAACTGTCAAGGATTATACAGATTTAAATAAGCTTGCTCAGCAAGCTGTACAAATTTAGGTTAACATATGTATGATATGTAACTATAAAGTAGTAAGACTGAAGTTTTAACCATCCAAAGGAGCACTAGCCCCTTGGCAAGAAGTGTTAGTAGAAGACTACCCTTACTCCAATGATACTGCTACTGTTCAAAGAACATCTGATATATATTTCCAGAATTAGGTACAGTAAAATTCTCATAAGAAAGAGAGGCCACATTACTTCATAGTCATATCCTTTTTCTGACTAAAAATAGTGGCTACCTCCACAGCTTTGCCACCATTAAGGATGTGTGAAACAACATCCCAAAGGCACTCAAGGCAAATTTCAGAGGGAGTTCCCATGTAATGTTTTAAACATTAGTGAATTAAAGTATCTCCCAAAGGGTCTCATTTCCAAGCTGATGTTTAAGTTCTGTTACTTGTTCTTAAAGAATTTATAGTCATAGATTGTACTTAGAAATAAACAATATTTACTGACCACTACTTCAGGCTACCATTGTATCATCCCTTCCCCACAAATGACAAATTATTGTTTTATAATGCACCCAAATTTTTAAATTATGGAATCTCTTCTAGGGGGATATTTAAATCAATCTGGATAAAGAAATATAAAGAAAACACATAGAAACAAAGAAAACATAAAGAAAAAGATGAACAGAATAAGTATATGCTATATGTACTCAATGGTATAAACTTTCCAATATAATCTGCAAAAATTATACAAAATATCTACACTAATTTGTGGGATTGCTCTTCAAAGAGTTCTACATAAATTACCAATTCCCTGAGAATAGCTTGTTGAAACCATGATTTCAATTTCATTATTCAGTTTTTTTGAGGCACAAGCTAAAAACCAAATTCAGAAAAATAATTTGACAACTACAATGTATTCTGTGCAAAATCTGAGTTCAGTTACTAAGATATACTCAAAAGATCAAAAGAGCAGTCCCTTGACTTAACCCAAACTTCACAGAATGTGAACATCAAAGGATAACACTTGAGGACCTAGAAGGCAACATGTGGCCTCAAGGCTACAGGTTTCCCACACTTAGTTATTCCATTAATTTGTAAATTATAACTTGTAAATATTGTAAAAATGAATGTCTTTAAGAGTCATTTTGATTTGCTGGTTAAATTCTCCAAAAGTACTAGATGGCTGATGTACTAGAATCTCTACATGGGCCAAGTGGAAAGGAACTTTTAGTTTTCATCTTTTGGGAGGAAAAAATTACCACGTTAGTGCAAAGAATACTCTGAAAAATCAATAGCCCAATTATTTTCATCCTTTTCTCTCCTAGAAAACAAGCTGCTACTAAATGAAACAATCGTCTAGTAGATTTTTCCAATAAAATGCTGTTGAATTTTATGTACCCATAAAGAAGGAAAAGGAAAACAGTGTGGGAATAGATTTTACTCACAAATACTTTAAACAAAAGCTGGATTAATTTAAAAATTTGAAGGAAGGGAAGTTTTTCCCTAGCATCAGATCTTTTGGGCTAACAGTGAGAATGGTGAACATTTCTAATATTTGAGAATATTCCCAAAAAAGAGGATCAAAAAGTAAATAGAATTACATCTTTATCATGTACTCAAAAGCTAATGCTGTCTTACACAGATCCTAGAATGAATAATGAATCCCTGAACTGGTCACATGTATTTTTGAATTTGTGCTATTTGAAGTTATAATTATGTATTTCTAGCCCAATGGAAATATCTAGTGCAAATTCAAATGATGCAACCACTTCAGGAGTGTTCACTACTTGTACTGATAAAAGAACTAGTTGTACTTTTAATTATAGGACCACAGAAATACCCCATTGTGAACAGTGGGGTCATTGTAGGGACATTTATTTCACTTTTATAATTTCCAAATAGTATCCATGTACCACACAAAAAGAAAAGAGAATGAATCCAGAAATAACAATCATCCTTAGGAGAATGACAAGAAGAAGATGGAATCCAATATTTTACCATATGAAGATAGGACAAAGGAAGTAAGAAATGTTGAGACTATAAAAGAAAAGACTTAGGTGACACAAAATAACAGACTTCAAGTATATGAAGGAGTCAGATAGGAAAGAGATTAGATTTGTTCTATTTGGTCACAGAAGACCATGGGTAGATAGCTGCAGAGAGGCAAATTTAGGTTTGGTATAATGTAAAGCTTCCTAACAATCAGAGTTGTCCACAAGAGGAATGGGCTCTGCCCTCAGGAGGTAGTGGGTTCTCTCTCAATCACCAGAGGTCTTCAAGTGGACCATCTGGGTATGTTGTACAGTGGACAATTAATTGTTCAGATTTGAACAGCTCTGGTCAACGAGAGTCTTCTGACTTTGTTTTTTAAAACCATATTCCTTAAAACAGCAATACATTAAGATATATTCAAGGCACAGTAAGCAAAATTGATCAGGTATTTTAAATTACATTAATTAAATGTTTTGGCTATGAAATTATTGTGATGTTAAACTTTTCACGTAAGTGAAAAAGTCAAGACCTACTTTTGAAAGGTAAAAAGTTATAATATTCTAGTAGGGGGAGGGTCCAGTAACTAAAGTGTTATTGTTTTTTTTAAGGCTCCTTTATCCTTTTGCTAAAACTTTCACTACTATATCTAAACATGGTGTAGTAGGAATTTCACACACAGTACTTATGAGCCTTTTAATATAAAAATATTATTCTTACTTAAAATACTAATTAAAAATATTAAGATTTCTATTTAGGACACATTCTATTCATTTCATTTAACTGCATGCTTTCTAACAACACAAGAAAACCAGAAAAGAAAAAAAAGGGCTCCAAAGCTACTGTCTATTCCAAGTAAAATCGGTAAATAAATCAGGTCAATATAATACTAGCAATTATTTAGTTGGTTCAGCTCTATATGCCAGTCTTTCTTTTGTAAGATGTCTAACTTTTATTTTTTTAAATAAAAAAATATTTTTGGACATGCTTAACATACGACATTAGTTGATATACAAAAAAAAAATCATTTATCTGTTTAAAGCAGTTTGTGCATACATGGAAAAATCAGTAGTGTTAACATGCTAAAAAATTAATTTGGTTTACATGTCTAAAAATTTATATGTAGTAAAATCTATTGTAATCTAAAAACTGAGAAGGGGAATAGGAAAACATCCTGAAAACTCTCAACATTATCCAGTCATTCAAAACCACAGCTACATTTTTAAATTTACCTACAACTATAAATACTTAAAAGATAATCTAAAATAGGAAATGCCCATATAATTTCCTTCAAAGAGATGTGTAGGTTACAGTGAAAAATCCATACCTAAAATTATATGAGAAACTGAGGGTAAGTTATCTAAAATCTTTTTAAACTCTGGTCCTATTATCAAAAATTATCCACAGGGGGCCTTTTACATAGGCATTATATTTTTAAAAAAAAAAAAAAAGAAACAAAAAAAAAAACGGAGATTTTCAATCCATCTCAACTTGTTCTAATTTCAGTGGATGTTTCCTGGTTCCTCCTTATTGTCTGAGAGAGCAATGTCTTACAAACCAACTCACCCTTGTTTTCATGTTCAAACTCTTGACAGAGGGGTGAGGTGGAAGCACAGGAAAGGTAGGAAAAAAAAGTGACAAAGAACTATTTTTCCAATTCTGAAGGACACGCGCGTGCGTGCGCACACACACATTGAAAACAAGAGAGAAAACATCAGCTTGAACAGGAAGGATATTAAGAACATACTCTCTAGGTTTAATTTACAAACTACAAATAAATGCTCTTCATTTCAACACAGAAAAAAGTGATTCTTTTTACTTCACTCTAAACAGTCTGTTGACAGGTTCAAAACTAAATTCACAAAGCATATAATGATCTAGGAAGCAATCTCCAAACACAATCTATCTCTCAATTTCCAAAATACATTAATTAAGATATTCCTCAAATCATAACTGCAACTGTCTTCCATTAAAATAAATATCCTTCAAAGTTGATTATAAATATATTGATGCAATTTTGAAGGATGAACTAAAGAATAATTTTTTAAGGCTAAGCCAAGAAAACGGCACCAAGAGAAAAGAGAACTATTATAAAGGCCTCAAATAATTTATTCCTATTATATACTTTCTCTTTCTTTTAAACATCAGCATTCTCAATGTGTCTCTTCATATAAGCTCAAAAAATAAAAATCAATATTTCTGAATCTTGTATATTACAGTAGTATCTACCATAGCATAATAATTTTATCTCCAATTATCTTAATGTGTCCTACAGAAGTTCCGACATATGGGCATTTCCTTGGGTTACTAATTCCAAGTCTAACAAATAAAATTAAATCCAAATAATAGCTCACTTAGTTAAATGACCACTTCACTCAAAAGTACCTATTAATAAATGGTATGTTTAGTTAGACTACTCTAAAAAGATCATGGAAAACATATGCATTTTAGATCAGAGTACAATGGTGGTCAGTAAAAATAACAGTTGCCCAGCTCCTGCTTTGAATTCTTAATTGGAGATACACATTCATCCATGTGCCAATATATGATACAATCATTTTTTTTCTCAATAGAAGTCAAGGTTTTTGAAGGAACTGACTTGTTATATTCATTCATCTTTAGGCTTCCTAGAGCACCTCGTAAGTACTCCATACTTGATGAATGAATTCGGTGCTTTTTCCTCCATATGAAGGTGTTATTTTAAGTATGTAGCAATGAAATTCACAAAAAACTACTCATGTTATATGGATTAATGGAACATCATATTATCATGCACAACCTTTGAGGTAAGATTATTTTATATGATTTGACAAATTGGAATAAGAAGGGGAATAATGATATTTAGGGAAGTTTAAACTGCAGAATGTAAGTACAAACAGATACACATGGAATTAGCAAATACTCATAACTACTTGGGTGCAATAGGATTCCTTAAGTGTCAAAATTTTAAATTAAATTTTCATATAACTTTGGCATGCAAAATGCATATAAGATGAATATTATTCCTATTACAACATGATACACATAACTCTAATGTTCCAAGAATATATAACAAGGATTCTAGTTATATCTGACAAAGCTTTGGTTATTTTTTTTGTTTTAAGCACATGAAATTTTTCTTAAAATAAAACATTTATTATTATTGTGTTTAAAACATGAAAGGGGAAAACAACTCACAGGGAGAAAAGTATGTTTTTCTTAACATAATCCAAAGAAGCTTTTAAAACTTATTTAAGTCTGTGACTGATTCAAATCATGCTCTCCAATATTTCCATTTTGTGAAAAGTTAGTTGGAAAATTGTTATTAAAAGTTGTCGGAAACTCTAACATAGTATCAATATTTTGACAGCTCACATAAGAACTGAAGGGCTGCTGTGGAAGAACGTGGCTCTCAGGGATCTGTATAGATGCACCTGATTGAGTGGTAGGGGGAATTCTTTGGCCAACTAGTTGCCTTTTAGGTTCCCTGGGTTCCAGCTGCTGCTTGCTTTCTTCCTCAGTGTCCAGGTGAGTTAACTTTTCTATCCACATGCGAAATTTCTCCTCTGTCTGCCTCTGCATCTCGGCAAAGCAGTTCATGGCCTCTTCCAGGACATTGCCTATGCAGTTCCTATCCCAAACGGTGCCCCTGTCAAGCAATCCTGGAATTTCCCTGGTCGCTCCTCCAGATCCCCCAGCACGACTGAAGCCAGCTTTAAAGACATTGAGGCCATTTGATAAGACATCATTAAGTCAGAACATTATATTTATTAAGACATGCTAACTCAGGAAAACAGCATAAACAATGCTAATGGCCAGGTGGATACAAAATTGATGAGCAAGTAGCCTGCAACCTCCAATTATCTGCAAGATTTAAGTACTTTTAAGAAAAGTAAGGGGAGATGAGGGATGGAGAGTAGTCACTAATATCATAATGTTACTATACCCTTGTTTAAAATAGATGTGTATATATTTTTTCAACTATAAATAGCTCTATCTATACCCATGAATATTTCTACTGCCACAATTAGTGGATTTTGAAATTATAAGCCCTTCATCAGAAATAATTTTTAGATGTCTTTCATGGTCAACAAATGTCCAAAGTAGCATGCAATATTTCATAATTAAAATTACTACCTTTCTTGAGAGTGCAGAATATCATTTACCTTATTGCTAACTGGAACTTCAAAAACATATTTACTTTAAGGAGTCTGACCACAAGATAAAAGTTGGGCAAAAAAACCTAAATAAACAGTTTAAGAAGAGCAAACTGGATGTTTTGATTGCATGGCATCAGAGGTTCTGTCTGCATTTATTTCTGAAAGAATGTTGAGCAATGGATTGGGGGTAGAGGCAATTAGAGAATGAAGACAATCTGAAGAGATAATTAATCATGGATGGCAATAAATATTGGGTTTAGTCACAAAGGCCAAAAAGTAGGTGAATCTGTTTTGATCTCCTAGACACATATACATAATCCACTATCCACTCTCTTATACTATTGAAAAAAAGCAAGAGTTTGTACTACACTTTGCATTCTTATATAACAAAACATTAAGAGTTACTTGTTTCCTTTATGAAAGAATTATCTATACTTACACAAACAAGTGAGGAAAACAAAGAACTAGAACTAAAAAGATTAATGCCAATAAAAGAAGTTAGCAAAAGATTTCTACCAAGTTCCCACAGTTTGCAAATCTAAAACACAAACACTACCCAGATATTATCACATAAAAGAATTCACAATATCATTTAAAAATAATGCATAAATTTAAAGTAAAGGGTAAAAAAAATTACCCAAAGATGTCTTTATAACATAAGTGTAGGAAAAACCTTTATTTTTGTTACCTCTGGAAATGTACTACTAGTATGCTTTTCCAAAGCATTAAATTTGAGTAAGGTCAAATCCTAACTTTTTCTCTCTGTATGTATTTTTTAAAAAGCCATATGAATTAAATATAAAAATTCTTTTTCCAAGAACAGACTTTGAGAATCTAATTATAATCTAATTTACATTCAGGATTCTAAAAAGCAGTCCCTTAAACACAAGAAGGCTCTAAAAGAAACTAACAACAGAATAATGGACAATCTATTAATCAGATTATTTTTATAAAGAACTGTTCATCAAAGATAAGCCTTTTATAAATATGTATTATCACTACATTAATGTTCACTATAAAATACCCTCCACCTACTATCTTTTTCACAATTCTCCAAATCAATTAACTGAAACACCCAGGTAATCTGTGAAACTTCCCAAGAAATTTTATCCTTAAAAGCAAACATCTTTTTTAGACACTCAAATGGAACCAAGACACAATTTAGTTCTAGCTATCCATCAAATAATTAAGCCCTTGCACTAAATAAACAGTTTTTACTTCTATAATAACTCTTAAGGACAAACATGTATGGAATCTCAACCAGTAATTATTTATACTCCTAAAATAAATCATAAACTCTTTTATAATCATTGAACATTTAGAAAAATGCTGGAGTTTTAAAAACACATTTCCCCTTTGACTTTCAAGACTGCTTCTAAATAAGAAAAACCTAAGGTAACAGCTATTTTTCCTAAAATACATATTTAAGAGATGTCAAATAACAAAAACCTTTAACAACCTGACTGTCCTTGGTTTTAAAGCTGCATAGACACTCTACCGAATTTAGCGGTCCACAAGATTCTCTGTCAGCCTGGCTTCATTTTTCCAGCATTTTCCATGTTTTTATACTAAAGTTCTTTCAGAAAGTATCCAAATAGCTAAATTTGCAAATGTGACTTATAACTATAACTTCAGGGCAAATAAAGCTTAATATTTCAATGCTAAAAATCACACTGATTCTTCTTGGAAGCCTGAGGTATATCTATGTCAAAATAATAATTACATCAAAAATAAATGCATGCTAGCAAAATGATTTCAGCAATGACATGATTTTGTTGAGGTGACTAATGTTAAAAACCTACATGATGTAAAGTTTTATAGTTATAGTAAAGAGCATAATCACAGACTAAACTGAATTCCCATTTACATTCTAAGCTTCACAGTACTAGTATAAAGAAAAAGCACTGATAAGACCTGAGTTCAAATCCTAGTTCCAACAATTACCAGCTGTATGACCCTAGGCAGTCATTTCACTTCTCTATGCCTCGATTTCTTCATCTAGAAATAGGAATAAATAATGGCACTATCTACCTCAAAGAGGTACTATGAGAAAAGCATTATAACACTCTTCCAGCATTCTATAAATGTGAACATCTTAGTAGTCACTTCAAATACCACTG
This sequence comes from Bettongia penicillata ogilbyi, assembly GCA_023548195.1. Lineage (NCBI taxonomy): Eukaryota > Metazoa > Chordata > Mammalia > Diprotodontia > Potoroidae > Bettongia > Bettongia penicillata. The sequence goes on from JAJHZJ010000158.1 coordinate 5,540,206, forward strand.
CACTATTTTAAAACTCACTCTGTGTCATTCTTACTCAATATGAACTGCAGTGAGTCAGAAAATGTATTCAGAGAAATCATGAACTTTTGTTTTTTAGCTTGTGAACTCTATAGAAATAGGAAATTGAACAACACTTATTTATTTATTTAAAATAGATGTAATGAAGCTAACCCACTAGCAAAACTATTAGAAAATAGAAACATATACACTTGGCTTCTCAATTAGGCACAGCAACAGGGAGAATTGGGTCATTCTTCACACTACCTTAATATGTACTTTGCCTGCTCTTCAATAAGCAGTTTATTTAACTCACTTTAAAAACCTACATTCGAAGAAAAACTGTAGGGTATATTACAGCTTATCTTATGTCACAGAAGCAAATTATGAACCTGAAAACTATGTACTTAATAAAATTAAAAGAATAAAAGTATCAAAAAGCTATCATATGGGTAAACTGAACTGCTGGGCATAAACAACAGAATTCACAAACAGAACAAAAGAGGAAAGGTTTTAAAAGTTGTTATAAGGTACTCCTTTTTCACCACTAGTAAAATCACTATTAAGTACAAAAATTTAAAAATCACCTAGAATAGAGGTTCTTTTCCTGGCATCTTTGACCTTGTTTAGAGAAAGGGAAAGGTGCTTTTAAATATTTTGATAAATGTATTTCAATGTCATTTGCTTCCTTTATCATCCTATGTATTTTATTTTATGCATTCAAACACATTCTGAGGAGGTCCATGATGCAAAAAAAATTAAGAACCCCTGACCTAGAGTTTGCCTTATAACAACTCAAATATCTTTACCTCTCTCTTATATTTAAATGCTGAGCTTCATTTTCATCATTTAACCCAATTCCCAGCAGGAGCTCCAGTGTGACAATATATCAAAGAGAAAGTAGCTCCCATAGGGAAACAAACCCCACTCACTCAATGGAGATAGCGAAACAGTGACAAATATTTCTAAAGACTGAAAAACTCATCTTTAATATGCATAACATTGTACAGGTGATACTGTTTTATTCTTATAATCATTTATACAGCACTTTAATATGTATAAAGTGCTTTACAATCATTCTAGTTATGCAATTTATATAGGTTTGGGTCTTTGTGGATTTAACTAACCAATACGGTTTTCCTTTAAATAACTTGTTTTACATCAGCAATATGCTGTTTTCTATCATGTGGAGGTAAGCACATCCCAAACATCCTTTAGAAAAGTAGAAAGAAATAGTATGACCACCCACAAACATTTGAAAAACCAAAACTTCCCCCTCTTTAGGGTTACAAAAACAAAACTGAGATCAGATAGATGCTAGGTAAACAGTTTGCGAAATATTCTGATCATGACAAAGGAGTCTCTTTAGAAAGTAAAATTCACCAATTAGGAAACTTTCAAGATCTCATCTTTCTTATTCTATGAATTATAAAGCTGCCCCTATAATAGTTTTGCCACACCCAATTACATGGTGGAAGCAGACTTAATAAATTATAGACCCTTGTAACATGAAAGCTAGTATCAACAGATCGGTTCAAAATTTTTAAAAACTTTGAAGGTTTAAGGGGGAAATTTTGCAAAAACAATTTTTTAATGAAATAAGTGACAGCTTCACATAGCCATAATGCACAACAAGAGCAACTAAGCTTGTCATGCACTGAAATGTATATCAGAATCATAAAACATAAAAGGAGCAAGCACTGTAGTAAGCAGTAAGGGAGTTATGAGAAAACTCAGATAAAAGATGAACATGTTATTTCAGACACCATAAACTTTGGTGAAGCTGCTGTATAATCAAACAAGGTGCCTACTCTTCAGGAGAAAGTATTTAGTAATGAAGCTGTATAATGATTATTAAATCTAATCAATACTAAAAAGCAATGATGGGAGTTCATTTAATGGGTTTACAGAGAAAAAGATCTGTGAGAAATTACATGACTTAAAAAGTCTTGTCCCTATCATTTACCATTTAAATATTTTTGCTGATGTGCAAAAGTGCACTGGAAACCTCAGATCAGGTTTGGTTTTTGTTTTGTTTTGTTTTTAATTGACCATGTCTTGTTAATACACTGCAGTCTTCAAATTTACACAGAGCTGCAGGTCTCCTGGTTTTTCTCAAATGTCACTCATCTAACTGAGCCAGACAGCTGAGAAACGGTGTCAGGTGCTTTACCGTTCAGTTTAAAAAACATCCTCTACCTGGTATCTCTGCAGTGACTGTCTTGCTGCTCCCTGAAACTTCTTCGTCATCATCTGATGAACTCGTGCTTGAGTCACAGGTCAGGTCACTATCACTGGTACTGCTGTCCTGCAGCAGATTATACTTTTTGCGAGCAGCAAGTTCCCGCTTCTGCCTCAGTAGCCGGATTCTTTCTTTGTGCTTTTGGCTCCGGTGACCTTTAACCTTGGTAACTCGGCCATTTTGCTTATCACTGGACTGCCTGTTTTTCTTGGCAGCCATTGTTGATGTTTCACTTTCAGATCGGGACCTTCTAGACTTGCGACCAAGAGCTGATCCAGACACTCCGGAAGGATCTCCTTCTACAGCAGCTTCTGCCTGGGAGGGCTCATTCTCTTCTGCGGAAGACAATGTATCTGAATCCGCCAGATGTCCACTGGAAGAAGGTGAAAGCATGCAATGATTAGAAGAGTCACTCTCATAAACTCGGCCAGTTGTTGGTTTATCACTTTCTGTGGATGCCAGTTGAGACTCCGAGGAGTCCCGTCTTAATTCCATCAGCAAGCAAGGCATTGATGAAAGAACTGCAGAATCACTCACACCATCTTTCTGAGAATGAGACTCTAGTTCTATAGGTCCATCTTCTGTCTGGACTGTTTCTTGTTTTTCAGACGCCTTTGGTGGGACTGTAGCCTCAGTAAGTTCTTCAACTTTTCCCACAGCCTCCTCCATCTTCATTTCAAAATTCCAAGTATTTCCTGGATCTAGATCATGGAGCAGGTCTGGGGACTGGAAAACTAGATCAAGGATTCAACAGGAAGGTGACCTGTACAAAAATAAGAATAAAAAAAAAAATCAATGAAGAGAAATGACATACTACTTAAACAACAGAACGACACCTATTTTCCTGAATCAGGTAGCAGCTAATAATTATTTTAGCTACCCTAAAGTAATGTATAACTAGTGGGTTACTTTTAATTCAGATCAGTTTTACTAATAGGAAAAAATAACGGGTTCTGCTTTTTACTAAAAATTTTGAAATTCTGTCATTTCGCATAAATAATAAAAATGGCACAATATTAGCAGACAAAACTCTAATGTAAAAGGCAGCACAGAATAATGGTTAGAGAGCCAGTTTCAAGGTCAGGAAGACAAGGGTTCAGTGACAAAATGATGAAATATGTTGCACCATCCTGTGACCCCAGAAAAGTCACTTAGCTTCTCACTTTCCCCCCTGCAACTCTATAACAAATTGTAGAACAGTATCTTACTTTAACTGAAAAAGAAAAGCTCTTAGAAGAAATACTGAGCTTGTGAAACAACATGGTTATATATAAGGAAGCCTAGATTCACAGAATTAAAGTGACAGGGACCTTAAAGGTCTTTTAGTCCATCCCTCATTTTGCACACAAAAACACTGACCAAGTGACTTACTCAAAATCACAAAAACAATAAATAGCGGAGTTCAAATTTGAACCCAGGTCCTCTGACTCCAAATTCAGAAATCTTTCCATTACACTATGAAATAAATCTTGTTACATTAGAATTCTAGAGAAAGATATTCTACAAATAATATTACTAGGGATCATACTTAAGATCATAATCTTAAGATTTTAATTTAAGATTTTAAATAATTTAAGATTTTAAAACCTTAGGTTACTAAAGATCTTAATAACCAATTGACTATTAAGGGGGATATTGGGAGTGTCCATTAGTAGTTTTGTAAAGGTAATACCACGGAAGGCAATTACCCGTATATCACACAAACCATCCCTTAAGGCGAGCATGAAAAGGAAAACATCAAGGTAAGCAGACCACTGGTTGGACCTAATTAATTAGGTGTATAATGAATATCATCTGAAAACCTATGTGAACTTTTTGGTAGTTTAATTTAGAGCAAAGAGTAATTATAAAACATTTTAAAGCACAGGGTGGTAGGAGGGACAAGTCTTCTTATTCTCCAATTTCATTTCCTGTTCCTGAGTAATCTACAGAAAAGCAATCAGAAATCTACCTTAATGCTCTCCCTCCCCTTTTATTGCAGCTTTGATCACCTTTCATTCAAATTTCTCAAAATAATGATAATGATGATGATGATGATGATGATGATGATGATGATAACAGACAATACACCATCAAGCTCAATGCCGCATTAAGATTCTACAATTACAGGTATTCTAACACATTCTTAGAAAATGAGAAGGAGAAATATTAAACAATAGAAGCCAAAAATATTCCAATAAAATTTTCGATTCCTGGACACAGATGAACTGATTTATGAATGAGTAGGGAATTTTACTGATTCTTAAGTGAAATAAATGGCAACTTTGTATGTTTCTTTTCTTAAAAAAATTAGCCACTATGTAGCATCTCTCAAAAGCCAGTAGAGAGAGGAAGAGTTAAACAAGAGTTAAACAATTCACAGTCATACATTAACCAGGTCAGTCACCTCAAATTTGTTTTCAATAACAAAGGGCAAGGAATAAACTCCAGAATTGCTAATAAGAAATCTTTTTCCTCAAGAAGAAAAATATTTCCAACTTTTTAAAGGGCAGGAGTTTTCATTTCCAACAATAAGGGGAAGGGAAGGAGAGAATCTGTGTATGTTTTTAAAAAGCAAGCTGATTATCTAAACAAACTCTACTGAAATTAAATTTAAAACCTAAGGCAAATGATTTGAGAAAATTTCCCAATCATGCAAAGCTATCATAAAAGCAGAATTTCTGACCCAGACTCTTTTCAACGCATACCATATAAAATGTTTTAAAAGTACTGTTTAAAATCACCTCCAAATCATTAATGTTTTGTTCCAGCAAAAAAGAAAGCTAAGGACAAATGTGAAAATATACTAAGAGAAACCACAACAATGAGACACATTCTGAGTGATTTTCACTGATAACTCTTTTAAAAACAGGTATCTTTCACATAAACTACTAAAAACACCTTATAAATGTTCATTGAGATGCCACTGAGTTCTCACATTCGTTATTAAAACAGATAGCCAGTTATGAAGCAAAAAATCATCTCGATCTCCATGTTACACCTGTAGACTTTCCCCAGAGTGCTCCAGAACCTCTTCAGCCTAAATTCTCACTCCAAATCAGGTATTCACATACTGAAAATATACTCTACTTCTGCAGCCTCTACCTCTGATGGAATGGCTCCTCCCAAACCTCCACTCAAGGAGAGCAACCACTCTCTAGCCACAGCTTTATTCCTTTCCAGACTGCCCTCCCGATTTTCTCTACCATGCCTTCTCCTTCTCCCTTCCCCATTCCCCACTACTATACCTCCAGTCCCTGCCTATAGGTGCCTGGTTTAATAAATAATATAATAAGTTTAATAAATGTAAGTTTGTAGCTCCATCTTGCTATAACTCCTTTCCTTCAATTGTCTCCTGGGTGGAATATATAACTGTCAATCTAACACTTAGAGACAAATTTATTACAGTGAACTCCACTGAGCATCTCAATCAATCTTTTTCACTTTAACAAAATTTGTCACAAAAGTTTCAAAATAACAGAAAACGGAAGATTTAAGAATCACTCGAGAATCAGTTTCTTTTGAGCATCTAGTCTGGCAATCGGGCTTGACTCTCCTCATTTTACAGATAAGGAAAGTAAGGCACAGAGAGGTTAGGTGATTTGTCTAGTGACCCATAGGTAAGAAGTATCAGAGCCAGGATTCAAACTCAGGTCACCAACATCAAATTCTGTACCTTTTCCAGTGTAGAAAATAGAAATGAAGTAGTTTTGAACTGAAAGGAAAAGAGTGGCATCATACAAAGAGTATCACTCTCTTCTCTGAATACTAAGATATTATTTGAGTAACTGTAGTTTGTTAATGAATTAAACTAAATTGTTCCGGGGTAGTGATAATCTGACAGAGACTAGATGGGACAATGGCAGTAGAAAGACAACATCTGACTGGGAAAAGAAGTTCAAATTTAAGAGTGAATTTGCAATTATTATGAAAAGTATTCACCATTCCTTACTTACAAATAAAGAACATTAACTTGATTCAAGATGTCCTTAGAAGCATCTACTGAGACCAAAAAGAGTGACTATGTCATAGATGGAAAACAAAGAACCTCTACATTCCAAACAATCTACTGTATTATTTGTTGAAATGAGATTACAAAACAAAAATAAACACAGTTGTTCTGGTATGCACACAGGCAAATGAAAATGCAGTCAGATCTCATTTATCTGATATACGAATGAGGAAGCTATATTCCAATAATATTCTTGGTTATCCGAAACTGTTACCGGAGAGTGAAGTAAAAGAAAATGTAGAAATAAATTCTAGGATATCAGAGAGGCAAGTTATAGAATTATTTAAAATTAAATAAAATTAATGATACAACTGATAAAACCCATCAATAGCGTTTGCCTTGCTTTTTATACACAACTCAATAATCAACAGCTGAGTGAATGACAAGACTATCTATCACAGCTTTGACTCTACATATCAGAGGCCATGTTTTTAAAGTGAATATCTGACTATGCAGGAACAACCTACTCCCTCCCTTTCCACTTTCTTTGGTGAAGAGAAGAGTAAAAGCAGTAAAGAGGACAAACAGGTGGTAATATTTTGAATCCTTGAAAATTACAGATTAGTCTCCATGGTAATGCACTTTTAAGTGGGATATCTCATTAACCAGAATGGCACTATCCCCCAAGCAGAGGTGGGGGATTGGGGATAGTGGATGGGGGGAGAAGGAAGCAAAGGAGGAAGTAGGAGGACAACAGTCATGATATCAAAGAGACTAGCAAAAGAACAGTATCCAGATCCACAGATTTGGGTGACACAGAAATTCCCACCGTACTCTTAAGGGAGAATTAGCATTCCTGGGAATAGTTAATAAAGTACAACAGAAAGAAAATGGAAGTAAGGAGTAAAAAAAAAAAGGGATGGAATAAAAACCATATTTTTTGGAAAGGGCAGTAGATGTTATAAATAAAAGAATATACAAGATGGGGTGGGGTTGGAGCTTATTGACATCAACTGGCAAACAAAGATTTTTTTTTTAGAAAAGACAAAGTAAATCTGCAATTGGACATGGTACTAGGAGGGAAGAAGAGTTGAGGGGAAGTAAGTAGAGCAATCAGGATCAGAATGATGAAAGTTTATTTTTTTTTAAATTAATTAGATATTTGATCAGCTTTCTTAAGTTTTTCAAAACTGTTGGTCTTTACAATATTGTTGTCATTGTATAAATTGTTCTGGTTCTGTTTATTTTAATTTGCTTAAGTTCATTTGCAAGTGTTCCTAGGTTTTCCTGAACCTATAACTTTCCTCATTTCTTATAATACAACAATATTCCATTATGCTGAATTATCTGACAACTCATTTTTTCAGGATGTTATGTAGTCAATTTGGGTCTGTGTCTTTTTCTCATATTATTTTATTAGGGTCTATAAAGAATGTTTTTTCTACCTTTTTGCATATGCTTATAATTCCTCTATGGTCTAGAAAATGGCCAGTTTTTCTAAAGCTACCACAGAATGCTGGTAAATATAAGTACTGCTTAATATTCCTATTTGGAAGTTACCATAGGTCAGTAAAATCTAATTCTCCCAGTAAAGTACTCAAGCTTTTAAATTTTTCCTGATGTGCCTTTCTTCTGGATTTACCAAACTCAGACAGAAGCATAATAAAGTCTTCTACTTTCATTTTGTTACTGATGATTTCTTTTAAAACTGTCTCTGCTTTCAAGATTAGACACCATGTTGTTTGATGCACACTTATTTAGTAATGTCCATTGTCTATGATGCTTTTAAGAATAATGTACCTTTCCTTTTCATCACTCTTGACATTATCAAATTCTATTCAAGAATAACAAAAAAACAACAAGAATAGAAATTTCATTCAAAATAAGAATACAAAATATGTGGGTGTTAACTTACCAAGATAAGATTTGTATAAAATACAACTAAATACACTCTTTAGAGAAACTTTGAGATACCTTAACAACTGAAGAGCTACTGACTACTCATGGTAGGACTGTGCCTAAATAAAAAACGATGATACTATATCAACATTGAGCTCACAGATTTAGAGTAGTACTAACCAAATTTTTGATGACATATTTATAAACCTAGACAAAATAACAATATCACCCCCTCTTTTCTGTCCCTTCCCTCATGCTGTTTTAGCTCTCAGCCTCTCCTTTTGGAACAAGGCCTTTCTGGCAAGAGCTATACAGGTTCCAATGGGAAAATTCGATTCCTATCCCCTGTCCCTAGAGACCACCTCAACCCTGGAAGGGTTGGCTCTGCTTGTGAAAACAGTGATCAATTAATTAATTAATAAACATTTATTAGGTACATACTATGTATAGGCATTGTGTTAAGCACCAGGGATAGAAAAGGAAGGCAAAGATAAGTCTCTACCCTCATGAAGTTTACAATCTAATGGAGATAACATGCAAATATATAAAGCAAGGTAGGGGTGTGTGTGTGTGTGTGTGTGTACACACACAGGTTAATACATACAAAATGATTAACAGAGGGAAGGCACTAGAGGTAAGAGGGATTAGGAAAGGCTTCCTGTATAAGGTAGGATTTTAGCTGGGACTTAAAAGAATTCAGAGAGATCAGTAGTTGGAATAGAGGGACAATATTCCAGGCATGGAGGACAGAGAATATACCCAGAACTGAAACAGTGTCTTGTAGGTGGAATGACTAAACGGTCAATATTACTGAATTGAAGAATACATGTCAAGAAGTAAGATGTAAGAAGACTGGAAAGGTAGGAGTGGGCTAGTTTACAAAGGGCTTTACATGCCAAATAAAGCATTTTGTATTTGCTGTTGGAGGCAACAGGAAGTCACTGAAGTTCACTGAGCAGGGGAAAGTGGATGAATAGAGAGTGGATTGGAACGGAGAGACTTGAGGCAGGCAGACCCATTGGCAACTATTATAGTAATCAAGGCATGAAATTTTTGGGCAGCTTGCACTACAATGGTGGCAGCATCAGAGGAGAGATGGGAGTACATAAAAGAGATGTGGCAATGGTAAAAACCGTCAGGCCTTGGAAACATTTTGGATATGGGGGAGGGGAGGGGTGGTGAGAGCTAGAGAGGAATCTAGGATGACTGAGACTGTGAGTATGAGGGACTGGGAGGATGGTGTTATCTCTACAGAAATAGGGAAGGTAGGTGGGGAGGGTGGAGAGTCTAGGATAAAAGAGTTCTGTTTTGAACATACTGAGTTTAGGATGTCTATTGTATGTACAGTTTGAGATGTATAAAAGGTAGTAGGAGATGCAAGATTGGAGGTCAGCAGAGTGTTTGGGGCAGGACAGGTATATTTGAGAATCTAGAGATAGTAGATGGTAATTAAATCTATGGAAGCTGATGAGATGATCAAGTGAAGTAGCATAGAAGGAGAAGAGAAGAGAGTCCAGGAAGAACCTTGAGGGACAACTATGTTTAGAAGGAATGACCTTTAAGAGGATTCAGCAAAGGAGACAGAGAAGGATGGATCAGATAAGTAGAAGTAAGAGAGAGTGTCCTAGAAAACATAGAGGAAAGAAGGTATTAAGGAAGGGAGAATGATCAAGCTAAAATTTTCTCAGGGAGAAAGAACTGAGAAAAGGCCATTAGATCTGGCAACTAAAATCCTTAGCAACTTTGGAAAAAGCAGGTTCAAGTGGAATGATAGGGTCTGAAGTCATATTGTAAGGAGTTAAGATGCAAAGGAGAGGAGAAAAAGTTGAGAAATCTATGGTAGACTATCATTTTAGCTACAAAGGACAGAAAAGATGTAGGATGACAATTAGCAGGGACTGAAGGATCAAATGAAGTTTTTTTGAAGATGACAGAACCATAGCATGTTCCTAGGCAGTAGGAAAGAAGCCTAGAGAGGGAAAGACTGGAAATAAGTGAAAGTGGGTATGACAGAGGGACAATCTACTGGAGGAGATGGGATGGAATGGGATCACTTGAACAAGTAGAAGGGTTTAGGCATTGTAGAGTTAACATCATTTCATGACGTGAGACAAGGATGAAGAAGACAGTAACAGAAGACACTCAAGTGATATCTGGTGAGAAAAGGGAGCTTATGACAAATGGATTCAATTTCTTTTGTAAAATATGAGGCAAAGTTCTCAATTGAGTGGGGGAAGGAGGTGGTGGGAGAAAAGCCATGGCAGGTTTGAGAAGGGATGAAAAGATTTGGAAGAGCTACTAAGGAGAATAGGAGGGTAAAAACTGCCTAGCAGCAGTGAGGGTCCAGTTGAGTCAAGTAAAAGGTCTATATCTCTTCCATTTCTTTTTCAGTGAGACAGAGTGAGTCACACATAATGAAAAAGCATGGATAGATGACGATCTGGATTCACAGATATCATTATATTATCTTTCCTCCCAAACCCAACCATCACTCAAAACCACTTTGTCTCTGTAAAGTGCACCACCGTTTTTCCAGTCAACCAGGTAATCACAACTTTAGTGCTATCTTTGATTCCTCAGTTTCCTTCATCTTACATTCAATAAGTCCATTTGGTTGCCAAATCTCATGAGTTCTACCTCCTTATTGGCCACATATGCTCCCTTTTCTCTCTATTTAAACAGCTATCATTCAATTTCAGACCCTCATCAATTCTCACCAACTCTCACCTAAACTACTGAAAAAAATCTCCTTATTGATTTCTCTGACTCAAGTCACTTCTCACTATAATCCATCCTCTATAAAATTATCAAAGTAAATTCCTAAATTTCAAGCATATTCACTCAATAAATTCCAGTGTTCTGACTCTAGGACCAAATATTTCTTTTTTTATCTCATTCTTTTTTAATTTTTGTATTGGTATAAGTTTCATAATGTACATAATTAATAGTATAGCAGTACATTATTTAATTTATAAATAAGTAGATATACATATGAGGGACTGAATACTCCAAGGAAAGTTGCCAATTAAAGAAGGGCAAAATTGAGAGCTTTACAGTGTGAAACTTTTAAAATGTCTACTGACTACCTGCACTTGCTTCTACTAAATTTCCAGATGCTTACATAAATCCAATTTAAGAGCATTACAGACTAAGAATTAAAAGGGCCCTCACAGGTCACCTAGCACTATTACAGTACATTAATGTCATACTCATCTTCCTAGAATATTTTTATTCTATTACTTTTCTATACAAGGAGGTAAATGGTTCCCTTTTGTGTATTATGCCTGTTCAAACTCATTAGCTTGACATCTGAAGTTTTCCCACCAACTGATCCTACATTAATGCCTCCCATACTCCACAAATAGAACCCTCCACTTCAAACAAACCAGTTGCTTTACTGTTCCCAACACATATTTATCAATGGCTCCAGGGCATAGAATGTTCTCCCTTCCACGATGCAACTCTTACAGTTCCTTTAAAGTTCAGATCAAATTCTACTTCAAGGTTCTACTTATCAAGGCCATTTGACTTTTGCTTCTATCTTTAAGAAAATTTAATTTAGCATAACCTACAATGTAACAAACCTATACAGATGATTTCAGTGACATGGGCAGTTCCCCTATCAAGGGCAAAACTCATGAAAAAGATCACCAAAAATAGACAGTTAGCAGAACAGGTCTGCAGATCACAATTTTGAGATGGTATGTCTTCTCTAGGTTGAAATGGAACAACCACTGATATGTTTTAAGCAGGTATTTAAGCTAGCTATTCATCCATCCCATCCTTATACTCATCAAAACACAAAGTATCTGTGTCAAAAGCATGCTCTTTGTATGATCACTAAGAATTTCATGACACAGAACCAAAAGTCTAGCTGAATTAAATGGGAAATAATTACTTCCAACCTATTTTGCTACATATCATCTTAACTTAAAGAAACTTAGAAACAAAAAGAATGAGTTCTAATAAGGACCTACATTCAAGTCAGTACCAATATGGAAAAACACTTAATAAACCAAAAATGATAGCAAAAGTAGCTCCTTAGCACCTCACACTCAAGTTCCTGTCTCTTCCCTTTAGCATTCCCAACTCAATAAGCACAGTCAGTACGTGTTTATTAATGTTGGTAATAAACAGATACGGTCTCCTGGGGTGTTTTGCTTTGCACTCTACTGCCCACCCACTGTTTCTTCAAGCTAGATTCTTGCTGCACTCTTTTGAGACATTGCACTATCGCAATAGCATTCTGAAATGCATTCAACATACACAATCCAAAACCGAATGGTGCTTTTAATCACACTTTCCTTGGAACACACTTCTATAAAAGCTTCTCCATGTAGAAATTAATCACCAAACTCAATACAATAAAGTTAAAAACCACCCTGTGGCATAAAAAACTATGGGGGGGGGGGGGGGGAGGGCATGACACTGCTGTGTGATGTTGCCTAGTATATATGCTAGAATACCTATGATCTGAGCAGAGTTTAAAAGAGGGTCAGGGTCAGCTCTTAGCATTTCCATTTTTTCTCTCAACCTGAAGTGACACAGATATAAGGAGTCTACAATATCTCAGAAAGAACATGATGACATTTTAAAGGATACCACACTGCTTCTGAGAAGAACATGGAATATTTTTAGCTTTAAGTCTAGACAGATAATTAGCAAACAAATTCTTCCTGAAACCAACAACCCCACATGATAAGAAATGCCTTAGAGGCCTCTGAATTTTATAAGATTAAAAATTTAGAACTACAAATTGTTCTTAGAGATAATCTAGACCAAGTTCCTCCTTTGACAGAAATGGGAACTGGGGATCAGAGACATAAAATTATGTGTCGACACAGCCATTGAGTAGCAGAACCAGAACTCTATGACTTGAAACTCTTTCCAACAATCAAAAACATGACAGAAAATATTTATACTTTATATCTTCTTCCCATATCATCTAATCTCTCTTGAATCATCCTCTAAAACAGTAGTATCAAACTAACAGCAATAGGTACCCGAGAGGTGCATACTGAATTAGAAAACCACAAATGATTTTGTCAAACATTTTCCAATTACATTTTAATCTGGTTTGGGAGCATTAGGGGGTTTTGCTGCATCTCTACTCTAGAACAAAAAGTGGTTTTTAAAAAATTAATCTAAAAATTCAATTACACTGTTTCATCCAGGCCAGGTCTCATATTTCCAAGTGTTAAATTTAATTCATTACTAAGCTAAACCATTACAGAAGATCACAAAATGCTCACTTCGAATTTTATTCTTCTGCTTTTTTACCCATTAAAGGCATGTGATCATATTTGTAATCCAGCACTTCAAGACAGGCTACACAGAAAATAAAGTTTCAGATAATCATTAAATTATTTTTGCTAGTCAGTTGTTCAGACATGTCCAACTCTTCATAACTCCAAAGGCCATACTGCCCAGGGAGTTTTTGTGGCACAGATACTGGAATAGTTTACCATTTTCTTCTCCAGTGGATTAAGACAAACAGAAGTTAAGTTACTGGCCCAAGATCACACAGTTAGTGTCTGAAGATGGATTTGAACTCAGGTCTTCCTGACTACCAGACCCAGTGCTCTATCCCCTGAACCACCCAGGTACCTCCTAAAACATTTTACCCTGCATTGGCCAGGAATTGAATCCAGGTTTCCCTGCATGATAGTCTAGAATTCTAACACTGAACCACCAATACACACACTTAAGACATGAAATCAATACTAAGTACTTAGGAAACAACACAAAGCGCAGTTTGGGAGGTAGTGCATTCTAATAAAGGTTGTAAGGAAAACTGGGACTTATTCTAGACTTGTGAGTCACAACTTTTTCTCACTAATTTTTTCAACCAAGAAAACATTTCATGTTAGAAAGCTCTTTCTATGAAACAATCTATCACAACTAAAACTCCTCGATAAAAAAGCTTTTTTGAAAAGAAGCTTTTGAGAGCAGAAAAAACAAAACTAAATGTTTTAATAACAATACATAAATGCTAACCAAGCAGGTACTTTCTATCATAAAGGCAATGAAACAAGAATTCTAAGATTCAGGAGTGTCTATTATTATAGTTATCAATTATAATAAAGACACAGCTTACTTTATACAAATCTAGTATAACAACTTGGATTCTACAAAACAGACAAATTGGGAGATGATTATTTGCTTTAAAAACAATTCAGAGAGGGGGAGGAGCCATGATGGCAGAGTGGAATGATAAACATATGCTAGCTCCTAACCCACATCCCATTAAATACCTGTAAAGAAGAACTCCCAACAAATTCTGGAGCAGTCGAAGCCACACAACGGAGTGGAGGAGATTTCTGTTCCAGAGAGCCCTGAAAAACCAACACCAAACGTCCATCGCGCACTGGACCTGGAGCAGAGCCCAGCCCTGCTTTGGCCACTTGGCATTGAGAGGAGCAGATCCAAGCAGGCTTCAGGGACAGAATCTCCAGCGGTTGCCCAGGTCCCTCAACCCACAGGTGCCAAAGGTCAGTGAGAGAGTCTTTTTGGCTGGCCAAGAGGGGAGTGGCATGTCTCCATAACTCAGGCCCCCTCAGGAGGCAGCAGCGGAGGCAGCAGCAGACAGGAGCTCCCAAAGCAGACAGGAGCTCAGATCCATTGCTGAAGGCTTCCCCATAAACCCCCTGAGGGAACTGAGCCACATGCACAGGCCCTGCCCCCACCTGAGAACCTGAACTTAATCTCACACTGAACAGCAGTCTCGCCCCCCCTGAAATCCCTGAGGCTGGAAAGCAGAATTTTAATCTCAGCCCCCAAGCACTAGCTGGGTGAACAGGAGGCCAGGTGGGTGTGGAAAGGAAACTCAGAAGTCAAGTAACTAGCTGGGAAAATGCCCAGAAAAGGGGGAAAAAATAAGACCATAGAAGGTTACTTTCTTGGTGAACAGATATCTCCTCCCATCCTTTCAGATGAGGAAGATGCTTACCATCAGGGAAAGACATAGAAGTCAAGGCTTCTGTATCCCAAACATCCAAAATAAATATTCAATGGTCTCAGGGCATGGAAGAGCTCAAAAAGGATTTTGAAAATCAAGTTAGACAGGTGGAGGAAAAACTGGGAAGAGAAATGAGAGAGATGCAAGAAAAGCATGAAAAGCAGGTCAACACATTGCTAAAGGAGACCCAAAAAAGTGCTGAAGAAAATAATGCCTTGAAAAATAGGTTAACTCAATTGGCAAAAGAGGTTCAAAAAGCCAATGAGGAGAAGAATGCTTTCAAAAGAAGAATTAGCCAAATGGAAAAAGAGGTTCAAAAGCTCACTGAAGAAAATAGTTCTCTCAAAATTAGAATGGAACAGATGGAGGCTAATGACTTTCTGAGAAACCAAGAAATCAACAAAACAAAACCAAAAGAATGAAAAAATGGAACATTATGTGAAGTACCAAATTGGAAAAACAACTGACCTGGAACATAGATCCAGGAGAGACAACTTAAAAATTGACTACCTGAAAACCATGATCAAAAAAAGAGCCTAGACATCATCTTTCATGAAATTATCAAGGAAAACTGCCCTGGTATTCTAGAACCAGAGGGCAAAATAAGTATTCAGGGAATCCACAGATCACTGCCTGAAAGAGATCCAAAAAGAGAAACTCCTAGGAACATTGTGGCCAAATTCCAGAATTCCCAGGTCAAGGAGAAAATACTGCAAGCAGCTAGAAAGAAACAATTCAAGTACTGTGGAAACACAACCAGGATAACACAAGATCTAGCAGCTTCTTTTTACATTAAGGGATAGAAGGGTGTGGAACATGATATTCCAGAAGTCAAAGGAACTAGGACTCAACCCAAGAATCACCTACCCAGCAAAACTGAGTATAATACTTCAGGGGAAAATATGGTCTTTCAATAAAATAGAGGACTTTCAAGCATTCTTGATGAAAAGACCAGAGCTGAAAAGAAAATTTGACTTTCAAACACAAGAATGAGAAGAAGCATAAAAAAGTAAACAACAAAGAGAAGTCAAAAGGGACTTTCTAAAGTTGAACTGTTTACATTCCTACATGGAAAGACAATATTTGTAACTCTTGAAACTTTTCAGTATCTGGGTGGTTGGTGGGATTACACACACACACACACACACACACACACACACAGAGACAGAGCACAGAGTGAATTGAATAGGATGGGATCATATCTTAAAAAAATTAAGGTTAATGGATAAGAGAAATGTATTGGGAAAAGAGAGGGAGAAATGGAATGGGGCAAATTATTTCTCACAGAAGGGGCAGGCAGGAGACTTTTTAGTGGAGGGAAAAAGAGGGGATGAATACAGAGAAGCATGGAAACATGATGCACAGAGAAGAGGCAAGAAAACAATATACACACTAACTAAAACAATGGATATGGAAAGAATGACAATAGAAAAATCAAAAGTAAATGTAACAAAATTATAAAGATCCAGCAGAATTCAAATGAAGAGATATGAGAGGACACCCCTAACTCATCCATTCCTGTAGGTAGAAAATCCACAGGTGTTATACATTACACATGTTTTCAGACTTTGTTTAAATGTATTGATCATTTGTGCTGATTTTTTCCCTCCTATAAAAAATTGTATGTTATAAAGGATCTGGGAGGGAGGAGAGAAGAAATATTTGGGATAACTATTACGTGACATAAATAAAAACTATTTTAAAAATACAATAGGGAAATACTTGATAAAAATAAAATAGAATATAAAAAATAAAAAGGAGAATCAACAGCATCCTAAATAATAACAAAATTGAAGAGGTAATAATAGAAAAGGAAATCCCACTCAAAATAATTACAAAGTAAATGAAATATTTGGAAATGAATCTACCAAAGCACATTCATTTGTTGTATAGATTAAATTACAAAATGCTCTTTAAAGAAATTAAGAACAAATTAAATAGCTTGAATATTATTTAGGGGCTTCATAGCTGAGTAAAATGGCAATACAACCAAAGTTAATTTATAGAGTGAATGTTACGTCACACAAACTAATAAAGGAACACTTTACAGAGCTATATATATTTTTTAAATTATTTGTTATAAAAAAAGATCTAGGAAATCAAGGCAAATAATAAAAAGGTAGAAATGAAGGGGACTAGTACTTCCAGATAGCAAACCTTACTATAAAGCAATCAAAACCTATGTTCCAGGTTAAAAAGTAGACCAATGGAACAGATTAGACAAGGGAGAATCAGAAATTAAGTAGCATATTAACCCTATGTTTAATAAACTTGACAACATAAATTAGCTAGAGAGATTCCCTATTTGACAAGAGAAAATTTTAAAAGTCTCTCAGAAATTAGACTTAAACCAATATATTACAAAATGGATAGGTGAATCTAAACATGAAAAATAATAACATGAAAAATTAGAAGGGCAACAGCTCTGATACCTTTTATACCTGTGGATAAAAAAGAGGTGAATTCTCTCTCTCCCTCTCTCTCATTAATATTATTTTTATGTTCATTTCCAAATCTTCTCTCCACCTCCACTCCCTCCTTCAACCACTGAGAAGCCAAGAAATATGATACCCGTTGATATGAAGTCATGCAAAAACATTATTTCCGTATTAGCCATGGAGTGGGGAAGAAGGCGAAGGGGAACAAAGAAAGAGGAAAAATATATACTTCAGTCTGTACTTTGAGTCCATTCTGGAGGTGAATAGCATGTTTCATCAAGAGTCCTCTGGAATTGTAACAGATCATCCTACTGATCATCATTAATTAAATCTTTCACAGTTCACTGCCTTTGTAATAATGCTTTTACTGTGTACATGTTTCTACTGGTTCTGTTCAATTCACTTTGCATTAGCTCATAAGTCTTCCCAGGTTTTTCTGAAACCAGTCTCTTCATCATTTCTTAAACAACAGTAACCATCATATTCATGTACCATACCTTGTTCAGTCACTCACCAATTTATAGGCATCTTTTCAGTTTCCCATTCTTTGCCACCACAAAAAGAGCTGCTATAAATATTTTTATGCATATGGGTCCTTTTCCTTTTAATTTAATCTCTTTAGGATACAGGCTTAGTTGTGGTATTACTGGGACAAAGGGTAAACAATTTTATAGCCCTCTGGATATAGTTCCAAATTATTCTCTAGAATGGTTGTACTAATTTATAGCTCCACCAACAATGCTTTAAGGTACCTACCATCCCATATCACCTCCAGCATCTATCATTTTCCGTGTCATCTTAGACAATCCGATGAGGATGAGGCGGTACCTCAGGGTTATTTCAATTTATATTTATTTCTCTAATTATGAGTGGTTTAGGCTATTTTTTATATGACTATTGATAGCTTTGATTTCTTCCTGTGAAAACTGATTTCATATCTTTTGGTTATTCATCAACAGGAGAATAACTTAGTTTTATAAATATGGCTCAGTTCTGTTGAGGGCTAGGATGGAGTGCCATGGCAAGTGCAGGCCAGAACTTTGGGAAAGCCTATTCTCTGAGACTGTGCTCATTATCATCTGGTATTGCTCTCCATACCCCCATGGAGGTTGCTGTCTCTGTGAGATAAACCAGACAACTACAGAGTACAAGGGATATGTAAAATAGATGCCCTCTGGGATAACATTCCTTAAGAAAATAAGACTGGCCAAATTATTAGAACTGGAGACAAGCCAATGGTCAAGTAGACTTGTAGTTTTTGTCTTTTTAAATTTGGACCCTCAGCTCAATAAAGTGGAGTTGTCCTATCTTCTCCTGCCTGACCGTGTCTTTCTTATTCACCCCTTCACCGAGCCATGTGGAGAAGCTGGCCAGCTGCCATACAGTTCCCTATATATTTGAGAAATGAGGCCTTTATCAAAAAATATAACATAAAAACACTTTCCAGTTTCCTGCTTTCCTTCTTATTTCGGCTGCATTTGTGTATTGTGTGCCTAATTTATTCTACTCATCAATCACACATTTCTCCTCAAATACCAAATTGTTTTGATGATTCTGAGAATTGATACTATACTTGTACATCTTCTCTCATCTGAGAATAAGTATGCCTTGCATTGGAAGTCCCTGATTAAGATGAGAAGCAGTGACCAAACCAAGTAGACTGAAACATCCATCAGGGAAACCGGGGAGAAGTTTGAAATGGAGACCACATACCAAATGGAGACCACATGGAGCATCAGGTAATGTTGATGAGACATCAAGAAGAGTTTTATATGATGGAGAAGCTACATAATAAGATGGTGTAGAAACTAAGCAATTGAGCTCAATCAGAAAAGGAAGGCAGACTTTTGAGATAACAGGAAGAAATGAGGCACTGGCAACAAGATGCCTTCAAAGTAAACTTTGTTATTTCAAAGAGTAGGGGGCACAGACTGGCTAGATGGGTACAGGAGGTGTCATGAACCTCTACAAGAGAAAATCCTTGTGAGGTGTGAATGTGCCAACTCATGCCCTAAGGGCTCCAGGGCCTAGTCCAATTAGCCCAGAGGGAAATATAGGAGTAGCCCCATCATCAAACGACTGCTTTGAAGGAGTTGGGAGTAATGGGTAGAAACCACCTAAATTCAACTGAGAAACTCTAGGGTCCTTTCTTTTACATTACTTTTTAACTGATATTCTTAATCTTCTGACCCTCCAGATGAATGTTGCTGTTATTTTTTCTGGCTCTATAAAATAATTCAATCAAAATAGTTTGGTATGAGACTAAATTAATTAATTAATGTAGTGCTGACATTTTAAAATATTGGGTCAGCTTACCTATGAGTAACTAAAATTTCTCTAATTCTTTATCATTATCATCCGGTATTGCTTTGTGTGAAAAGTGTTTTGTAACTGTGTTCATATAGTTTCTGTATCTTGGTTAAGTACTCCCAAGTATTTTAAACTGTTTGAACTATTTTAAATGGAATTTCTCTAACTCTTACCACTCAGTTTTGTTGGTAATATATAGAAATGTTGATGATTTGTATGGATTTATTTTATATCCTACAATTTCACTAAAGTTGTTCATTGTTTAAATTAGTTTTTTTTAGCTGACTCTCTAGGGTTCTCTAAGTATACGACAACATTACCTGCAAAAAGTAATAGTTTTTTCCTCACTGCCTACATTTATTCCTTCAATTTCTTTTTTCATGTCTTATTGCTAATAGCTAGGACAATACCGAATAATAACTGATAATGATATCCTAGCTTTAGCTCTAATCTTAGTGGAAAGGCTTCTAGTATACCCCTAATAGAGATGTTTGCTCTTGATTTTAGCTAGATACTAACCATTTTAAGAAAAACTACGTCTATTTCTATACTTACTAGTATTTTCATAGGAATAGGTGTTATAGTTTGTCAAAAATCTTTTTCTGCATCTATTGATATAATCATGATTTTCATTATATTTGCTATTGATATGGTTCATTATGCTTATAGTATTCCTAATAATGAACCAGCTCTGCATTCCTGGCCTAAAATCCCACCTATTCACAGTATGTAATATTTGTGATATACTGCTATAATCTCCTAATTCTTTTTTAATTTTTTGCATCAATATTCATTATAGATATTGGTCTATAATTTTCTTTCTCTGTTTTTACTCTCCCTGGTTTAGGTATTAAAGTCAAATTTGTGCCACAGAAGGAATCTTATAGGACTCTCTCCTTACCTACAGTTTTATATAGTATTAGAATTAATTGCTCTTTAAATGTTTAGGTTATAGTGTGCGAGAGTTTTTTCTGGTAGACTTGGAACTTCGAAATAATGCAAGAACTTACTTTAAAAAAAAAATCCCAGTGGTGGTATTCTAAGGCAAAATGTCTTCCACACTCAGAGAAAGAAATATGGAAATCATTTGCAGAATGTAGCAGATCATGTTTGTATGTGTGTGGGTTTTAGTGTATTATGTTTTGATTTGTTATATGATTTCTTCCATTTCTTTTAGTTCAACTACGTAACATGACTACTGTGAAAATGTACTCAATAGGAAAGTATATGTAGAACCTATACAGAATTGTATGTTGTCGCGGGGAGGGAAGAGGGTAATGGGGAAAAGGTGAGGGGGGGATAAAATCTTAATTTTAAGGAAGTGATTGTAGAACACTAAAAAAATAATAAAAAAAGTTTAGATTAAACTATCTGAAAATTATTTTCTAGAGCTGGAAAGAATAATATCAAAATTCATCTGGAAGAAAAAAAGGTCCAGAATAGCAAAGTAACTAACAAAAACAAAGCTAGGGAAGGTGGCCTGGCTCTACCAGATCTCAAGTTGTAGTATAAAGCAGCAATTATCAAAACCACTTGGTATGGGCTAAGAAATAGAAGGGTAGACAAGTGGAATAGGCTAGGTACTCAAAATACAGTAAGGCAACAAATACAACAATCTACTGTTTGATAAATCCCAAGGACCCCAGCTTCTGGGATGAGAACTCACTGTTCGACAAAAATTGCTGGGCAAAATGGATTAAAGTGTGGCGGAAAATAGGCATAGGCCAATGCCTTACACTATACACAACAATAAAGTCCAAATGGGTACATGATCTAGGTATAAAGATTGATGATATAGACAAATTGGTGGAGCAAGAAATAGTGTATTTATCAGATTTATGCAGAAGGGAAGAATTTTTGACTAAAGAAGAGATAGCGTTATGAAGTACAAGACACATAATTTTGATTACATTAAACTGAAAAGTTTTTGCACAACCAAATCCAATGAATCCAAGATTCAGAGGAATGCAGAAAACTGGGAAAGAATTTTTGCAGCTAGTGTCTGTGATAAAGGCCTCATTTCTAAAATATATAGAGAATTGAGTCAAATGTACAAGAATATAAGTCATTCCCCAATTGATAAATGGTCAATGGATATGAACAGGCAATTTTCAGAGGAAGAAATTAAAGATATCTATAGTCACATAAAAAATGCTCTAAATCACTACTGATTAGAGAGATGCAAATCAAAACAACTCCAAGGTACCACATCACCCCTATCAGATTGGCTAACATGACAGAACAGGAAGATAATAAATGTTGGAGAAGATGTGGGAGAGCTGGAACACTAATTCATTGTTGGTGGAGCTGTGAGCTGATCCAACCATTCTGGAGAGCAATTTGGAACTATGCCTAAAGGGCTACAAAAATATGCATAGCCTTTGACATAGCAATACTGCTTCTAGAACTGTATCCCCAAGAGATCATAAAAATGGGAAAGGGTCCCACATGTACAAAAATATTTATAGCAGCATTCTTTGTGGTGGCCAAAAACTGGAAATCAAGGGGATGCCCATCAACTGGGAAATGGCTGAAGAAGTTGTGGTATATGAAAGTAATGGAATACTATTGTACTATAAGAAATGATGAACAGGAAGACTTCAGAGATGCCTGGAAAGACTTATATGATCTGATGCTGAGTGAAAGGAGCAGAACCAGGAGAACTCTGTGCACAGCAACAACCACAGTGTGCAAGAGTTTTTTCTGGTAGATATGGAACTTCGCTGCAATGCAAGGACTTAAAAAAATTCCCAATGGTCTTTTAAGGCAAAATGCCTTCCACATACAGAGAAAGAACTATAGAATTCAATAGCAGAATGTAGCAGATCATTTTCTTTTTTATGACATTTGGCTTTGTTATATGATTTCTCCCATTCATTTTAATTCTTCTTCACAGCATGACTACAGTGAAAATATATTTAATAGGAACGTATGTGTAGAACTTATATAAAATTGTATGTCATCTAGGGAAGGAAGGGAGGGAGGAGACAGGGAGAAGGTAAGGGAAAAAAAATCTAAGTTATATGGTAGTGATTGTAGAAAACCTAAAATAAATAAAATTAATAAAATTAAAAAAAACAAAATAAAATAAATGTATAGTAGTATTCACTTGTAAATCCTTCTGGTCCTTGGGTTTTTTCTTAGGGAGCTTATTTATGACTTGTTCAATTCATTTTTTCCTAAGATAGGGTTATTTCAGTATGCTATTTCTTCTTCTGTTAATCTAGACAATTTATATTTTTGTAAATATTCATCCACTTCATTTAGATTGTCAATATTACAGACATATAGCTCACCAACCTGCTCCTGATAAGTGCTTTAATTTCATCTTCACTGGATGTACATTCACTTTTCATTTCTAACACTGACAACTTAGCTATCTTCATTTTTAATCAAATTAGCCAATGATTTATCTATTTTATTCATTTTTTCACAAAATAAGTTCTTACTTTTATTTATTAGTTCAATAGGTCTTTTTTTTAAACTTTCAACTTTATTGATCTCACCTTTCATTTACTGGATTTCTATTTTAGTACTTAACTGGGGATTTTAAATTTTTTTTCCTTTTCTACTTTTTTAGCTGCATGTCCAATTTGTTGATCTGTTCCTTCTCTCTTTTATTTATTTAAGTGTTCCAGTTATAAATTTTCCCTTCAGTACTTCTTTGGCTGTATCCCACAAACTTTGGTATACTGGGTGAGTACTGTCATTATCTTTATGAAAGTGTTTCTATAATCTGCTCTTTGACCCACATATTCTTTAGAATTACTGAGTGTTCAATTAATTTTTAATCTATGTTTCAAAGGCCCTTTACTGAATGCAATTTTTATTGCATTATGGTCCTGAAAAGAGGGGTTTAATATTTGTGCTTTTCTGCATTTTTATACTCTTAATAGAGGTTTTTATACTCTTAATATATGATCAATTTTTGTGAAGATGGCATGCACAGTTAAGAAATAGGTATACTCCATTCTATTCTCATTCAATATTCTCCAGAGGTCTATCATCTCTAACTTTCTTAAAATCCTATTCATCTCTTTAATTTCTTTCTTGTTTATTTTATGGTTAAAAAGAGGAATTCTTAAACAAAGGATATAAATATAAAAGATAATATAATTTTGATTACATCAAATTTGATTACAACAAATTTATAAAATTTCTGCATAAATAAAATTAACCTAGGATATAAAGTAAGAAGAGAATGGAAAATAATCCTGTTGTCAAATACCTCTGATAAGGGTTTGGTATGCCATGCAAATTCCATTCCCCAAAAGATAAGCGGCCAAAGGATATCAACAAGCAATTTTCAAATGAAGAACTGCAAACAATTAACTAATATGAAAGACCATGCCAAGACAAATACAAATATGACAAATGCAAATCAAAACAATCCCAAAGTTTCACCGCACACTAAGTGAAGTGTCAAAGATAACAAAAGATAAGAACAGTCTGATGTTGGAGGGCTTGTGGAAAGACTGGTACACTAATGTATCATTAGTAGAATTACAAACTGGAAATAAATTTGGAATTTCATAAATAAAATGCCCATAGCATTAGACCCAGAGATTCCCCTAACAGTGACCATGGAGGTCCCTTACAAAAAGAAAGATTCTACATATTTATGACAGCATTTCTGTGGTAGCAAAAAGTTGGAAATAAGGTAGATACCTAAAACTAAGGAATGACTTAAAAAAACCAAACTGGTACATGAATGTAATGTAATAATCACAGATGACTGAATATCAATGTTGTGAAATTATGAAGAATTTGGCTTCAAGGAAGAGGTAAAAAGACATCTCATTTTGAGAGGCAGAAGGGTTCATTGATAATGTCAGCTACACACACACACACACACACACACACACACACATTCTCATCACTTTTACTGACTTTCTAAAATCTTCCTCTTCTTAAAAAATTCTTTGCTATAAAAGATGGCTCTTGATGGAGCTGTGAGCTGATCCAACCATTCTGGATTGCAATTTGGAACTATGCCCAAAAGCTACAAAAATGTGCATATCCTTTCACCCAGCAATTACACTTCTAGGACAGTATCCCCAAGAGATCATAAAAATGGGAAAGGGTCCCACATGTACAAAAATATTTATAGCAGCTCTCTTTGTGGTGGCCAAAAATTTGAAATCAAAGGGATGCCCATCAACTGGGGAATGGCTGAATAAACTATGGTATATTACTGTAATAGAATATTATTGTGCTATAAGAAATGATGAACAGGAAGACTTCAGAGACACCTGGAAATGCTTATATGAACTGATGCTGAGTGAAAGGAGCAGAACAAGGAAAACTTTGTACACAGCAAAACAGTGTGCAAGGAATTTTTTCTGGTAGACTTAGTACTTCATTGCAATGCAAGGATTTAAATAATTCCCAATGGTCTCTTAAGGCAAAATGCCTTCCACATTCAGGGAAAGAACTATGGAATTCAATCACAGAATGAAGCAGGCCATTTTCTTTTGTATTATGTTTTGGTTTGTTTTATGATTTCTCCCATTCATTTTATTTCTTCTATGCAATATGAAAATGAAACATAAAATGAAAATGTAGCTAATAGGAATGTATGTGTAGAATCTATATAAAATTGTTTGCCGTCTCAGGGAGAGAGTGGGAAAGGAGGGGGAGGGAGAGGAAAAAAATCTAACACATATGACTACTGTACAACACTGAAAACAATGTGGGGGGAAGATACAAAGGAAATTTAGCAATATAAAAGATGTCAATAAAATTATGTTTTTCAAAGGAAATCAGAATTTGAAGGCCAAGATTAAAAGAAATGTTAAAACAAAGTATATGAACACATGATAAGTATTCAATAAATACATTTAAATTTATTTATGTCATGCTCTTGATGGAGCAATTCTCCAAGTATTAACAGGATGTGCTACAATGTATGGTCAGAAAATCTTCCATATCAAAAAAGCATTATAGATAAATGTTCCACAGTGAAACTTTTCTTATATAATACTACTAAATTGTGATATGTATTCTCTTCTAAATAATCTCTCAAAGAAATAATTATTATCAGCATCAAATAGGTAACCATCTGGTTGGGTTTTTTTGGGGGGTGGGGGGGATTAAAGCCACCTAAAATCCTTCTCTAAAGTCCAGATATTTAGTTAAAACAGTAATTGAAATCTCTATGTCACAAAAGGATGAAGAACCTGCTTCTCAGTTCTTTTGGTTTCCATTCCAAAGGCGTGGAGCCTGCATGTCAAACTAAAAAGTTTTCTGTGAAATGTTTTCCCAGAAATCTAGCCAAGGTTTTTGTTTTTCACATGTAATACCGAGGTGGACAGGTAGGTGGAGCAGTGAACGGTTCCAGACCTAGAGTCAGGAGGAAGTGAGTTCAAATCCTATCTCAGACAATTATTAGCTATGTGACCCTGAGCAAGTCACTTAACCTTATTGGTCTTAGTTTCTCATCTGTAAAATGATTTGGAGAAGGAAATGGCAAACCACTCCAATATCTTTGCTAAAAAGCCCCGAAAGGATTCATGGAGAGTCAGTCACAACTGAAATGACTCAACAACAAATTCAGAAACATAGCTATTGACAAGAATATGTCATAAAGGACTTTGAATGTATTTGAAATTTTACTACATAGTGGGCATGGTGCTGCATACCTATAACCTCTGTTACTGGAGAAAGTGAGGCTGGTGAACTAACTGTCCTAGCTCCAGAGTTCTGAGCTGTCTAGCTGTTTAGATATCTGTACTAAGTCCACCATCAATATCCTAAGCTTTCCAGGAGAAAGGAAATCACAAGGCTTTGTAAGAACAAATTGGCCCAGGTAAAAAATGGAAAAGCTCCCAAGCAGATCACTAACAGAGGCAGGTCCTTGAGGGAATACTTCACTTCCAGTCTGGGAAAGTATAAGAAAATCCTGTTGCAAAACAAAAGTGAAAACAAAACAAAACAAATTTCATTGCATTACCTTACCTTATTGTGTTTCTAAAAAAAAAAGGGGGAGAAACATTTCGATTCTTTTCTTCTATGTTCCAAAACCACAACCAGCTATATTTTTAAAATAAATTTTAAAAGATTTGAAATTGATTTTAAAATCATATAGGCCTAGAATAACCAATTTCCTGAGTAAATAAACAGGCCACAGAAAAATTCATAAATTACTCACCAATGGATACAATGAAAAGCAGAACCCAAAGAGAAAAATGGGCCCAAATCCATTACAACAAATATAATGAATATCATAATAAAATGAAATCATTTTGTTTTTTCTTTATCATTTCTCCCAATTGTTTTAATTCTTCTATGCAACATGACCAATGTGAGAATGTGTTTAATAAGAATGTATGTGCAGAAACCATATAAGATTGCATGCTGTCTCAAGGGAGCAAGGGGAGAAAATTTAAGACTTATGGGAGTAATGTTGAAAACTGAAAACAAATTAACTAAAAAACAAATTAAATAAACAAAAGGAAACCATTTTGAGAGGTAGAGACAAGATGGCAGAGCAGAAGCAGAGACCAGAGGTCTCCCCCCAAAACCTTTGAGAAACCTAAAAAAAAAATGACTCTAAACAAATTCTAGAGCAGCAGAAGCCACAAAATGATGGACTGAAGCAAATTTCTACCCCAAGACAATCTGGAAGGTGGATAAGAAAGTTCTACCACATTGGGCTGGGAGCAGAGCACAGTTCAGTGTGGGCTGACCTAGCAGGAGCAAGTCTTAGGGGACTGAATCACTGGCAGCTGCTGAAGTTTTCAGACTTCTTAACCTACAAATGCCTAAGACAGCTTAGAAGGTCAGCAAGAAGGGTCTCTTACCTGACTTGAGAGGGGAGTATATTCCAGCCCCAGTCTCAGACTGAGGGCAACAGCAGCCACTGCTGAAAGGAAGGCTGCTTCTGGTGCCCTCCACTTAACAAAGCCTTTTCAAAGGCAAGTAATTGGCTAGGAAAATGAGCAAAAGTGGGGAGGGGAAGGGGGAAGAAACAGACTATAGATTCTTACTTTCTTGGTAAAAAGGTATTTTCTTACATCACTGGTGATGGGGAAGATCAAAACATGCAAACAGAAGAAGACAACAAAGCCAAGGCTCCTGCAAAACCTCCAAGAAAAATATGAACTAGTATCAGACCAAGGAAGAGCTCAAAAAAGATTTTGAAAATCAAGTAAGAGAAGAAGAGGAAAAATTCGGAAGAAAAATGAGTGATGAAAGAAAATCATGAAAAAAGGAGTCAATAGCTTGCTAAAGGACATCCAAAAAATGCTGAAGGAATCAACACCTTTAAGATTAAACTAACCCAAACAGCAAAAGAAGTCCAAAAACCAAATAAAAAGCAGAATGGGCCAAATGGCAAAAGAGGTTCAAAAACTCACTGAAGAGAAATAATTCCTTCAAAATTAGAATGGAGCAAATGGAAGCTGATGACTTTATGAGAAATAAAGAAATTATAAAACAAAACCAAATGAAATAAAAAATAGAAGACAATGTGAAGTATCTCAGTGTGAAGTATCTAACCTGAAAATGGATCCAGGAGAGATCATTTCAAAATTACTGCTCTACCTGAAAGTCATGATCAAAAAAAGAGCCCAGACATCATCTTTAAGAAATTATCAAGGGGGGGTGGAGTCAAGATGGCGGAGTAGAAAGACGCACGTTTACGAGCTCCAACCCACAGCCCATAGATTTAATGTAAAAAGAGATCCCCATAAGTTCTGGATCACTGCAAGGTGTGCAGAAACAGAGTGGAAGAGATCTCCGTTCCAGAAAGCCCTGGAGAGCCGTCCCCAGGGTCCGTCGCGCCCCGGAAAGTGGACGCCACCCCAGCGCTGCCCTGGCCGCTGCCCCAGAGAAGCTGATCCGAGCAGGCTTCAGGGATGGAAGCTCTGGTGGCCGGGAAGGTCCCTCCGCCCACAGACTCTACAGGTCAGTGAGAGACACGAGGGGGGTGGGGTGTCTCTGTGGCTTGGGCCCCCTCGAGAGGAAGCGGTGGAGGCAGAGGCGGGGGCGGCGGCGGAGGTAGGGTGGCGCGGCCACGGCGGCCCAGGACTCCCCCAGCAGCAGGCAGGATCTTCATTACTGAAAGTCTCTGCATAAACAACCTGAAGGAGCTGAGCCTGGGAGATGGCCCTGCCCCACCCGCTCCATTTCTGAAGGTCTCTGCATAAAGCCCCTGAGGGAACTGAGCCTGGGAGGTGGCCCTGCCCCCATCCCAGCACCAGAACTAAAGTTCACATTGATTAGCAGCCGCGCGGCGTGGAAAGTCCATTTGAATCTCAGACCCCAAGCACTAGCTGGGTGGATCTAGGCGGGGGTGGACAGGAATCTCAGAAGTCAAGTAACTGGCTGGGAAAATGCCTAGAAAAGGGAAGAAAAATAAGACTATAGAGAGTTTTTTCCAACAAATGCAAATGATCCCGACTTTCGGATCTGATGACGATGAGCACATATTCTTGCCATCAAGGAAAGACGTGGAGGGCGGGGCCTTGGTACCCCAGACATCCCAGGGGGATGTCAGGTGGGCTCAGGCCTTGGAAGAGCTCAAAAAGGATTTTGAAAAGCAAGTTAGACAGGTGGAGGAAAAACTGGGAAGAGAAATGAGAAAGATGCAAGAAAAGTATGAAAAACGGGTCAATACCTTGGTTAAGGAGACCCAAAAAAATGCTGAAGAAAATAACAACTTGAAAAATAGGCTCACTCAATTGGCAAAAGAGGTTCAAAAAGCCAATGAGGAGAAGAATGCTTTCAAAAGAAGAATTAGCCAAATGGAAAAAGAGGTTCAAAAGCTCACTGAAGAGAATATTTCTCTCAAAATTAGAATTTAACAGATGGAGTCTAATGACTTTACGAGAAACCAAGAAATCACCAAACAAAACCAAAAGAATGAAAAAATGGAAGAGAATGTGAAATATCTCATGGGAAAAACAACTGACCTGGAAAATAGATCCAGGAGAGACAATTTAAAAATTATGGGACTACCTGAAACTCATGATCAAAAAAAGAGCCTAGACATCATCTTCCATGAAATTATCAAGGAAAACTGCCCTGACATTCTAGAACCAGAGGGCAAAATAAGTATTGAAAGAATCCATCGATCACCACCTGAAAGAGATCCAAAAAGAGAAACTCCTAGGAACATTGTGGCCAAATTCCAGAACTCCCAACTCAAGGAGAGAATCTTACAAACAGCTAGAAAGAAACAATTCCAGTACTGTGGAAATAAAATCAGGATAACTCAAGATCTAGCAGCTTCTACATTAAGGGATCAAAGGGCATGGAATAGGATATTCCAGAAGTCAAAGGAACTAGGACTCAAACCAAGAATCACCTACCCAGCTAAACTGAGCATAATAGTTCAGGGGAAAATATGGTCTTTCAATGAAACAGAGGACTTTCAAGCATTCTTGATGAAAAGACCAGAGCTGAAAAGAAAATTTGACTTTCAAACACAAGAATGAGAAGAAGCATGAAAAAGGAAACAGCAAAGAGAAGTCTTAAGGGACTCACCAGAAGTGAACTGTTTACATTCCTACATGGAAAGATAATATTTGTAACTCTTAAAACTTCTCAGTATCTGGGTAGTTGGTGGGACCATACACACACATGTACACGCATGCATGCACACACACATACACACATGCACACACATACAGAGACAGAGAGCACAGAGTGAATTGAATAGGATGGGACCATATCTTAAAAGAAATTAAGGTAAATGGTGAGAGAGAAATGTAGTGGGAGGAAAGAGGGTGAAATAGAATGGGGTAATTACATGTCATTTAAGAGGCAAGTAGGAGACTTTTTAGTGGAGGGAAAAAGAGGAGAGCTGAGAAAAAAACAAACAAACAAACAAAAAACAAGAAGTTTACCCTCATCACATTTTACTAAAGGAAGGAATAAAATGCACACTCATTTTGGTATGAAAACCTATCTTACAGTATAGGAAAGTGGGGGAGAAGGAGATAAGCAAGGGGGGGGGGATGATGGAAGGGAGGGCAAAGGGAGGAGGGACCAATTTGAAGTCAACACTTGGGGAGGGACAGGATTAAAAGACAGAAGAGAAACAATGAGGGGCAGGGTAGGATGGAGAGTAATTCACTTAGTCTTACACAACACGACTATCAGGGAAGTCATTCGCAAAATTACACAGATATGGCCTATATTGAATTGCCTGCCTTCCCAAAGGGAATGGGTGGGGAGGGAGGGATGGGGAGAATTTGGAACTCAAAGTTTTAGGAACAACTGTTTAGTATTGCTGTTGTTACTAGGAAAGAAGACATACAGTTAATGAGGAATAGAAAGTCATCTGACCCTACAGGAGAAAAGAGAAGATGGAGACAAGAGAAGGGAGGGATGACAGAAGAGAGGGCAGATTGGAGATAGGGAAAATTAGATTGCTTGGTGTATTGGGGTGGGGGGAGGGGATAAAAGGGGAGAAAATTTGGAACCCAAAATTTTGTGAAAATGAATGTAAAAAGTTAAATAAATAAAAAAAAAAGAAAAGAAAAGAAATTATCAAGGAAAACTGCCTTGATATTCTAGAATCAGAGGGTAAAGTAGAAATGGAAAGAATATACCAATCATCTCCTGAAAGAGATCCCAAAAGGAAAACTCATAGGAATATAGCAGCCAAATTCCAGAGTTCCCAGGTCAAGGAGAAAATATTATAAGCAACCAGAAAGAAACAATTCAAATATTTTGGAAATACAA
Organism: Bettongia penicillata ogilbyi; assembly: GCA_023548195.1. Classification (NCBI taxonomy): domain Eukaryota; kingdom Metazoa; phylum Chordata; class Mammalia; order Diprotodontia; family Potoroidae; genus Bettongia; species Bettongia penicillata. Next base: position 5,571,672 of record JAJHZJ010000158.1, read on the forward strand.
TCAGGATAACGCAAGATTTAGCAGCTTCTACGCTAAGGGATCAGAGGGCTTGGAATATGATATTCCAGAGGCCAAAACAGATAGGATTAAAACCAAGAATCACCTACCCAGCAAAATTGAGTATGATACTTATTGGGGGAAAAAAATGGAACATCAGTGAAATAAAGGGCTTCCAAGCATTCTTGTTGAAAAGACCCGAGCTGAATGGAGAATCTGACTTTCAAATACAAGAATCAAGAGAAGCATGAAAAGGTAAATAGGAAAGAGAAACCATAAGGGACTTATTAAAGCTGAACTGTTTACATTCCTACATGGAAAAATTATATCTGTAACTCATTCTCAGTATTAGGTTAGTTGGAGGATATATATATATATATATATATGTATATGTATATGCATATAAACATATATATTATATATAGCTGTGTGAATATATATGCATATATATGTATATTCATACGTATATGTATTTGTATGTATAAAGAGAGAGAGACAGAGAACACGGTAAGCTGAATCTGAAGGAATGGTATCTAAAAATAAAAATTAAGTGTTGAGGGGAATGTACTAGGAGAAAGAGAAAGGGAGAGGTAGAATAGAGTAAATCATCTCACATAAAACAGGCAAGAAAAAGCTTTTACAATGGAGGGAAAGAAGAGAAAGGTGAGAGGGAATAAGTCAGCCTTCCTTTCATTGGAATTTGGCTTCAGGAGAGAGTAATATACACACTCAATTGAGTATGAAGTTTATCTTACCCTATAGGAAAGTAGAAGGGAAAGGATAAAAGGGGTGGATAACAGAAGGGATGGCAGATTGGGGGAAGGGGTAATCAAAAGAAAACATTTTGCTAAAGAGACCAGTCAAAGGAGAGAACAGAATAAATGGAGGGTAGGACAGGACAGAGGAAAATATAGTTAGTGTTTCACAACATGACTGTTATGGAAGTGCTTTGCATGACTACACAAGTATAATCTGTATTGAGTTGTTTGCTTTCTCAATGAGAGTGGGTGGGGAGGCGAGAAGGGAGAGAGTGCAGAACTCAGCTTTAAAAATGAATGTTAAAAATTGTTTTTGCATGCAACTAGGAAATAAGATATAGAGGCAATAGGGTATAGAAATCTGTCTTGCCCTATAGGAAAATAGAGGAGAAGGGGAGAAGAAAAGAGAGCGGGGAGGTAATAGAAGGGAAGGAAGACTGGAGGAAAGGGCAATCAAAATACATGCTGTCCTGGGGAGGGAGAAGGGGGGAAATGGGGAGAAAATTTGAAATTCAAAATTTTGTGGAAGTGAATGTTGAAAACTAAAATTAAATAAATTAAAAATAAATAAATGAAGCTTATTTCTAAGTTCCCAAAGCAGACTTATTTTTGAGTAATGACAAAATTCCTTTACAAAACGAAACAACCTATCTCTAGTAATTCCATGAAATAAGTTCTAATACATTTAGGGTTTACAACATCTCTCTGATTCTGTCTGTCCCTTATTCAAGCTCTTATGTAGTTATTACAATAATCTCTGCTTCTAGTCTCTTCCAACTCTTACATATTTTATATACTGCTGCCAAATCATTCTAAAAAACAACAACAACAAAAAAAAAACAAAACAAAACTTATCCTCTTCTGTTCCTGGATTATCTCATTACCTCTTGTAGATTTCCCCCTATCACCCCACTTAACATAGGCACATAGCAGGTGCTGGACTGAAGTATCAGTCAGATCAAAAACAAATCTGCTAAAAAAACAAGAATGAAAATACATTATACTGTTATTTTATCCATACTATTACTTTCCTTCTAGTAGAGCTGATAAATGAGGTCTGATGACCATGAAGTTTCTAAAGCTATGTTGGTGTTTTCTAAATTTTATGTTAAAATCAAATAAGTGAGATCCAGTTGTTGTATGAAAAGAAGGCTGAAAACCATCTTTGAATAAAAAAGAAAATAAAAAATTTATGTTCCTCTAAAAAAATTAAGGCCTTTCATACAATTTTTTTTTCTTGTGCCCAAACGCACATAATCTGAGAATTCAGAACAAATAGCATAGTCAGGAAAATCACCAATATGACCTTACACAATACAATACTAACACAGAAGCCTGTTGATTAATCCTGTCCTAATGCTAATTTTTATAGATTTGATACTCTTATCAGGAAAAATGCTTTCAAAGTCCTATGTCAAACTGTTTTTCACACATACACAAATAAGGCTTGCCTTTTATTCCTAAGTCACAATCCATAGGTGAATGTGAACAAAATCAGTCACTATGACCTTTAGGGCCACCCTTAACCCAGCATCCTTTAACAGAAGCATGGTGAGCTTATTTAAATGTCCATTAAAGTGAATGGTAGAACCTAAGAATTGCACTTTCCTTCCTAAAATTATAAGCATAAACTTAATACTTGGTTGTTTATTGTTGCCACTGGCACCTTTCCGTTGAAACTACAAGTTGACATATGCATAGCCCATAAAATGTTGCTAACTGAATAAATAGTTTCTTAGTACACCTTTTTTTGTACAATATAAATGGAGGTATCCTAATTTATGTCACTCTTTCTTTCAAGAAATTTATATCACATCCCCACCTTTCCCCAATTGTTAAAATTTTTAACTTATCTACATGAATTGATTTAGATGGCACTTCTCCACATGTATTTAACAAGCAACTGTTGTTGAAAATTCCCAGGCTCTCATCATACTATCTTACCCAAAACAAACCTTTAGCAAAGAAAGAATTCCAATGTTGCAGTTAATAAAGAACAGGACAACTTGAAGGGGCTGTCACTGTATTGATTAACCACAAAGATCTTTCAGACCTTTAGGACTGAATAATGTAATTATTTCCCAAGCACAAAAATTAAAGATAAAAAAGATTTAGAGGTAATCTTGCCTATTCCTTTGCCAACTTAGGACTCCAGACTGAATACTTTCTACAGGTTTTATCTTGTGTTTGTCCTTCATTTTCAAAGAAGACTGAAAAAGACACACTTTATCTAATCTAGTTTTAAATGTCAAGTTAAAGAACTTCTACTAATTTTCCTTAAGAGACTGTTGTATTAGTTGGACTGTAAAGCACATTTCCCCCTAGGATTAATGTACTATTGTCATCCACATTTAAAGATGATGTTAAAGCTTCTCAAAGTTTCATTTCTGTGACCAAAAAGGTCAATAAATAAACAATAGTATTCAACAGACATACTAAAATCAAGTCTTTGGTATAAGTCTTTTTTATTTCCAAGATTTAAACTTTTCAAATAAAAAAAGATCCTTGGTCCCTTAAATAAAGTATATTTGGAAATCAGGAGGTGTAGACTCTCCTGGATAATTTTAGTACAAAAACCAAATGGGGTATGAGGTATAAAATTCCCCTGCTTCCAATAAGCTTTACTTGTCTTCTAAGGAATAAACACGAAGTATGCAAACCTCAATGAGTGATCCCTCCCTTGAACTATTTCCATTAGCTCATGGTGGTATATAAAAATGTCTCTGTATGTCCTTTTCTGTTCAGTTTTTCTGTCTACCTTCCCTTCAAGAGTGACAGTGAATCCTGGCTCCAACACATCCCAGATATGTTACCCTGAGCAAATCACAACCATTCTGTATTTTTGTCTGTATATTAGGGATAATTGGCCCACTGGTTACTTCATAAGCATGCTGTAGGAGGCTGTGTCAAACAAAAGAGCTACATAAATGAGTTATTATCTTTATTCACATACTTCAAAGAGATCCCCTAAATTCAATTTCACATTCTAACCCACTAACATCTTTACAGAAGCTCCTGCTAAATAATCCACAGAAACTACCCAATCCCACAGAAGATCGTTCTCTAGGTATTAGGAAACACAATGCCTCGAAATAAATACTGAAGGAAGAGAAAAAGCAAGGAGGATTAACGGACAGAATGATTATAGATAGCCCAACTATCTGCAAATAGTAATATAAGAACGTTGGCCTTTCTATCTTCAAGTATGTCCAAAGAAAATTTCTTTAATTTCTCCTGTCACAAAGTATATAGAAAATAATATCCTTGCAAGCAGACACATTTGCTTAAAGAACATATTGAATATGCTTTGAAAATAAGGTACAAGTCTAATTTTTAAGAATGTTTTATAAAGAAATAGTAACTCACTAAGATTCTCACCATGTCAATAAGCACGTATAAAGCACCAACGAGGTGTGTCAGGCACTGTGGTAACTACCAGAGAAGGTAGTTACCTTTGAAAGTTACCTTTCAAAGAAGGGGGGAGAAAAGCCAGTCCCTGCTCACAAGGAGCTCACAGGCTAATGGGGGAAGACAACATGCAAATGACTATGTACAAATGATATATCTATGGAAAACTAAAGGTAATTAATAGAGGGAAGACATCAGAATTTAGGAGGATCATGAAAGGTAGCCTAGGTGGGATTTTAGGTAAGGCCTAAAGAAAGTATAGAAATGCAGGAGATGGGGAAGAAGACAGAATTCCAGGCATGGAAAAGAGCCAGTGAAAATATTCAGAATCAGAAAATGAGAATGTCCTATATGGGAGGAAAATTAAGGAAGACAGGAACATCTGGATCACAGGATAGGTAGAAAAGAGTTTAGTGTAAGAAGCCTGGAAAGGTAGGCAAGGGACAGGTTATGAAAGGCTTTAAAAGTCACACAGAATATTTTATATTTGATTCTCAAGGTAACATGTAGCCACTGTAGCTTAATGAATAAGAGGAGTGGCAAAACAGATATATACAATAAAAGGATCAGTTTGACATCTGAGTGAAGAAGGAGAAATGCAAGTGGAGAAAACACTTGAGGCAGGGTTACCAACCAGTAATATGTTTCAATAGTCCAGGCATGAGAAGATGATGGTCTTGCACAAGTGTAGTTGCACAGTTAGAGTGACAGGAGAGAGAAGGAGTATATACAAAAGAACTTATAAAGGTAGAAATGATAGGACTTAACCAGCAATTAAATACAGGGCATGAAAGAGAGTGAGGAAACAAGGATGACACTCAGGTTTTGATCCTGGATAACTGGGAGGATAGCAGTACTCTCACACTAACAGGTAAGTTAGGAGAAGAGGAGGGTTTGGAGGGAAAAGATAATGAATTCAGGTTTGGACATGATGAATTTAAGATGTCTATGGGACATCAAATTCACAATGCTCAACAGGCAATTAAAGTGGCAAGACCAGAAATAAGGAAAGAGGTTATGGATGGATAAAGATCATTAAGTTTTTATACCACCCTAAAAGTGTAGGACCCTATGTTCATATTAATTTGGCATTGGTGAAAAATAAACTACTCTATAGATAATGGTTATACCTCAACAACTTAAGCCTCCAAAGAAGTTTTGGCAGTCAAAAAACATTGTATTAACATCAATTCCCAATTGAAATGCAGCAGAACCAAGAGAAATGACTAGTGATTATGGCAGGGTAGGGATCAGACTTAAGCTCTTCCCAACACCACCTTTCAAATATGTTTAGGAAAGGTAGGCTCTTCTATTCAACATCTCTCAGTCACAGCTGACCCAGCTGCTTCATCCTTCCTGACTAACTAATAAGCAAAGTAGCTGAGATCAGATCATACCAGAGGACATAGAAAGTAATTAATTTGGCAGTAGTGCTTAGGGTGAATGAGGGCAACATGAACCAAAGAAACAAGTACATATGTAAAAGTGAAGAACTAATGAAGCACCCTAGAAACCCAGAAAAATAATGAATTATTGAAATACTGAATATAGGTTAGTATAACTTATGGGTGTTTTCATTGCTCCCAGAACTAAGAGCTATCAAAGTAACTCCCAGAATATCAGCAACAGCTCAGAATAATATAGCCCTATGTATGAAATGGCTGCTAATCATCATCATCATCATCATCTAAACCCTTGAGAACTCTAAGTTAGAAAATTCTACTAAGAATAATTACTAGATAAAAGCTGCATCCTTCATTTCCCAAGTACTTTCCTAATACTATCAGAGGAAAAACTACAGCTTACAAGCCAGAATGTGTTTTTCTGACAGCCCTTACTTAACACAACCAGGCATATAAAAAAACAAACTAGTATAAAGCTAAAGAAAATAGGACATCACTGGACAAGGCAAATAAAGAAGTGAATAATCTTGGCAAATATGCTTTTCAGTATTCTAAAATTAAATCTCAATTGGGTACACCACCATCAATTAATTGAAATATTTGATTAACTAACTTATCTATTACATTTGGAACCCTTTCAAGTATATGCAATTGTACTGGTTTCTAAAAATTGTGTATTACAGAAATACAGCATTTTTCAACCACAAATGTTCAATCTGGCAACCAGGTCAATAACTACAATGTCATGCTTTGGAATAAGAGCTGAAAAACAAAATTGCTTACCACTAATAATAGCCCACAATCACAAAATAATAGTTGACATTTATGTCGCACTTTAAAGTTTTAACAGCTTACAAAGAGCTGCAATTGCATCAATGTAAGAGAGGTAGTTCAATATTATTCCCATTTTGTTGAGAAGTACATTAAGATTCAGAAAGGACAAGTGACATGCCCATAGTCACATAGCTTGCTAACCGGCACAACTGTGACTTTAGCTGAGATATTCTCACTCCAAATCCAAGTTTTCTTTCATTATAATCTAATCTGAGCAGAGCAAACCTAGAGAAAATAAAATCACATGGTAATGACTTTATAAAAGATGCAGAAGTCTATGAGAAATAGTATATCAAAAATGAAATGTAACTAAAAATCTAAGATGCCAGACATAGGGAAGGGTAGGTAATAAACACGTACATAGCATCCAATATGTGTCAAGTACTTCTTATAAACTATTATTTATTGATATACAATACGAATTGGGACTCAGCATCAGTGTTATAGTATAATCTTCAAATGATTATGGATTCTCTGTGAAATCTTTGGTTTTTCAATCTTTTTCCCCCTTCTTATTTTCCTTATCACTTACTTCCTGACTCTCTCCCCTTAGATTATAATTTCTTTGGGGGCTAATTAACAGTTAACATTGAAGATGCAGTGAATATTATAGACAAAACCTGGTGATACCCTACCTACAGGTGAACGCTTCTTTTGTAAGACTACATTACGGGGGGCGGAGCCAAGATGGCGGAGTAGAAGGACGCACATTTACGAGCTCCAAAACCAAAAGCCCATAGAATTAATGTAAAAAGAGTCCCCCATAACTTCTGGGTCAATACAAGGTGTGCAGAAGCAGAGTGGAAGAGATTTCCGTTCCAGGGAGCCCTAGAGACCCGTCCCCAGGGTCCGGCGCGCCCCGGAAAGTGGACCCCACCCCCAGCGCTGCCCTGGCCGCGGCCCCAGAGAAGCTGATCCGAGCAGGCTTCAGAGACGGAAGCTCCAGCAGCCGGGAAAGTCCCTCCACCCACAGAAGCTACAGGTCAGTGAGAGAGAAGGCCGGGCTGGAGGAGAGGGGAAGCAGGGCGTCTCCGTGACTCGGGCCCCCTCAGGAGGAAGCGGCGGCAGCAAAGACGGGGGCAGGAAGCGGCGGAGGCAGAGGTGTGGGCGGCGGCTGAGGCGGCAGCAGACCGGGACTCAGGAATCCCCCAGCAGCAGGCAGGATCTTCATTACGGAAGATTCCCACATAAAACCTGACGGAGCTGAGCCTGGGAGACGGCCCTGCCCCCACCCCGCTCTATTACCGAAGGCTTCTGCTCAAAGCCCCCAAGGGAACTGAGATTGGGAGGCGGGCCCCCCACCCTGCCCCCACCCGCTCCATTCCTGAAAGTCTCTGCATAAAGCCCCTGAGGGATCAGAGTCTGGGAGGCGGCCCTGCCCCCACCCCAGCACCTGAACTAAAGCTCACTGATTGACAGCCAGCAGGAGGAAAGCCTATTTAAATCTCAGAGGCCAAGCACTAGCTGGGCGGATCCAGGCGGGGGTGGAAAGGAATCTCAGAAGTCAAGTAACTGGCTGGGAAAATGCCTAGAAAAGGGAAGAAAAATAAGACTATAGAGAGTTTTTTCCAACAAATGCAAATGATCCCGACCTTCGGATCTGATGACGAGGACGTATCCTTGCCATCAGGGAAAGACGTGGAGGGCGGGGTCTCAGTACCCCAGACACCCCAGGGGGGTGGCGGGTGGGCTCAGGCCCTGGAAGAGCTCAAAAAGGATTTTGAAAAGCAAGTTAGACAGATGGAGGAAAAACTGGGAAGAGAAATGAGAGAGATACAAGAAAAGTATGAAAAACAGGTCAATACCTTGGTAAAGGAGACCCAAAAAAATGCTGAGGAAATTAACACCTTGAAAAATAGGCTCACTCAATTGGCAAAGGAGGTTCAAAAAGCCAATGAGGAGAAGAATGCTTTCAAAAGCAGAATGAGCCAAATGGAAAAAGAGGCTCAACAGCTCACTGAATTTAATAGTTCTCTCAAAATTAGAATGGAACAGATGGAGTCTAATGACTTTATGAGAAACCAAGAAATCACCAAACAAAACCAAAAGAACGAAAAAATGGAAGAGAATGTGAAATATCTCATGGGAAAAACAACTGACCTGGAAAATAGATCCAGGAGAGACAATTTAAAAATTATGGGACTACCTGAAACTCATGATCAAAAAAAGAGCCTAGACATCATCTTCCATGAAATTATCAAGGAAAACTGCCCTGACATTCTAGAACCAGAGGGCAAAATAAGTATTGAAAGAATCCATCGATCACCACCTGAAAGAAATCCAAAAAAAGACTACATTACAACATGGGAGGGTACATAAGGGAAGAGAAGGGTGGACTCACTGATGTACTGAGATCAAAAACAAGGGATAGCAAAGAAGGGAAAGTGACCTCTGTGGTCTCAGAAACAGAAGGGCCTACAGGGAAATGGGGGAAGGTGGGGAGAGAGATTTTGAAAAGGGGGAATAAAAGGAGGCCTTACTTTGGAGGTGAACGGATTTAAATTGATGAATGCTCCTGTGTGTAAAGAGAAATGGTCAGGGAAGGGAGATGAGGATATTATACTGGACAAAGCCTGAGGGATTTGGTGCCTGAAGTCTACTAGTCCTGTAAAGGGGATTGTTGAGGGAGGAGAGGGGAATTTGGAAGCCCTGGGGTCAACTAATACCTGGAAGAGTAGGAAAGTGTGGACCTAAGAAGGAGACTTCCAGGCAAATGTAGAAAAAAAAGACCAACAAGAGAAGGTACACAGATCAGTGGTGGGTTGCATAATCAGAGATATGGTGACAGAGAGGCCCTACCATCAGACAGTGTCCTCTCTGACATCTTCAATAACTGGCATTGTTCTGGAAATGATGCACGGTGGAAAAGGGGAATCCATGGGGAATCCAGCCCTATAAGGCAGTAGAAGAAAATGCCTAGAGAGGAAAGACTAGAAACTTCTATAGGCATAAAGCAGAGAAAAAGGAGAGATGCCAAATAATTCTAAGTGCCAAGAATCAAAGAATGAGCATTTAGGGTAAACAAAAAGATGATGGATCATTGAAAGAGTGAGAAAAATCCTTTTTATAAAGGATGAAATGAAATTCAAAAACTAAGGAATAGTACTAGATGAAGGAAAGGAGAAAGGGTAATATCAAATAAGAATAAGGAATGGGAGTAGGAGTGTGGGATAAGGAAAAGACAGCCAGTGGGAACAAGGCCACCTTAAAAAAAGATCGAAGTAACTGAACGAACATCATACTGTGTTTACAGCACAAGAGGAACTTGAAACTGAAAAGCCTCTCCTCTGCACAGACATTAATGTATCTAGGATAAGTAGGGAAGTGATCAAACGAAAGAAAAAAATCTTTGCATCAAATGTCACTGATAAGGACTTGGTATCCTAGATATAGAAAGTGTGAGCATGCGTGTGTGTGTATGTGCGTGAGAGAGAGAGGAGAGGAGAGACAGAGAGAGAGAGAAAGAGAGAGAGAAACTAATAGCCATTCCCTAACAGATAAATGGTCAAAGCATATGAGAAACAACTCTCAAAAAAACTGCAAAGTTTTCACAACCACAAGAAAAACATGCTCCAAATCATCAATAATAAAAGAAATGTAAATCAAAACAAATGGGAGGTTTTACTTTACACCTTGCAAATTAGCAAAAATGACAAAAATAGTAAGTCCATGTTAGAAGAGTCATAGAAAATACAGACACAGTAACATAACAGTGGAGCTGTTGAACAGTATAATCATTTTGGAGTACAATTTGGTATCATGCAAATAAGATGACTAAAATGTCCATATTCTTTGAACTGAAAACTCTTATTACTGAACTTATTCTTCAGGAAGATAATCATGAAGAAAAAGAAGTCCCCATATACTCTAAAATATTTACAGCAGCACTTCTGTGTTGGCTAAAAACTGGAAACAAAGTAGATACCTATCAATTGAAGAACTGTTAAACAAACTGTGGTACATGAATGTAATGGAATATTACCATGCTGTTAGAAATTACATGTGTTATGAATACACAGAACCATGGAAAGAACTACAAGTATTGGTGTGTGGTAGGGGCAACTAGGTGACACAATGAATACAGCACTGACCCTGGAAGCAGGAGAACCTGAGTTCAAATTTAGCATGAGACACTTACTAGCAGTGTCAACCTGAGCAAGTCATTTAACCCAACTGCCTTAAAAAAGCAAAAAAGAAACTAATATATGGTGAAGTGAGCAAAGCCAAGAAAACGATATACACAGTTAACTACAACAATGTAACTGGAGGCAGAGCCAAGATGGTGGATTAGAAGGACAGACATGCTGTAACTCTCCCCCCAAAGCCCATAAAATACCTGTAAAAATAATTAAACAAATTATAGAGCAGCAGAAGCCACAAAACAACAGAGTGAAAGAGATTTCCAGCCCAAGGCAGCCTGGAAGGTTGACAGGAAAGGTCTATTATACCAGGCTCAGAGAGGAACGCAGCCCAGCCTTGGCTGGGATAGGACTGGAGCAGGTTCAAAGCATAGAATCCTGGGTAGCAGCTGCAGTTCCCAGATTCTTCAACCCACAAACTGCCAGAGACAGCTTCAAAGGTCAGTGAGAAAGCTCTTTCACCTGGGCGAGAAGGAAACAGGGTCCTGGCCTACCCCTGGTCCCAGGTGGCTGTAGCATCCATTTTTGGAGCCCGTGGTCTAAAGACCTTAGGGGAATCAATCAGCTGATCTGAATCTCAGTCCAGAGTGCTGGCTCTGAGGTGAGGAGAAACACTAGCCTGGTGCAGTTTGGAGGCAGTTATGGAGAGGGAACCCTACTTGCAGATCCTGGGCAAAAAAGCTCGTGGTTGCTCCCAGACCAGAGCACAGGCAAGGAGAGGAGTAAACTCCTCTCCCTTGATTGTGCCACCCTGGAGGAACTGAGAACTTACAGGTCCCTAGAGTAAACCCTCCACTTGAGAAAGGACTCAAGAGTCAAGTAACTGACTGGAAAAATGCCCAAACAAGGAGGAAACAATAAAACTATAGAAGGTTACTTTCTTGATAAACAGGTATTTTCATCCATCCTTTTTGATGAGGAAGAACAAAGCATACCATCAGAGGAAGACCTAAAAGTTAAAGCTTCTTCATCCAAACATCCAAAATTAATATACAATGGTCTCAGGCCATGGAAGAGCCCAAAAAGGATTTTGAAAATCAAGTAAGAGAGGTGGAGGAAAAATTGGGAGGAAAAATGAGAGAGAAAATCATGAAAAGTCAGTAACAGCCTGCTAAAGGACACACAAAAAAATGCTGAAGAAAACAACACCTTTAAAAATAGACTAACCCGGGGGTGGAGTCAAGATGGCGGAGTAGAAAGACTCATGTGTGCTAGCTCCGAACCCACAGCCCATGGATTTCCTGTAGGAAGAACTCCCCACAGGTTCTGGATCACTGCAGAGCACACAGAAACACAGTGGAAGGGATTTCCATCCCAGAGAGCCCTGGAGAGCGGTCCCCAGGGGTCTGTCATGCCCCGGAAAGCAGAGTCCACCCCTGAGCTGCCCTGGCAGGTGCAAATGTTCCCGCCTTTCAGTTCTGATGACGAGGAAATATTCTTACCATCAGGGAAAGACCTGGAGGTTGGGGCCTCTGTATCCCAGACATCCCAGGTGGATGTCCAGTGGGCTCAGGCCATGGAAGAGCTCAAAAAGGATTTTGAAAAGCAAGTTAGACAGGTGGAGGAAAAACTGGGAAGAGAAATGAGAGAGATGCAAGAAAAGCATGAAAAGTGGGTCAATACCTAGGTAAAGGAGACCCAAAAAAATGCTGAAGAAAATAACACCTTGAAAAATAGGCTCACTCAATTGGCAAAAGAGGTTCAAAAAGCCAATGAGGAGAAGAATGCTTTCAAAAGAAGAATGAGCCAAATGGAAAAAGAGGTTCAAAAGCTCACTGAAGAGAATAGTTCTCTCAAAATTAGAATGGAACAGATGGAGTCTAATGACTTTCTGAGAAACCAAGAAATCACCAAACAAAACCAAAAGAATGAAAAAATGGAAGAGAATGTGAATTATCTCATGGAAAAAAACAAGTGACCTGGAAAATAGATCCAGGAGAGACAATTTAAAAATTATGGGACTACCTGAAAGCCATGATCAAAAAAAGAGCCTAGACATCATCTTCCATGAAATTATCAAGGAAAACTGCCCTGACATTCTAGAACCAGAGGGCAAAATAAGTATTGAAAGAATCCATCGATCACTACCTGAAAGAGATCCAAAAAGAGAAACTCCTAGGAACATTGTGGCCAAATTCCAGAATTCCCAGCTCAAGGAGAAAATCTTCCAAGCAGCTAGAAAGAAACAATTCCAGTACTGTGGAAATACAATCAGGATAACACAAGATCTAGCAGCTTCTACATTAAGGGATCGAAGGGCGTGGAATAGGATATTCCAGAAGTCAAAGGAACTAGGACTCAAACCAAGAATCACCTACCCAGCTAAACTGAGTATAATACTTCAGGGGAAAATATGGTCTTTCAATGAAACAGTGTACTTTCAAGCATTCTTGATGAAAAGACCAGAGCTGAAAAGAAAATTTGACTTTCAAACACAAGAATGAGAAGAAGCATGAAAAAGTCAACAGCAAAGAAAAGTCATAAGGGACTTACCAAAAGTGAACTGTTTACATTCCTACATGGAAAGACAATATTTGTAACTCTTAAAACTTTTCAGTATCTGGGTAGTTGGTGGGATCACACACACACACATACACACATGTACACGCGTGCGCGTGCACGCACACACGCACACACACATACACACATGCACACACATACAGAGACAGAGAGCACAGAGTGAATTGAATAGGATGGGAACATATCTTAAAAGAAATTAAGGTAAATGGTGAGAGAGAAAGGTAGGGGGAGGAAAGGGGGTGAAATGGAATGGGGTAAATTATATCTCATTTAAGAGGCAAGCAGGAGACTTTTTAGTGGAGGGAAAAAGAGGAGAGCTGAGAAAAAAAAACAAGAAGTTTACCCTCATCACATTTGACTAAAGGAAGGAATAAAATGCACACTCATTTTGGTATGAAAACCTCTTACAATACAGAAAAGTGGGGGAGGAGATAAGCAAAGGGGGGATGATGGAAGGGAGGGTAATGGGAAGAGGGAGCAATTTGAAGTCAACACTCGGGGAGGGACAGGATCAAAAGACAGAATAGAAACAATGAGGGGCAGGATAGGATGGAGGGTAATTCACTTAGTCTTACACAACACGACTATTATGGAAATCATTTGCAAAACTACACAGGTAGGGCCTATATTGAATTGCCTGCCTTCCCAAAGGGAATGGGTGGTGAGGGAGGGATGGGGAGAATTTGGAACTCAAAGTTTTAGGAACAACTGTTTAGTATTGTTGTTGCTACTAGGAAAGAAGACATACAGTTAATGAGGAATAGAAAGTCATCTGGCCCTACAGGAGAAAAGAGAAGATGGGGACAAGAGAAGGGAGGCATGATAGAAGAGAGGGCAGATTGGAGATAGGGAAAATTAGATTGCTTGGTGTATTGGGGTGGGGGGAGGGGATAAAAGGGGAGAAAATTTGGAACACAAAATTTTGTGAAAATGAATGTAAAAAGTTAAATAAATAAATTTTTATTTCAAATTTCAGAAAGAAAGAAAGAAAGAAAGAAAGAAAGAAAGAAAAAAGATAGACTAACCCAAATGGCAAAAGAGGCCCACAAAGTCAGTGAGGAGGAGAAGAATGCTTTAAAAAGCAGAATTAGTCAAATGCAAAAGGAAGTTCAAAAGCTCACTGAAGAGAATAGATCTTTAAAAATTAGAATGGAGCAGATGGAAGCTAAGGACTTTATGAGAAACCAAGAAATCACAAAACAAAACCAAAAGATTGAAAAAATTGAAGACAATGTGAAATATGTCATTGGAAAAAACAACTGACCTGGAAAATAGATCCAGGAGAGAAAATTTAAAAATTATGGGACTACCTGAAAGGATGATCAAAAAAAAGAGCCTAGACATCATCTTTCATGAAATTATCAAGGAAAACTGCCCTGATATTCTAGAACCAAATCAGCTCCTAAAAGAAATCTGAAAAGAGAAACTCCTATGAATATTGTAACCCAGATTCCAGAGTTCTCATGTCAAGGAGAAAATACTACAAGCAGCCAGAAAGAAACAACTCAAGTATTGTGGAAATACAATCAGGATAACACAAGATCTAGCAGCTTCTACATTAAGGGACTGAAGGGCTTGGAATGTGATATTCTAGAAGTCAAATGAACTAGGATTAAAACCAAGAATCACCTACCCAGCTTTAGGGGGGTGGAAAATGGTCATTCAATGAAATAGAGGACTTTCAAGCATTCTTGATGGAAAGACCAGAGTTGAATAGAAATTCTGACTTTCAAACACAAAAATCAAGAGAAGCATGAAAAGGTAAATATGAAAGAGAAATTACGAGGGACTTACTACAGTTGAATTATTTACATTCCTACATGAAAAGATCATATTTATAACTTGAGACTTTTCTCAGTATTTGGGTAGTTGGAGGGATTACATGCACATAGAGGGCACAGGTGAGTTGAATAGAAAGGGATGATATCTAAAAGAAATAAAATTAAGGGGTGAGAGAGGAATATATTGGGAGGAGAAAGGGAGAAATGGAATGGGGCAAATTATCTCTCATAAAAGAGGAAAGAAAAAGCTTTCTACGGAGGGGAAAAGGAGGGAGGTAAGAGGGGAAAAGTGAAGCTTACTCATCACATTTGGCTTAAGGAAGGAATAACTCAATTTGGTATGAAAATGTATCTTACACTATAGGAGAAGGGAATATGTTGGCTCTTGGGGGGGATGATAGAAGGGAAGGCAAATGGGAGGAGGGAGTAATTAGAAGTAAACACTTGGGGATGGACAAGGTCAAAAGAGAGAATAGAACAAACAGGAGGCAGGACAGAATGGAGGGAAATATAGTCTTTCACAACATGACTATTATGGAAGTCTTTTGCATAACTACACATGCATAGACTATATTGAATTGTTTGCCTTCTCAGTGGGGATGGGTGGGGAGGGAGGAAGGAAGAAAAGTTGGAACTCAAAGTTTTAGGAACAAATGTTGAGAATTGTTTTTGCATGCAACTGGGAAATAAGAAATACAAGTAATGGGGTATAAAAATCTATCTTGTCCTACAAGAAAAGAGAGAAGATGGGAATAAGAAAAGGGAGGGATATGGTAGAAGAGAGGGCAGATTGGGGAAAGGGGTAATCAGAAAGCATGGTGTCTTGGGGTGGGGGGAGGGGAGAGATGGGAAGAAAATTAGGAACTCAAAATCTTGTGGAAATGAATGCTGAAAACTGAAAATAAATAATTTTTTTAAAGGAAAGAAAAGAAAAAAAACAATGTAACTGGAAAAAAATGAGACACCAAAACATCAAAACTAAATGTAACAAAATTATAAAAATCAAGTGAGAGTGAAATGAAGAAATATGAAAAGACACCCCTAATCCACAGGCATTGTATACTGTATCTGCTTTAAGATTTTTTTCAATGCTATAATGAGTTTTTTTCCTCTCAAAAAATACTGTTTGAAGAGGGAGGGATACATGGGATACTACAGTGAGGTAGAAAACAGAAAATATCAATAAAACTTGTCACAAATAAATTAATAAACAAATAAGCAGATGGATGGATGAACAGATGAGATCTATTGAAGGACAAGACAAAACAGAGGCAGGGAAGGGCTTATGTATATCCCCAATCTCATCTTCCTATCTCTTAATGAAAATCTGGGTTTCCCATCAAATCATCATACTTTCTTATATTTCTTCCTTACATTAACCAATCAATTCTTTCATCTCACCTCAGAGCTACTAGCTATGTGAAGCTAGGAAACTCACAGAGAGAAGGCACTAGAATTCAGAGGGGTTGAAAAACGCTTCTTATAGGAAACGGGATTTTGGTTGGAACTTAAAGGAGTCAAGGGAAGCCAGGAGACCTAGGAAGAACATTCCAGACATTGGGGACAGCCTAAGAAAATGTCTAGAGGGAGAGTGGGAATGTCTTGTTTATGGAAAGGCCAGGAGGCCAGTGTCACTGGATCAATATCATGGAAAACTGGAAAGTTAGGAGGGACTGGGAGTATGGAAGACTCTGAATGCTAAACAGAGCACCTTGGTATTTGCTCCTGGAGGCAAGGAAAACCAGTGGAGCTTATTGAGTAGGGGGTGACATAATCAGACCTGCACTTTTAAAAGTCACTTTAGAGGCTGAACAAAGGATAAACTGGAGCGGGGAGACAGTTGAAGAAGGCAGACCAACCAGCAAGCTATTGTTAATAGTCCACGAATTGATGAAGGCCTCACCAGAGTGATGCCAGAGTCAGTGGAAAGAAGGGGGAGCATTTGAGATATGTTACAAAGGTGAAATCAACAGGCCCTGGCAAAAAAAATTGAATATGCAGAAGTGATAATGACAAATCAAGGATGACACCTAGGTTTCCAGTCTAAAGGACTCTACAATAAAAGGGAGCTTGGAAGAGAGAGGAAATGGAGGAAAGATAATGAGTTACATTTTGGACATGTTGAGTTCAAGATGTCTACTGAAAATCTAGTTTGAATTGTCTAAAAAGGCAGAAGTTTGACTAGAGGTCAGTAGAGAGTTTGGGGCAGGATAGGGAGATCTGAAAATCATCAGAATACAGATGGTAATTAAATCCACAGAAGTGATGAGATCACTGAGTGAAACAGTATAAAAAAAGAAAAAAAGAAAGCCCAGTGGGACATTCATGGTTTGAGGGTGAAATCTGGATAAGGATCCAGCAAAGTAGACTGAGGAGAGGTCTCATGTGTAAAAAGAGAAAATAGAAGAGTAGTGCCCTGAAAAGCAAAAGATGAGTTATCAAAAGGCTGATCAACAGTGTCAAGGGCTGTAGAAAGGTAGAGGGCAGTTAGATCTTCAGTAACTTTGGACAAAGTTGGAATGATGAGGCCAGAAGCAGACTGTAGGGGATAAGAAGAGTGAGAAAAGAGAAAGTGAAAGCACCTATGGTAGATGGCCTTTTCAAGTTTAGTTACACAGAGCAGAAGAGATATAGGATGAAATAAAACGGGATAATAAGAACACATGCCTGCTCTGAAGGTTGTTAAGATTGAGAAAATGTATGTAAAGTATTTCAAAAAGCTATGTAAGGCTGTCATTAACACTATTAATGTTATCACTATTATTCCATTGCTGTACCTACTTACAAGGCTAGACAGATGAGTGCCATATTCCTACTTTTCCAGCATCATTTAACAATCTTTGTAATCTTTCTTTGAACTTCAGCACCATTAGATTTTTTTCACAGACCTCTGGGTCATTAACCTTTACTCTTAACCTTAGGGCACAGTTTGCAATCTTCCCCAAATCCGGCCAGCAAGTTGCTGATGGGTAGGAAAAGGGGGAAAGCACCTATTATGTTTCAAACACAGTTGTTAAGTGCTTTACAAATGTTGCCTCATTTGATCCTCACACCTTTGGGAGGTAAGTATTATTATCCTCATTTATCTGGCAGATAAAGGTTAAATGACTTGTCCAGGGCCACACACCTAGAACTATCTAAAACTGGATTTAAAGTGAAGTTTTCCTGACTCCACAGTCAGTACTTATCCACTGTGCTTCGTCATTGCCACCAGGAGGAAGAATGTATTTCAAAATGAATGTGAATGTAAAACAAATGATATTGATAAAATTATTTTTAAAAGAGAAAAAAAATTTACTGATCTCACATAGATCAATTTTTCAAAAGAAAAAACCTCCAGGACATATTTTGCACCTCCTGGACAAGTAAATCCAAGAACTATTTAGAATTTCTCACCCTGAGAGAGATATGCTCACTTTGAACCAATCCAAAATATAAACATTAGGATTACAAAAAAGAAAAAAAAAAGGCACATTAGGAGATGATTATTTGTTTTTACAAGCTTACCATCATGTTCCTTTAAATATAAAGTTCCCTGTCTATATACAATTTCTCAAGTATTTTGTAAAGCCAGGTACACATAGATGAAATTCATACAACTTTGGAATTTCAGAGTTAGAAAGAGCCTTAACAGACCATCTACTCCAAGGTCTTTATTCTACAAATGAGAACACTAATGCCCAGGTAGTTGAAGTTGAAGTTACTTGCCCGTGACTGAATGCCTAGAGAGAAGAACCACACTACGCAGTTTTTATCAAATAGTGAGTTCTTATCCCAGAAGTTGGAATCTTTGGGCTTATCAAACAGTAGATTACTATAGTCATTGACTACTATGACTTGTGTTCCTAATCTATTCCACTGAAAATGACAAATGATAAAGGGGATGTGGGAAAATTTAGACACTAAGGTACTGTTGGGAATTGTGAACTGGAGAGCAATCTGAACTATACCTAAAGGGTTATATAACTGTGCATAGACCCAGCACTACCTCTTCTAGTTCTCTACCCCAGAAAGAGAAAAGGAAAAGGAAAAAGGCCTGAATGACCAAAAAATATTCATAGCAGCTCTTTTTGTGGTAATGAAGAATTAGAAATTGGATACCCATCAACTAGGCAAAGGCTGAACAAGTTGTGGTATATAATTGTAATTGGAATACTGTTGTCCTGTAAGAAATAAGGAGAAAAATGCTTTCAGAAAAATTTGGAAAGACTTACATGACTGATGAAAGGTAAAGTAAGCAGAACCAGAGAACACTGTACACAGTAATAGCAATATGTACAGTGATCAGATGTGAATGACTAAGTTATTTTCAGCAATACAATACAAACTAAGACAGTTTTGAAGGACTTTTGAAAAAAAATGCTATCCACCTCCAGAGAAAGTACTCATGGAGTCTGAATGCAGATCAAAGCATACTTTTGTTTTTTACTTTATTTTTCTTGGGGTTTTTTTAATGTGTTCCTTCACAACACAATTAATATGGAAATAGAATATGTTTTGCATATGTATATCAAACTGCTTGCCTTCTCAATGAAGAGTAGGGAAAGAAGGGAAAGAATTTGGAACTCAAATTTTTAAAAGTGAATGTAAAAAATTGTTCTTACTCTAACTGGAAAAAAAAATAAAACATTCTTTAAAAAGGAAAAAAAAAGATAGGGGTCAGGGTGTATGAAATACTTAAATGACAGAAATACAGAAAGTATTTCAGGAAACAGGTTTAAGAATCAAGGGCTGCCTGTACCAAAGACTAAAATGGGTACGTAGGATTAAGAGCAAGTATATTTCCTTTTAGAGAAAAAAAAAATCATGCCTGAAAAATAACAGTACTTGTACTTTTTGAAGCAAGCATCTTACTAATTTAAAGGATTTGTGATTTATGATCCCATATTTACAACTGGACTTTACTATAGCCTATACAACTAGGCAAGTCAATATATTTCCACAAAAAGAAAACTCTTCGTGGATCAATGTAAGTCTTGGATGAGACAAATCTTTAAAGAAGTACAACCATGAGAGTGACATTGGGAAAGAATGGTCAGGTTTAAGAACATGAGCTTAAGAATGAAATTTGTTTTTAAATTAACATTTCAGTAAAATAAATAAGGCAACCTCTGAAGATCTGATTTAAGTACTATATCACTGCCCCAGTGCCCAGCACAATATTATTCTGTTTTTGTCTTAGTTAGATTATGTTCCAGGTTAAATATGTATAATGTTTTTCTTCTATGTATAATGTTTGGCTCAAACAATAAGTTAATGTTTTTAATTATCAGGATTTCTTCCCTAATGTCTGAAGTGAGTCTGATGAGGGAGAGGAGAAAAAATAAAGGGAAATAGTACAAGTAAGAAATCTCCTTTCCAACTGAGTAACTCTGATCATTACAATAATCCACCACAGTTCCAAAAGACTCATGATGAAAATCACTACCCACCTCAAAAGAGAGAACTGATGGGCTCAGAGTAAAGACTGAAGCACATTTTTTTCCTTTTTTTTTTCAAAAATGTGGAAATATTGCATGGTTTCATAAATGTAATAATAAGTATTGTGTTTCTTGCATTCTTGATTGGGGGAGGTGGGAGATGAAAGGAGACAGCAAATTTGAAACTGAAAATAAAATAAAAATTTTGTAAAAAGTGAAAAATAGAAATCTACTTTCCTTTCCCCATAGCCCTGCTCTGGGACTGAGCTTGACTGGCTAGTGAATGCAAACTCAGTTAAAAAACTAAACTATGTCTAGCTGGCCAAAGCTCATTATGCACATCCATCCACCCAGACATTTTCCCATTCAATAAGAGAAGTCTCAACCTCCCTCTCCCTGAAAGTTCCCTCTCTTTATAAGTTATTTTCCCTTATGAAATACAGGCTCTTTGAAAGCAAAGAATGTCTTTGTAGTCCAAGCACTAGAACAATGCTTGGCACACAACTGATGCTTAATAAATGACTTTTCATTCATTCGTATTTAGTAGTAGGCCCTTGTAGCATAAAATCTTACAGCACAGTGCGGACAAAAGAGTTGAAAGCAAGCTTAAAGATCTGTTCATACAAGGTAACTTAAAACTGATTGTATCTGAATAAGAGATAATATTGTACATCAGCACCTATGGCTTAATATCTTAAGCCTAAAGGATGTTCCAAGAGGCTGTCAGATTTTAGGAACAGTAATCTCCTTGGTCAATCTGATCTCCAATACAGCAACCTACTTTATGATGTAGTACTACATCACAGCATGGTAGTCAATCCTAAAATGTAAGTTTCGCCAAAAGGCTTAAAATTGGTGCTGTCATATAAGTTATAGTTAAAGAATATAGGCTTTCTTGAAAGAATGTAACATTAGCTTTGGCATCCCAGACAAAAATTCCTCTGATACGATTTTCCTCTTTTCTAAATTTTTTTGTTAACTCCACAGAGCTGCTGAAACTGCTGATAAATCTCACCTTCTAGGTGGCTATACTAATGTAAAGATAGAAGAATCCTGACAACAAACTAAACCACTCCAGGATAAGTTAGAAGACAGAGGAACTCTAAGATTTGTAGCTTAAGGCTAAAAAACACTAAACAAGTATCAGTCATTATTATTATAATTACTGCAAGGCTGTTCCATGCCTCCTGGGTCATTGGCATTACTTTATCTTTCTTTCCTCCACATAAATGAAGACGGAAGAAAAAAAGTAGATTAGTAAATGTACTCCATGTGCTCAAATTGTTCTCAATGTTATTCTTGCTTCAACAATTACTGAAATAAACTATTGAAAAACGGGTCCTGAATCAATGATTTGACTTTTTCTTCTGTTAGCATTCAATCTACAAAAATCAGAAATAAGGACAACATAAGAACATATAAATATCTATTACGTACACTTTATTTTTAAGTGTATATTAAACAATACAAGAGAAACCAAACTGCCCTGACTATGTCCTTTCCAACAGCCTTTTGTTCTCTTCTGGGTTTTTTATTATACTTTCCTTTCTTTTCTTCTTCTCTTCCTCCTCAAGCGCTGTCACTACCGACCAGCTTCACCTCTTTCTTTCCCCTACTAGAAGCCATCCTTTCTAATAGCTTACTCAAGCAAAACAAATCAACATACTGGCCATGTCTAAAAATGTACATTTCACAGTGAAACTCTATCATGTAAAAACTATCTATAAGTCAGAAGAAATCTTCATTATCAATCTTCTTAAGTCATGATTGGCCAAAATTGCTTTCATTTACATTGCCATAGTATTCATATACATTGTTCTGTTGGTTCTGCTTACTTCATTCTGTACTGGTTCATATAAGTCTCCTCAAGCTTCTCTGAATCTATCATTTCCATTTTTTATGACACAACAATATTCCATTAGTGCCTCCAGCTGCGGCAGGCTGCGTCTTGAGTGCTGAAGTCAGAGACATACTGAAGATTAGGTGGAAACAGAATGCAACAACAGCATTGTTTCTAGCCATCATTCTCAAAAGATACATCCAAAATATAACGAGGAGCTTGAGATATTGTACAGGAAAAATCATGACAACTTTGAAAACTTGACCAAGGTGCAGACAAAAATGGAAAAGTTAACATCAACAACCAAAGGAATTTGTGAACTAGAATATTACTATCATGGAAATGGAAATTATCAAACATCCTTCTTCTATACACACCCCAAAATCTGCTTTTATAAAGCTTCCCATAAGCTTTCAGAAATGTACAAGAAGGAAATACTCCTCAACACATCACTGTTGAAGAGGTCATCCATCCATGCTAAGAACCAAGATCTCATCTTAAATACATGTGGCTGTACCAGTCCCATGTTGGGAACAGCAGCCTTGAAGGGGAAAGCATGCTACTTGAAACCGGACACTGGACACTGACTATTATAATTTTTCCAAAATAACTTCCCCTTAAAAGCTCAAACTCCCAATACCAGAATGAACCTTTCTCTCCCCATCAAAACACTTCAAGTCTTCTAATACAGGTCTACTGTTGCCTCCTACATTTTTTTCTCCAAGGTCACAGCTCTATTTCTTTCCTCACTTGCAGAATTAGTTGCTCCAATTCCACCTTCTGAATCTTTTAATACCACTCTGGTAGTAACTTCCAAAGTTGATGCTAGTCATCCATTCAGATCCTACTATTAAAACCATAACCCTCCTCTCCTTCTTTGACAAAAACTATTGGAAAACTGGCCATATGCTTGGCAGAAAATGTTTAGATCAGCACTTTCACATTTCCACAATAAGTTCTGAATGGATACTCAACTTAAATATAAAAGTAATACTGCAAAAATAAATAAGTAAATAAATGACACTCACATAGTGGGATGAGATCAGGAGAATGAAAGGAGGTACCTTTCACAAATATACATAAAATTCTAAACCAAAGGAAAGAGGTGTTTATAAAATAAAATCATTTGAATAAAAAAGATCAAAAAGCATCTGTGTCAATTAAAAGCAAAAAAAACTAGATTGGAAAAAATAACTTTAATCAAACAACTGAGAATTAAATCTACTATAGGAAATTGATAATAAGAATATGAAACCAAGAACCGTTTTCTAACAGCTGAATGGTCAAAGGAGATGAACAAATGACCTTCAGAATTAAGAAATACAATTAACAAACAAAATATTACAACAAATCATTAAGAGCAACAAAAATTGTAATAACATTGGTTTCATCTCACATTAAATTGGAAATTAAATTGAAGTAAACAAAAACCAGCAATGCTGAATGAGCTACAATAGGACAGGAACACTAATACATACTGGGGGGTAGGGCTTTGCACTGACAAAACCATTCTGACAATTTGGAATTTTTCAAGAAAAGTCATTAAACTATTTGAACTCTAAAGTCATTAAATTATTTGAACTCTTTTGATCCAGTCAACCATCTAGTACCAGGCATATAACAAAATGACGTCAAACATGTATTAGAGTAGGGGAAAGCCCCACATTACTAATAGCACTCTCCGTTGTAGACAGCAAATTTGAATTATTCAGAGAAAATGTGGAAGACTTGTATGAACTTATGCAAAATAAAGAAAACAGAATCAAGAGATATGTTTAATGGAAAGATAATACTAAAAAAGAAAAATTCTGGTTAAGGCAAATAGCTAGTATTAATCTGAAGACTGATGAAACCTCTTTTCTCTTAGCGGAAGGTTGAGGGGTTATAGGTGTGGAATAATTTGTCAATAGTGTTTCACTTGCTTAGCTATTTTTGTTATAAAAGCAGGGGGACAGAGACACAAGTATTGGGTAAATGCTTTTTAAAAAAGCAATTAAAGTGGGGGGGGGAGGTTTCTGTCCTATTAAGGAGGACAGGAAAAGGCTTCTTGAAAAAGGTAGGATTTTATATGAAATTTGGAACTTTATATTTGGTCCAAGACAAAATCATTGGAGTTTAATTGGAAGTGCCACAATCAGACATGTACATTAGGAGGATCAGTTTGACAGCTGAGTGAAGGAGGATAGATTCAAGTGGGGGACACACTTGAAGCAAAGAAACCAACTAATAGGCTACTGTAATAGTTCAGGCATGAGGAGATGCGAGTTTTGCACCAGTGTAGTTGCATGGCGACAATGTCAGAAGAGAGAAGGGGGCATATCCAAGACAGCTTATGAAGACACAAATGACAGGACTTGACCACTAATTCAATTTATGGAACAAGAGACAGTGAAGAAACAAAGATGTCACCTAGGTTTTGATCCTGGATGTTTGGGAAGATGGCAGTACCCTCCCACTATGAGGGAAGTTAGCAAGAAGGGAAGCTTTAAGACAGGGAAAGATAATGAATTCAGATTTGGATATGCTGAGTTTAAGATATCTGTGGGACAGTTTGAGATGTCCAAAAGAAAACTGAAAATGTGAGACCAGAAGTCATACTACAGGTTGAGGCTGGACAAAGCAGATATGAGTCATCTACATTGAAACTATGGGAGTTAATAAGATGATCAAACAAAACAATATAAAAGAAGAAAAGAGCCCTGGGAAGAGCCAGTTTAATCAATGCCTTGTCAACTGAAGTTAGAATATAGAACTGCAATCAAAAAACTAGACTCTTTTTAAAGTCCCTCCGCCCACAGAAACTACAGGTCAGTGAGAGAGACGGCTGGCTGGCTAAGGGGAGTGGGGTGTCTCCGTGACTCAGGCCCCCTCGGGAGGAAGCAGAGGCGGCAGAGACGGGGGCAGGAAGCGGCAGAGGCAGAGGCGTGGGCAGCAGCAGAGGCAGCGGCAGCGGCCCGGCACTCCCCCAGCAGCAGGCAGGATCTTCATTACTGAAAGTCTCTGCATAAACAACCTGAGGGAGCTGAGCCTGGGAGACGGCCCTGCCCCACCCTGCTCCACTACTGAAGGCCTCTACATAAAGCCCCTGAGAGAGCTGAGCTTGGGAGGTGCCCCCCCACCTGCTCCGTTCCTGAAGGTCTCTGCATAAAGCCCCTGAGGGAACTGAGTCTGGGAGGCGGCCCTGCCCCCACCCCAGCACCAGAACTAAAGCTCACATTGATTAGCGGGCGCACGGAAAGCCCATTTGAATCTCAGATCCCAAGCATTAGCTGGGCGGATCTAGGCAGGGGTGGACAGGAAACTCAGAAGTCAAGTAACTGGCTGGGAAAATGCCTAGAAAAGGGAAGAAAAATAAGACTATAGAGAGTTTTTTCCAACAAATGCAAATGATCCCAACTTTCAGATCTGACGACAACAACGAGGCAATATTCTTTCCATCAGGGAAAGACGTGGAGGGCGGGGCATCAACACCCCAGACACCCCATGGGGATGTCAGGGGGGCTCAGGCCTTGGAAGAGCTCGAAAAGGTTTTTGAAAAGCAAGTTAGACAGGTGGAGGAAAAACTGGGAAGAGAAATGAGAGAGATGCAAGAAAAGTATGAAAAATGGGTCAATACATTGGTTAAGGAGACCCAAAAAAATGCTGAAGAAAATAACACCTTGAAGAATAGGCTCACTCAATTGGCAAAAGAGGTTCAAAAAGCCAATGAGGAGAAGAATGCTTTCAAAAGAAAAATGAGCCAAATGGAAAAAGAGGCTCAAAAGCTCACTGAATTTAATAGTTCTCTCAAAATTAGAATGGAACAGATGGAGTCTAATGACTTTCTGAGAAACCAAGAAATCACAAAACAAAATCAAAAGAATGAAAAAATGGAAGAGAATGTGAAATATCTCATGGGAAAAACAACTGACCTGGAAAATAGATCCAGGAGAGACAATTTAAAAATTATGGGACTACCTGAAAACCATGATCAAAAAAAGAGCCTAGACATCATCTTCCTTGAAATTACGAAGGAAAACTGCCCTGACATTCTAGAACCAGAGGGCAAAATAAGTATTGAAAGAATCCATCAATCACCACCTGAAAGAGATCCAAAAAGAGAAACTCCTAGGAACATTGTGGCCAAATTCCAGAACTCCCAGCTCAAGGAGAAAATCTTGCAAGCAGCTAGAAAGAAACAATTCCAGTACTGTGGAAATACAATCAGGATAACACAAGATCTAGCAGCTTCTGCATTAAGGGATCGAAGGGCGTGGAATAGGATATTCCAGAAGTCAAAGGAACTAGGACTCAAACCAAGAATCACCTACCCAGCTAAACTGAGTATAATACTTCAGGGGAAAATATGGTCTTTCAATGAAACAGAGGACTTTCAAGCATTCTTGATGGAAAGACCAGAGCTGAAAAGAAAATCTGACTTTCAAACACAAGAATGAGAAGAAGCATGAAAAAGTAACAGCAAAGAGAAGTCTTAAGGGACTTACCAGAAGTGAACTGTTTACATTCCTACATGGAAAGACAATATTTGTAACTCTTAAAACTTTTCAGTATCTACGTAGTTGGTGGGACCACACACACACGTACATGCATGCATGCACACACACATACACACATGCACACACATACAGAGACAGAGAGCACAGAGTGAATTGAATAGGATGGGACCATATCTTAAAAGAATTAAGGTAAATGGTGAGAGAGAAATGGAGTGGGAGGAAAGAGGGTGAAATGGAATGGGGTAATTATATGTCATTTAAGAGGCAAGTAGGAGACTTCTTAGTGGAGGGAAAAAGAGGAGAGCTGAGAAAAAAAAAAACCAATTTGTTTACCAGCATCACATTTGACTAAAGGAAGGAATAAAATGCACACTCATTTTGGTATGAAAAACCTATCTTACAGTATAGGAAAGTGGGGGAGAAGGAGATAAGCAAGGGGGGGGGATGATGGAAGGGAGGGCAAAGGGAGGAGGGAGCAATTTGAAGTCAACACTTGGGGAGGGACAGGATCAAAAGACAGAAGAGAAACAATGAGGGGCAGGGTAGGATGGAGGGTAATTCAGTTAGTCTTATACAACATGACTATCAGTGAAGACATTTGCAAAATTACACAGATATGGCCTATATTGAGTTGCCTGCCTTCCCAAAGGGAATGGGTGGGGAGGGAGGGATGACAGTTTTAGGAACTGTCAAAGTTTTAGGAACAACTGTTTAGTATTGCTGTTGCTACTAGGAAATAAGATATACAGTTAATGAGGAATAGAAAGTCATCTGGCCCTACAGGAGAAAAGAGAAGATGGAGACAAGAAAAGGGAGGGATGACAGAAGAGAGGGCAGATTGGAGATAGGGAAAATTAGATTGCTTGGGGTATTGGGGTGGGGGGAGGGGATAAATGGGGAGAAAATTTGAACCCAAAATTTTGTGAAAATGATTGTAAAAAGTTAAATAAATTAAAAAATATATATATTGTGGAAAAAAATAGACTCTTTTCTTCATAGCAATATAAAAATGGAGTAAGTTTTAGGAATAGGGAACGGACTATGCAAAAGCATTGAAATAGGAGCTGGAATATTGTATGAATAAACAGAACAACCAGTTTTGCTGGATCATGGGGATATAACATGAATGAAGGGATATAACATGTACTTAAGATAGAAAATTAGACTGGAAGTAGGTTATATTAAATACAAAAGCAACGAGTTGTTTGTATTTGTTCCTAGAGCTAACAAGAAGCCAGTAGGTTGTTAAATAGAATGATAAGACTAGACCCGTATAACAGGAATGTCATCTGGCAACTGTGTGGAAGATAAACAGAAGTTCATTAAGCAGAATGATAAGGTCAGACCTTTATAATAGCAAAGTCATCTGTCAACTGTGTGGAGAATAGACAGGAGAAGGGAAAGGCTGAAGGCAAGGAAGCAACTAATTGGGAAACTACTGCAGTAGTCCAGGAGAGAGGTAATAAGTGAGTGAAGTAGGGTAGTGACTGTAAGTATAAAGAAAAGGGAAGAATAAAGACAGTAACTTTTGTATGCCAAGAAGCTATGTGCCTCACAGTAATAAGCTTGGAAAAACATAAAAATCTTGAATCACTCAGTAACTAGGAAAGTAAATGAAGACAAATGACATTTCTTGACTCTTAAGGATTTTATGCATGTTCCTTATTTTGATGAAATAATGTAAGTCTCTCAAGGGTAGGGACCATGTTTGATAACTTTTATATATTCCAATGCCTACAGAGCCCTAATAGCAATAAGAAAGGCAGGTAAAGTGGAAACAAGAATGAGACTTGCAGTTAGGAGACCTGGATTCAATTTCTACTTTAGGCATTTAATAACTGCTCTATGAGATGGGCAAGTCATTTAACCTTTCCAAGTCTTAGGTTTCTCATCTGCAAAATAAGAATAACAAGATTTATCATATCTGATCCAGGACACTATAGTAAAAATCATTCAAATGAATGAATGAATAATATATTCAAACAAACCTTAAGGTCTTACATAACTGGCAAATGTTATAAAGAAACACAATAAATATTTATTGATGGTGATACTCTGAGCTACTAAAGACAGATGCTTTAACACAAATCTACTCATCTTTTTATATTCTCTTTTATAGTCAGAGATAATGATGAACTTTATTACCTGATTTCTGGAAAAAACAAAATATTTATTGCGTTATTTTTGTTAGTGAACAGAGATCCAGTTTTCTTCTTAAGAAGAAGGATCAAAAGTTTACAGAAAGTTACTTCAATGAGTGGCTCTAGTTCTAGACTTCCTGGATAAAACCTGTACTTTAACTGGGCCACTCTATCTTTATCTTTTGTTTCCCAGCAACTGAAAATAGGTATTTCAAGGTGAGAATATCCTAGGGAAGTTCCAGAGATAGAATATAATCACTCAGAAATAATTTAATCAGGACAATCTCAAAACGTTTCAAGAGTCATTAAATGATCAAGAGAAATCAGTCCTTTTGGCTAACTTCTCAACTCAAAGATCTTCATAAATAAACCAAATGTTGCAGTCACTTACAAGTAACTCAGTGAATGATTTCCTGAATGCTTGTATTCTTTCAAAAATAAGAGCAATTGACACTGGCTGAGGGCAGAGTCAAGGAGGAGGATTACAGGCAGCTACCCAGCTGAACTCTCTCAGTAGTCCCCTTCGAAACAACTTTAAAAAACTCCTCAAATAGTTTGGGCAGAGTCAAGATGGCAGAGTAGAAGGACAGACCTGTAGAAGCTTCCCCACAAAGCCCATAAAAAATGACTCTAAACAAATTCTAGAGCAGCAGAAGTCACTAAACAACAGAATGAAAGACATTTCCAGCCCAAGACAGCCTGGAAGGTCAGTAGGAAAGGTCTATCGCTCAGGGCTCAGAGAGGAGCGGCAGGGACAGGACTAGAGCAGGCTGCAGGGTGCCAGCAGCAGCAGCTACAGTTCCCAGATCCCTCAACCCACAAATGCCAGAGACAGCTTCAAAGGTCAGTGAGAAAGCTCTTTCACCTATGTGAGAAGCTAACAGCAGCAGCGTCCATTTTGGGGGCCCTCCATCTAAACACCCTAGGGGAGTTGAGCATCTGATCTGAATCTCAGTCCATCGTGGCATCCTGGGGTGAGGAGGAGCACTGCCTGGTGGAGCTGGTGGAGGCTCTGGACAGGGAACCACTTGCAGATCCTGGGCAGAAGAGTGCTTGTGGTTGCTCCCAGAGCAGAACACAGGCCAGGAGAGGAGGTTTACTACTCTCCCTCCCCTCCCTTGATTGTGTCACTTTGGAGAAACTGAGAACTTAAAGGTCCCCAGAGTATACCTTCCTCTTGACAAAGAAGTCAAAATTCAACTAACTGGCCAGGAAAATGCCCAAAAAAGGGGGGAAAAAAATGAGACTATATGACGCTACTTTCTTGGTAAACAGGTATTTTCATCCATCCTTTTTGATGAGGAAGAACAAAGCATACTATCAGAGGAAGACCTAAAAGTTAAAGCTTCTTCATCCAAAACTTCCAAAATTAATATACAATGGTCTCAGGCCATGGAAGAGCCCAAAAAGGATTTTGAAAATCAAGTAAGAGAGGTGGAGGAAAAATTGGGAGGAGAAATGAAAGAGATGCAAGAAAATCATGAAAAGTCAGTCAACAGCCTGTTAAAGGAGACCCAAAAAAATGCTGAAGAAAATAACACCTTTAAAAATAGAATAACCCAAATGGCAAAAGAGGCCCACAAAGTCAGTGAGGAGAAGAATGCTTTAAAAAGCAGAATTAGTCCAATGGAAAAGGAAGTTCAAAAGCTCACTGAAGAAAATAGATCTTTAAAAGTTAGAATGCAGGGAGGAGCCAAGATGGTGGAGTAGAAAGACTCACGTATGCTAGCTCCGAATCCACAGCCCAAAAATTTCCTGTAAAAAGAACTCCCCACAAATTCTGGAACAGTGGAACCCACGCAGAAACACACTGGAAGAGATTTCCATTCCAGAGAGCCCTGGAAAGCCGTCCACAGGGGCGCGTCACACTCTGAACACGGAGCCCACCCCTGCGTTGCCCTGGCCGCGTGGCCCCAGAGGAGCAGATCAGAGCAGGCTTCAGGGACGGAACCTCCGGCGGCCGCGAAGGTCCCTCCACCCACAGGCGTTCCAGGTCAGTGAGAGAGACTTCTGGGCTGGCCGAGAGGCAAAGGGGGTGTCTCCGTGACTTGGGCACCCTCGGGAGGCAGCGGCAGTGGCAGAGGGAGAGGCAGAGGCGG
This sequence comes from Bettongia penicillata ogilbyi, assembly GCA_023548195.1. Classification (NCBI taxonomy): domain Eukaryota; kingdom Metazoa; phylum Chordata; class Mammalia; order Diprotodontia; family Potoroidae; genus Bettongia; species Bettongia penicillata. Next base: position 5,602,508 of record JAJHZJ010000158.1, read on the forward strand.
CAGCGGCAGCCCGGGACTCCCCGAGCAGATAGGGGCTCCATTACTGAAGGTCTCTGCATAAACCCCCTGAGGGAACTGAGCCTGAGAGATGGCCCTGCCCCCACCCGCTCCATTACTGAAGGTCTCTGCATAAAGCCCCTGAGGGAACTGAGCCTGGGAGGCGGCCCTGCCCCCACCCAAGCACCAGAACTTATGTTAACATTGAATAGCAGCCTCTCCCGCCGCGGATAGCCGCGAGACTGGGAAGCAGCATTTGAATCTCAGACCCCAAGCACTAGCTGGGGAGATCTAGGTGGGGGTTGAGATGAATCTCAGAAGTCAAGTAACTAGCTGGGAAAATGCCCAGAAAAAGGAAGCAAAATGAGATCATAGAGAGCTACTTTCTTGGGGAAGAGATGTTCCTTCCTCCCATCATTTCTGATAAGGAAGTATAATGCTTGTCATCAGGGAAAGATGTGGAGGTCGGGGCCTCTCTATCCCACACATCTGAGGTGGATGTCCAGTGGGCTCAGGCCATGGAGAAGCTCAAAAACAATTTGAAAATCAAGTTCGACGGGTGGAAGAAAAACTGGGAAGAGAAATGAGAGAGATGCAAGAAAAGCATGAAAAACGGGTCAATATCTTGGTAAAGGGGACCCAAAAAAATGCTGAAGAAAATAACAACTTGAAAAATAGGCTAACTCAATTGGCAAAAGAGGTTCAAAAAGCCAATGAAGAGAAGAATGCTTTCAAAAGCAAAATTAGCCAAATGGAAAAAGAGGTTCAAAAGCTCACTGAAGAGAATATTTCTCTCAAAGTTAGAATGGAACAGATGGAGGCTAATGACTTTCTGAGAAACCAAGAAATCACAAAACAAAACCAAAAGAACGAAAAAATGGAAGAGAATGTGAAATATCTCATGGGAAAAACAACTGACCTGGAAAATAGATCCAGGAGAGACAATTTAAAAATTATGGGACTACCTGAAAACCATGATCAAAAAAAGAGCCTAGACATCATCTTCCATGAAATTATCAAGGAAAACTGCCCTGAGATTCTACAACCAGAGGGCAAAATAAGTATTGAAAGAATCCATCAATCACCGCCTGAAAGAGATCCAAAAAGAGAAACTCCTAGGAACACTGTGGCCAAATTCCAGAATTCCCAGGTCAAGGAGAAAATATTGCAAGCAGATAGAAAGAAACAGTTCCAGTATTGTGGAAATACAATCAGCATAACACAAGATCTGGCAGCTTCTACATTAAGGGATCAAAGGGAGTGGAATAGGATATTCCAGAAGTCAAAGGAACTAGGACTCAAACCAAGAATCACCTACCCAGCAAAACTGAGTATAATACTTGAGGGGAAAATATGGTCTTTCAATGAAACAGAGTACTTTCAAGGATTCTTGATGAAAAGACCAGAGCTGAAAAGAAAATCTGCCTTTCAAACACAAGAATGAGAAGAAGCATGAAATAGTAAAAAGCAAAGGGAAGTCATATGGGACTTACCAAAGGTGAACTGTTTACATTCCTACATGGAAAGACAACATTTGTAACTCTTAAAACGTTTCAGTATCTGGGTAGTTGATGGGACCACACACAGATGTACACACACACACGCACACACACGCATGTACGTGCATGCACGCACACACGCATACACACAAGCATGCACAGAGACAGAGAGCACAGAGTGAACTGAATAGGATGGGACCATATCTTAAAAGAAATTAAGGTAAATGGTGAGAGAGAAATGTAGTGGGAGGAGAGAGGGTGACATGGAATGGGGTTAATTATATCTCATTCAAGAGGCAAGCAGGAAACTTTTTAGTGGAGGGAAAAAGAGGAGAGCTGAGAGAAAAACATGAAGTTTACCCTCATCACATTCGACTAAAGGATGGAGTAAAATGCCTACTCATTTTGGTATAAAAACCTATCTTACAGTACAGAAAAATGGGGAAGAAGGAGATAAGCAGGGAGGGAGGGATGATGGAGGGAGGGCAATGGAAGAAGGGAGCAATTTGAGGTCAACACTCTTGGGGAGGGACAGGATCAAAAGACAGAATAGAAACAATAGGGGGCAGAATAGGATGGAGGGAAAATGCAGTTAGTCTTATACAACACGACTGTTATCAAAGTCATTTGCAAAACTACACAGATATGGCCTGTATTGAATTGCCTGCCTTCCCAAAGGGAATGGGTGGGGAGGGAGGGATGGGGAGAACTTGGAATTCAAAGTTTTAGGAACAACTTGCTACTAGGAAATAAGAAATACAATTAATGGGGAATAGAAAGTCATCTGGCCCTACAGGACAAAAGAGAAGATGGGGACAAGAAAAGGGAGGGATGATAGAAGAGAGGGCAGATTAGTGATAGGTAAAATTAGAATGCTCGGTATATTGGGGTGGGGGAAGTGGATAAATGGGGAGAAAATTTGGAACCCAAAATTTTGTGAAAATGAATGTAAAAAAAGTTAAATAAATAAATTTATATTTAAAAAGTAAAAAAAAATTGGAATGCAGCAGATGGAAGCTAATGACTTTATGAGAAACCAAGAAGTCACAAAACAAAACCAAAAGAATGAAAAAATTGAAGACAATGTGAAATATCTCATTGGAAAAAACAACTGACCTGGAAAATAGATCCAGGAGAGAAAATTTAAAAATTATGGGACTACCTGAAAGGATGATCAAAAAAAAGAGCCTAGACATCATCTTTCATGAAACTGTCAAGGAAAACTGCCCTGATATTCTAGAACCAAATCAGCTCCTGAAAGAGATCTGAAAAGAGAAACTCCTATGAATATTATAACCAGATTCCAGAGTTCCCAGGTCAAGGAGAAAATACTGCAAGCAGCCACAAAGAAACAATTCAAGTATTGTGGAAATACAATCAAGATAACACAAGGTCTAGCAGCTTCTACATTAAGGGATTGAAGGGCTTGAAATGTGATATTGTAGTAGTCAAAGGAACTAGGATTAAAAGCAGGAATCACCCACCCAGAAAAACTGAGTATAATACTTCGGGGAAAAAAACTGATCATTCAATGAAATAGAGGACTTTCAAGCATTCTTGATGAAAAGACCAAAGCTGAATAGAAAATCTGACTTTCAAACACAAGAATTAGGGGAAGCATGAAAAGGTAAACAGGAAAGAGAAATCATAAGGGACTTACTAAAGTTGAACTGTTTATATTCCTACATGAAAAGATAATATTTGTAACTCTTGAAACTTTTCTCAGTATTTTGGTAGTTGGAGGGATTATACATATATATACACACGGGGAGCCCAGGGTGAGTTGAATAGGAAGGGATGATATTAAAAAAATAGAATTAAGGGATGAAAGAGGAATATATTGGGAGGAGAAAGGGAGAAATGGAATGGGCAAATTATCTCTCATAAAAGAGGCAAGAAAAAGCTTTTTCAATGGAGGGGAAAAAGGAAGAGGTGAAAGGTGTGAAGTGAAGCTTACTCATTACATTTGGCTTAAGGAGGGAATAACATGCACACTGAATTTGGGATGAAAATGTATCTTACACTACAGGAAAGTAGGGGAGAAGGGAATAAATGGGGTGGGGGGATGATAGAAGAGAGGGCAATGGAAGGAGGGAGTAATTAGAAGTAAACACTTTTGGGGATAGACAAGGTCAAAAGAGCGAATAGAATAAATGGGGGGCAGGATAGGATGGAGGGAAATATAATTAGTCTTACACCACATGATATTATTATTGCAAAACTACACATATATAACCTATATTGAATTCCTTGCCTTCTTAGTAGGCATGGGTGGAGAGGGAGGAAGGGAGAGAAGTTGGAAGGGGTATGATAGAAGGGAGGGCAGATTGGGGGACGGGGTAATCAGAATGCACAGCATTCAGGGTGGGGAAGGAGAGTGATGGGGAGAAAATTTGGAACTCAAAATTTTGTGGAAATGAATGTTGAAAACTAAAAATAAATTTTTAAAAAACCTCCTCAAATCAAATTTTGGAGTGGCAGAACCAACAAAAGGCCAGGGTGAGAAATTCTTCCCACCTGAGACAATTTAAAAGGTGGGCAGGAGAAGTCTGTGCCACCGTAGTAGAAGCCTGTCTGGAACCCACACAAGCAGACAGTGTTGCCTCCTCCACAGCATCATCAGCTTCAGGAACTCTCAATCCAGAGACAGGAAAGGGGTCAAACAACTAGTCAGAAAGAGATTATAGGGGACCCATTCCTGGCACTGAATACAGCTGGCACTGACTGACAACTCTACTGCTCATACACAGTTCTAGTTCACAGTCCCAGGTCAGACAGGAGCACTGGGGGCTGGTCAAAAGGAGTAGGGGCCCTGGTCAGAGTTCCAAAGCAAAAGGGGTACCAGTACTAATTCCTGCAGACAGCTACAGGAGACCAGGGACCTTTCCTTGGTAAAGACCAGAGTACAGATCAGAACAGCAGTGACTATATCTCTCTCAGGATCACACCACCCTGGAAGAATCAAAAGCTTGCAAACCCCTAGAACTAGCTCTGAAAACAGAAGCATAAAAAAGCCAGAAGCTTGGCACATTCCCCCAAGCCCCAGGTGGGAAGAGCCCAACTTTAACAAAAAGCACAAAGTTAAGAAATAGGCTGAAAAAATTAGTAAACAACACAAAAAGAATCTGACCATAAAAAGCCAACACAATGACAAGGAAGAACAAGACATAAACTCAGAAGACAACAATGTAAAAAACAGCTACCCTCAAAGAAAAATGTTAACTAAACCCAAACATAAAAAGAATTCTTAGAAGAATTAAAGAAAGGGATAAGAGTGGTAAAGGAAAAATTAGGGAAAGAAATGAGAATGATACAAGAAAATTATGAAAAGAGAATTAAAAGCTTGGGAAAGGAGGCACAAAAAAATACCAAAGAACTTTAAAAAATAGACTTGGTCAATAGGAGAAAGAGGCACAAAGAGGAACTTTAAAAAACAGAAGTGGCCAAATGTAAAAAGAAGTTAAAAAAATTGCACCAAAGAAAATAATTCAAAAAATTTGAATAGGGCAAGTGGAAGCTAATGACTCCATGAGATATCAAAAAAACAATAGGAAAGTCAAAAAAATGAAAAGACAGAATGGTAAATATGGTAAATATCTCATCAGAAAAAGAACTCACCTGGGATCAAGGAGAGAAAATTTAAAAATTATTGGACTATCTGAAAGCCATGATCAAAGAAAGAACCTAGATATAGCCCAAGAAATTATCAAAAAAAATCCTACCACCAATTATCTTCGATCTAGAGGGTAAAATAGAAATTGAAAAAGTCTACCAATCATCTCCTGAAAGAGATCCTAAAATGAAAACTCTCAGAAATATTATAACTAAATTCCAGAGCTGTCACACAAAGAAGAAAAATACTTCAAGCAGCCAGAAAGAAACAACTCATATTGTGGAAGCACAGTAAGGATCACACAAGAGTTAGTGGCTTCCGTATTAAAAGAGTCTAGGACTTAGAATATGATATTCTGGAAGGCAAGGGAACTAGGATTATAACCAAGAATCATCTACCCAGCAAAACTGAGTGTAATCTTTCAGGGGAAAAAAAAATGGATATTTAATGAAATGTAAGACTTTTAAGCATTCCTGATGAAAAGACCAGAGTTAATAGAAAATGACATTCAAACATAAGGCTCATAAGAAGCATAAAAGGGTAAACAGGAAGAGTAATCATAAGGGTGCCAACAAATTTAAACTATTTACATTCCTATGTGGAAAGATAATACATGTAACTCCTAAGAACTTTTTTATATTTAGGGAAGTTAAAAGGCATTTATGTAGAAAGAGGGCATGAGTGTAAGTCAATTATGTTGGAAGGAGCTCCAAAAAAACAGAAGTGAGAAAGAGGGATGCAGGGGTAGAAGGGGGTAAGCACAAGTAAAATGGGGAAAATTTTCTCATATAAAAGAAGTGTTCGAGATAGAAAGAGCTTTTATAATAAAGGGAAATGGGGGGAGGGTGGCAGGCAATGCTTGAACCTCACCCTCGTCAGAATTCATTTAAAGAGGGAAGAATATATATATACACAATCAGTTGTGTACAGAAATCCATCTTTTCCAACAGGAAAACAGAAGGGGAAGGGTATGAAAAGAAAGGCTGAGGGGATGATAAAAGGGAGGACAGATTAAGGAAGGAAGGGGTTAGAAACAAAAGACTTTTGAGGAAGGATAGGATGAAAAGAGACAGAAGAAAATGAGACAGAGAGAAATAAACATTAGTAATCATAACTGTAAAGTTATGTGTGTATATGTTATGAATATAAACTCACCCATAAAACAGAAGCAGATAGCAGAATAAATAAGAAACCAGAATCCAATAATATCTTATTTACAAGAGACACACTTCAAACAGAAGGACACAGAGTTGAAATAAAGGGTTGGAACATAATCTACTATGCTTCAGCTGAACTAAAAAAAAAAGAAACAAGGGTAGTGATCATGATCTCAGACAAGACAAAAGCAAAAACAGACCTAACGAAAAGAGATAAACAGGGAAACTACATTTTGCTAAAAGTTACCATAGACAACAAATATCGAAAAATGTTAAGGGCCAAATTTCTCTGATAAATACTTCATTTTTTCAAGTATATAGGGAACTCACTCAAATTTATAAAAATAAGAGCCATTCCTCAAGTGATAAATGATCAAAGGATAAATGACCAAAACATCTTCAAACAGGCAGCTTTAAGAAGAAATCAAAGTTACCTATAATCATACTAAAAAATATCCTAAATCAGTACTGATTAGAGAAAAGCAAATTAAAACAACTCTGAAGAACCACCTCCCACCTATCAGAAATGACAAATGCTGAAGGATATGAGAGGGAAATAGGTACACTAATGCAGGACTTCTTAAACTTTTTCCATTCGTGAACCCCTTCCACCTGAGAAATTTTTACACAACCCTGGGTATGTATGCATATAAAATAAGTATACAAACCAAACGTTTACTGATAATAAATCATAAAGAGATGTATTTTAAAATAATTCTTTGGTATATACATAATTTTACCATTTACTAAAAACCATTTATTAGTATATTGAGATATATGTGCTTGTTTATTTTTACAGAGAAACTTAAGCTTTGGTGGAATATTTGGTACTGCAGGATGGAGAAAATCTTCAACATTTTTCATATTTGACTGATATTTTGATTTTATAATTTTCAATGCTGAGAATGCCACTTCACATAAATACATAGTACAGAATGGCCTGTTTGTTTAGGGCCATTTCAGAAATTGTTGGAAATTCTGTCCTAATCTCAAGCCAAAATTCATTTAACCTTTTTTAGGAAACTCAAGTTTTAAACTTATGTCACTTGATAACTTGGCAAATTCTTCTTGAATTTTTTTAATGACAGATGAGCAAAATTGTTTATTTTGATTATGGTTTATGAATGCAACTCAGTTTTTGTAGGATCAAAATTTGAAGGGAAGTATTTCTGAAACTGTGTCTCTAGGCACTTCAGGTCATCAGTTATAACTCTGGGAGGGTTATTTTCAATTATAAAATCTTCTATACCTGTAACATTTCTGAAGAACCATTTTCTATCCTATTCTTCCATATGTTAACTTTTTTAGTAAAACTTTCAATTTTATCTTTTAACATAAAATGTAAAAATTTTTTCCTTGAAGCAATATATTTAAATCATTGAGTTTTTTTAAAATATCTGACAAATAGGAGTTTTAAAAGCCTAAGTCATTATGAAAAAATTAACAAAATCTGATTTCTGCTCAGTCAAAACTATAACATCTTCATCTTTTAATTTCAATCTGTTTAAACTTCACCCTCTTGAGGGCCACTTTACCTCTACATGTAGTAATACGCTTTTATAATTGGAATGTATGTCTTTCCAACAGTTTGAAAACAAATGACTGTAAACAAGGGTATAGCTTTTAATGCGAAGCACAATATCCACCTCTGGTGATATTTAATTTTGGCAATGAGTGCCTCCTGATGGAACATGCAGTGAGTAAAAGTGATATGTTCATTGTCACCAGCTTTAACTTTTGCTATAAATCCAACATTCTCACTCATCATTGCTCCAGCATGATGCTCCAGACTCCAAGATATGATTTTTTTACTGTAAACTTTCATTTGTAAAACATTCATTGACTTTAAGATGTATATCTTCTCCTCTTGTGTGCCCTTCCAAAAGGTGACAAAACAATAATTCCTCATGTATGCTTTCTTCATAAACATATCTTATATAAAGTAATGACTGTACCATGTTAGAAATGTCAGTAGTTTCATCTAACTGAATTGCAAATTTTTGTTGCCCTTAGGTCTACTACTAAGCTGCTGATATTGATCATTACTAATTTCAGAAATTCTTATGGAAACATTATCATTTGATAAAGGAATTTTATGAATTTCATCCCCATACTTTCTCCCATATACTATTTCTGACATTTTAATAGTAGCTGATAACACAAGATCTTCTCCTATCACATAAGGCTTTTTAGTTTCTGCAATTAAATATACAGTTTCATAAGATACTTTTCATTGACAGTAACAACTTTCTCAAAACATTGTTTTTCTTTATTTGAAGATTTTAAAAGTTGTTCAAAATATTCCTTTGGTTTATTGCAGTACATTGCATGTTTGATATTAAGATGTCATTTTAGTTTGGCTAGTTTTGTGCTCTCTGCAGCCAAAACTTCATTACAAATTAAGCAAAGAAATTTTTCCACATCATCATCATTATTAGAAAGAATGGCTGCCTTAGAGTGACTATCACTGGTAACAGTAACTGTTGATTTGGTTATTTTTTTCTTTTGTTCATTAAAAGGGACGTTCCCTGACTATTTCATAAAGAGGCCTATTCACTCAATGGGCCTTGCCTCTCTCTAAGTGAGTACCTAAACCGGCCAGCCTAAAAAGGCCAAGGTCTCTCACTGCATCCTGGGCCATATCCAGTCATCTTGATGAATATCTTGTCACTGGACCCAGATGGCTCAGGAGCAGAAAGTGAGGCTGGTAACCTTGCACAGCCCTCCCTCACTCAAAACAAAATCAAGTGCAAGTCATGTCATCATTTCTCTCATGTCATTGTCTTCTTCAAAAATGAAGGATGAAGGGTGGAGCCAAGATGGTGGAGTAGAAAGACTCACGTATGCTAGCTCCGAACCCACAGTTCATATATTTCCTGCAAGAAGAGCTCCCCATGAATTCTGGAGTACTGCAAGGCACGCAGAAACACAGTGGAAAAAATTTTCATTCCAGAGAGCCCTGGAAAGCTGACCCCAAAGGTCCGTCACGCTCCGGAGAGCGGAGTCCACCCCTGTGCTGCCCTGACCACGGGGCCCCAGAGGAGCAGATCCAAGCAGGCTTCAGGGACGGAATCTCCGGTGGCCAGGAAGGGCCCTCCACCCACAGACGCTACAGGTCAGTGAGAGAGACGTCTGGGCTGGCCGAGAGGGGAGCGGGGTGTCTCCGTGACTCGGGCCTCCTCGGGATGCAGTAGCGGAGGCAGAGGCAGGGGCAGCGGCAGAGGCAGTGTCAGCAGCCTGGGACTCCCCAAGCAGGCAGGGGCTCCATTACTGAAGGTCTCAGCATAAACTCCCTGAGGGAACTGAGCCTGGGAAGCAGCCCTGCCCCCACCCGCCCCATTACTGAAGGTCTCTGCATAAAGCCCCTGAGGGAACTGAGCCTGGGAGGCAGCCCTGCCCCAAACCCAGCACCAGAACTTAAGCTCACATTGAATAGCAGCAGCGCCTGCCACAGAAAGCCCATTTGAATCTCAGACCCCAAGCACTAGCTGGGTGGATCTGGGGGGGTGGACAGGAATCTCAGAAGTCAAGTAACTGGCTGGGAAAATGCCCAGAAAAGGGAAGAAAAATAAGACTATAGAGAGCTACTTTGAGGGGGTACAGATGTTCCTGCCTTTCAATTCTGATGACAAGGAACTATTCTTACCATCAGGGAAAGACGTGGAGGTCGGGGCCTCTCTATCCCAGATATCCCAGGTGGATGTCCAGTGGGCTCAGGCCATGGAAGAGCTCAAAAAGGATTTTGAAAATCAAGTTAGACAGCTAGGGGAAAATCTGGGAAGAGAAATGAGAGAGATGCAAGAAAAGCATGAAAAACGGGTCAATACCTTGGTAAAGGAAACCCAAAAAAATGCTGAAGAAAATAACACCTTGAAAAATAGGCTCACTCAATTGGCAAAAGAGGTTCAAAAAGCCAATGAGGAGAAGAATGCTTTCAAAAGAAGAATTAGCCAAATGGAAAAAGAGGTTCAAAAGCTCACTGAAGAGAATATTTCTCTCAAAGTTAGAATGGAACAGATGGAGGCTAATGACTTTCTGAGAAACCAAGAAATCACAAAACAAAACCAAAAGAACGAAAAAATGGAAGAGAATGTGAAATATCTCATGGGAAAAACAACTGACCTGGAAAATAGATCCAGGAGAGACAATTTAAAAATTATGGGACTACCTGAAAGCCATGATCAAAAAAAGAGCCTAGACATCATCTTCCATGAAATTATCGAGGAAAACTGCCCTGACATTCTACAACCAGAGGGCAAAATAAGTATTGAAAGAATCCATCGATCACCACCTGAAAGAGATCCAAAAAGAGAAACTCCTAGGAACATTGTGGCCAAATTCCAGAATTCCCAGTTCAAGGAGAAAATATTGCAAGCAGATAGAAAGAAACAATTCCAGTATTGTGGAAATACAATCAGGATAACACAAGATCTAGCAGCTTCTACATTAAGGGATCAAAGGGAGTGGAATAGGATATTCCAGAAGTCAAAGGAACTAGGACTCAAACCAAGAATCACCCACCCAGCAAAACTGAGTATAATACTTCAGGGGAAAATATGGTCTTTCAACGAAACAGAAGACTTTCAAGCATTCTTGATGAAAAGACCAGAGCTGAAAAGAAAATTTGACTTTCAAACACAAGAATGAGAAGAAGCATGAAAAAGGAAACAGCAAAGAGAAGTCATAAGGGACTTACTAAAAGTGAACTGTTTACATTCCTACATGGAAAGACAATATATGTAACTCTTAAAATTTTTCAGTATCTGGGTAGTTAATGGGTTTATACACACACACATACACACATGTACACGCGTGCATGCACACACACATACACACATGCACGCACATACAGAGACAGAGAGCACAGAGTGAACTGAATAGGATGGGACCATATCTTAAAAGAATTAAGGTAAATGGTGAGAGAGAAAGGTAGGGGGAGGAAAGGGGGTGAAATGGAATGGGGTAAATTATATGTCATTCAAGAGGCAAGCAGGAGACTTTTTAGTGGAGGGAAAAAGAGGAGAGCTGAGAAAAAAAAAAAACAAGAAGTTTACCCTCAGCACATTTGACTAAAGGAAGGAATAAAATGCACACTCATTTTGGTATGAAAACCTATCTTACAATACAGGAAAGTGGGGAAGAAGGAGATAAGCAAGGGGGTGGGGGATGATGGTAGGGAGGGCACTGGGAGGAGGGAGCAATTTGAAGTCAACACTCAGGGAGGGACAGGATCAAAAGACAGAATAGAAACAATGGTGGGGCAGGATAGGATGGAGGGAAATACAGTTAGTCTTACACAACACGACTATTATCGAAGTCATTCGCAAAACTACACAGATATGGCCTATATTGAATTGCCTGCCTTCCCAAAGGGAATGGGTGGGGAGGGAGGGATGGGGAGAATTTGGAACTCAAAGTTTTAGGAACAACTGGTTAGTATTGTTGTTGCTACTAGGAAATAAGAAATACAGGTAATGGGGAATAGAAAGTCATCTGGCCCTACAGGACAAAAGAGAAGATGGGGACAAGAGAAGGGAGGGATGATAGAAGAGAGGGCAGATTGGTGATAGGGAAAATTAGATTGCTTGGTGTATGGGGTGGGGGGGAGGGGATAAAAGGGGAGAAAATTTGGAACCCAAAATTTTGTGAAAATGAATATAAAAAGTTAAATTTAAAAAAAATGAAGGATGAACACAGACAGAAGTAAATCCATATTGCAAAAAATTATTTGACATATTTCCTTTTTCTTATTAATATAGATGTACTACAACTGCTGCATTGTCATCACTATTTTTACCTCTTCCACCTAAATTAAGCCATTTATACATAACCAAAAAATACTTTTATCCTAAAATATAAATATTGTTAATTTCTCAAATAAATACTGGCTTTAGTTTATGAAACTTATGTTTGTTTGTGCTTATTTTAAAAAACTGATGTTGACACTTACATACACATACAACAGTGATGGTGAGAAATATTATTGAAGTGTTTTTGTCATTACTTGTTGCAATTAACCACTTGTTTGTGGAAAAGAAGGAAATAATAACCATTTTTAAAATCAAACTTTGCAATACAATACAATCCAAAGATATACTACTTTGATACTTAACATGCTGAAGAATGATGGTAGGAAAATATTAAAAGTCCTTATTTTCCATAACTAAACAATTATACTTCTGTAAGAACAGAAAACTTTGCATGTACAGGAAAAACACTGCAATTTATAACATACAATAGTCTTGAATCTAAACCAAGTTGCTTCTGGCAGCATTTGTTGGTGTTGCATGGCATGACAGCATGCTCAGTACAAAGTGCACATGTGTGTTCAGAACAAAGACTGCAGTGAAATTGTCAGTTGCGACATGGACAAGCGCTGCCAGAAACACCTCAAATTCAATACACATTTGATTTTGAAATAGTTTTTAGTCATCTTACTGCTGTCAAATTTTTTAAGACCTCCACATTCAGTTACACAACCCCATATGCAGTCATGATTCAAAGTTTAAGAAGCACTGCACTAAAGAACTGTTAATAGAGTAGTGAACTAGTCAAACCATCCTGAAGAACAATTTGGAACTGGGCCTGAAAGGCTATCAAACTATGCATACCCTCTGACACAGCAATATCACAACTACAGATCCCAAAGAGATAAAAGGAAAAGGATCTATATGGACAAAAATATTTATATCAGTTTTTTTTTTGTGGTGGTGCAGAATTAGAAATTAACGGGATACTCATCAATTGGGGAACGGCTGGACAAGTTGTGGCATATGACTATGATGGAGTATTATTATGCTATAAGAAATGACCAGGACAGTGACTTCAGAAAAACATGGTAAGGCCTATATTAACTGATACAAAGTAAAATAAAAAAAAACAGAAAATCATTGTGCATAGTAACAGCAATATTGTAATGATGATCAATTGTGAAAGACTTGGCTTCTCTAATCAATACAGTGATCTAAGATAATTCCAAAGGGCACATGATGGAAAAAATGTTATCTACCTCCACAGAGAGAACTGATGAACTCCAAGTGCTAATCAAAGTATAATTTTTCACACTTTCTCCATATTTCTTGTTTTTTTAAAATATGGCTAATATGAAAATGCTTTGCATGGTTTCATACATATAATTGACATCATATTGCCTGCTCCTCAGTATGTGTAGGAGAAAGTAAGAAGGAGGGAGAGAACTTAGAACTCAAAATTTAAAAAGAAATATTTTTTCTTTAAAAAGTGGGTACAATTTAAAGCTACTGCATACTTTGAGCAAAGAGCTAACAATTACCATTACATATTTATTTAGTAATTTATATATGTTTGCAGAATGTTTTAATACTTTTTATTAGTTACTTATAAGAACTACTTCTTTACAAAAACCTAAATAGCAGATCAATGATCAAGGAATACTTAGAATTCAGTTGAATAATAAGGCTGTCATTTAAATAGGCTTTAGTGGTTTTACACAGTGTTTTACATCCATTATGTCATTTAATTCTCACAGTATCACTCCAAAATAAAGTTATCCTCATTTTTATAGAAGAGGAAACCAACACTCAAGATTAAGGGGTTTGCCTCAAAATAATATCTAGTTAAGTGGCAGAGGTGAATTCAAACCCATAAGATTACTTCATGTCTCCAAACCCACTTTCCACTATATCATAATATCTCTCAAAAATTCCAATATATATCTGGTATTCATGCTAGTATATACCTCTCTCCATCTAATGGAATTCAATGCAATAAATAAATATTTATTTATTTATGTCCCTCAATCAAATAAATATTTTTCCCTCAAAATTTTTGATTCACTCTATTGAATCCACTTAGCACATCCCCTTAAAATAGACAAAAAAAGTAAGATTTTTTTATATTATTAATTTTCTATTCATTTATGGAAAGTATATCATTTTCCATATTATACTTTAAACTACAGCCAACACATGGCAATTTTTTATTAAAAAATAAAATGGAAAATTAAGACACAAAAGGGGATCAGAACTGACAATAAATATTGATTGACAAGTAAATATTTATTTATTTATGTCCCTCAATCTTAGTGGAGAGACAACACAAAGACACACAGACTCTACCTATCTAGTCTAGCATTAGGGTATAAATAGCCCTCAAGTCTCTCCTGAGGACACTTTTTAATCAGTTCAAATTGCCAAAGTCAAAATAATACTGTTTAGACATTCCTTTAAAATAATGATTGAATAACTACATATTTAAAGCAGTAATCAAAAAAAGTAGAGCTCATTGGTAATAAAAAAAAATTTCTATATCCACACCTCTTGAGTTTTTCCCAAAATAGCAGAGCATCCAAAAGTTCTTTTAGTGGTTGCCAAGAAGTATTCAAAATAAGATAGCAATCTAAAACCACAATCATATTTTCTAAAAATGAAGAGGAAACAGGTACTAGACAGTCAGGCCCCCATTATTCCAAGTTCCATGCAGGTCCTATCAGCCCAGTCTAGAAGAAAAGGAACTGTAAAATGAACAAAAAGTCCTGGGTCAAACATAATATTCCTAAAATCTTTACTGATATTGTACATAGTTATGCCAATGATTTCTACAACACTATCCTAAGTAATTAAATGAGGACATACAAATTGCTACAGCCAGGCAGTCAGCCCACAACAATGCCATTTCTGGATTCTCCCATGATACAGTCTAAGATATCAAGCATCTTTAAGACACATATCTAACATTAAAATGCCTAAAGATTTTATTTAAACTAGTTCCCCAAAGGAAATAAAAACCATAAGCCATACCATACTCTTGATTATACTCATGACTCACCCCGTAAAAAGATGCTGCATTTTTGTATGACATAGGTAGAAAGATATTCCATCAATGTCTTAACTAATGTTGTTGATTAGGCAGCAAAGCAAAATATTTTTCCCTCAAAATTTTTGATTCACTCTATTGAATCCACTTAGCACATCCCCTTAAAATAGACAAAAAAAGTAAGATTTTTTTTTATATTATTAATTTTCTATTCATTTATGGAAAGTATATCATTTTCCATATTATACTTTAAACTACAGCCAACACATGGCAATTTTTTATTAAAAAATAAAATGGAAAATTAAGACACAAAAGGGGATCAGAACTGACAACATTCTATCTACTTGCCAATCCACAATAATAATGAACATTAAACTAGGAAAGATTTCAAAGGCCATCCAGCAAACCCCTTCATTTTACATTTGGAAACTGAGGCCTAAAGATTTTACAGGACCTGCCCCAGGTTATACTGGGGCAAACCTAATACTAAAGCCTGACTGCTAGGTCTATGAGCATTCTATCACTATATCCTGCAAATACAGCATATCTGTGTCACAGTAGAGTGCTTATGAAAGTTCTCCCATTTTTTCATTTAATTCAGTTTCAAAAGATGCAAATATCAAGATTTTTAGCATTTAAGTTGTACTTAATTCAGCATTTACCACAGCCAATCTAAAAAAATTTTAAAGGTTATTTAGTAAGTTTTTTTAAACAACTATTAGTGAAGCTGCATTTTAAATGTTATGTTTGTTTTATTGAATTCAACTGATTTGAAAATAACGTATTTTTAGCATCAATTAGATCATGAAAACTGCAGTTGCAAACCTGCAAAAGTACTTTTTTGATAGGTAAAAGGCATTAATGAAAAGGAAACTATTTGTTGAGACATTAAAAAAAAAAGGCAGCACAAAGCAAGTGGAAACACATTCATACAAGTCCCGTAAACTCTTAGAACAGAGAGAAGTTCATTTTCTCCTGAAGAAACAATGATTCTAAAAATCAGAATGCTTGTATCTTTTAACCTTTGATACTTTTCCTTTCTTTTTCAATGATCTCAGGGATACTTCTGAACACAAGCTTAAAGTAAACATGCATCTGTGACAGTCAATCTCCAATCCAACCTACCACCTACACTCTCTCCCCTGCCTCTCTCTTCTGGCATCAACCTCTGCCAATTCTACTCATAGCTGCTAAGAAATAGTACCCAAGAAAGCCTTTTCACAAGAGCAAGAACAGAGAGTGCAGAGACAAATTGGGGGCCAAGAGCCAATTGTAAATCCAAGAAGATAAAACTGGAATAAAAAAAGGCTTTCAAAATAGCATTCTGTGCCTACTTCCTGTGGCTTTCAGTAATTGTCACAGATTTTTAAAGTTATTTTGCAGTGTTAACTGAGCTGGCTATCAGAATGGTGTACTGTGACAACATAATCACAAGGGAGGATTTCTACACCAGTAATCTTCCAAGAAAATTAGCATTTAATAATTATTACCTGATTTTATATATACATACATACTCACAGGCACATGCACACACACATGTGTGTATGTGTACACTGTATATAAAAACATGGTTAGGAAAGATAAGCTAAGACCGTATTATTTTATTTCATGAAAGTTCAAAGCATATTTCGAGAAAAGCAAATGGGGAATATGACAGGATTTCTTTTTTAAAGCAACCAAGACCTATAAATGTCAAATCTTACTTTCCTTTATTGGAATTGATCATTACTACTAAATTTAACACGGAAAAACCATTCCACAGTGTGAGAAGTGTAAAGGAAATCTGAATTTTTTAGAAAAATCTCTTCATTATACAAGGAAGCAAATAATCCTGTATCATAAGATAGAAGTAGAAAGTAGAAGTAGAAAGGATCTTAGGAGGTCATCTTTATTTTACAGAGAAATAAACTAAGATGCAAAGAGAGGAAGTGACTTACCAAATGTTACACTGTAAATAGCAGAGAGCAAGCCCCAGATGTGACTGACTCCAAGTCCAGAGCAAGCTCCACTTGACTTTCTTCAGGTCAGGTAACACAGTTAAACTGCAGTTCCAGGATTATGACCCAGGTTTTCTGTCTCCAGTTCTAATGCTCTTTCCCCCAATATCATCCACTTTCTTCCACTTATTTTAAGAGTAGTACTGGGTTCTTTATTTGTGAAACAGCATTTCAAATATGATCTTCATGTGTTTTACTTTTCCATATGATATCAAAACTAAACCCAGTGAAATTTGCTAATTGGTTGATGAATCTGTTCCCTGACAACTTACACAAGATAGGTAAAGTGCTATCAAGGTTCACCTAAAAACACTCAAAAACCAGAATATTTTAATGTGGTAACTGTGGACATGTAACTCCCTATACCTTATGCTACTTCTAAAAAGGTAATACTTCAAAATAATGCTTTATTGATAGCCAAATGCTGACTATCATCAATGAAACTTTTCTGAACAAATTTCTCTATAAAGACCTCACTTTTAATATGTCATTACTTATTACATGTGGATATACAAAGAAGCTTATTCCATAATAATACAGCATAATTATTATACATGGCATCCTCCCAAAACTAAAAAAAAAAGTGAATAACCCATTTTTATCTAAAGTATGCCAACTTAAAAGACAATAGTATCTCTATCCTAATAAGAACATGAACTTCTGAGAGTAACTTGAGTTTTCAGGTAGCTTTTTTGGCTGGTCAGTCAAGCTCGGAAACTAGGAACAGTCCTAAAAAGGGCTGATATACCTAAATGATGTAGCAGCAAAAAAACTGTGAATTATGTAGCTAAATGCTTGCAACTATGGGGCAAAGATAAATGAAACTAGCAGAAAGATTCATCCTGCATATTGTATTTCTCCCCAAATATTTCCCCCACCCCAATCCTCAGGAGGAGCAGATTATGGGGGCTAGATCCTCTTCGAAAACGAAGGACAAATACAAGCATACAAGGAAATAAAAGACTCAGGATTCGTAAAAAGGAAAAGAAGATACTCTAAGAGAGTAGACTTAATGTAAAAACTTAAAGAGTTATCAGGAGATTTATGGAGAAAAACTAAAACCATCACTACAGTGGAATGAATTTATAAAGTGCACATCAGCTCCAGAGTGCACTGACTTTGGACAACCCCATGCTTGAACACAAACTGTTAAGCTACATTCATAGGAACAGAACAGACTTGCCTGCCAGCAGTCCTTTCACTGATATAAGCTCTATAAATAGGATAAGTGTGATAGTGATCACTAGCAGAAACTTACACTGTAGGCACCACTACTACTGTTATGTGTCTGGCTCAATATCAGGCTTTGGATAAAGCATCAAATTAAAAATCAAATAAGTTATCGACCACATCAAATGGGATATAGAGGGTGGACCATTTTAAATAGATCTTTAGAGTTACAGACATCTATTCCAAAAACCTCTAGAGACTCGGAAGAAACTGAAGCTCTAAGAGGAAAAAAAGAAACACATCAAGACTAGAAGAAGCCTTTGAGACCCCATAGACAAATAATCTCATGTGGAAAAAAAAGGGGAAAATGAGGCTCAAAAAGGGTAAGACCTGAGTATCACAGGAAACATAAAGAGCTTGAGAAGCAAAAAGAAAGAAAATTGGTCCTATTTTAAACTGCAGCACTGTTAATATAAGGAACACTGTAAAGGAACTTACAATGGAACCATCACTATATATCAGGAATATTTAGAACATAGATTTCTAACAAGGATCCTGCCTTAACCATTTTTTTGATAACTAGACCACAGGTTCAAGAAAGAGCTATGCCATTTCCATTAGAAGTAGCTAGGTCACCACATACTGAGACCTACAGGCCCAGAGATAAATGTTACTGAATCTATCCAATCTACTCTCAGACCTGTAGCTAAGATGACTAAGATGGACAGAATAAAGTTAGGAAACCCTTAATGATAAAATTGTTGATCTAAGAATAGATTGTGCTTGTTATGCCTTAAACTCAAATAAATGTACATGGGATACTGTTTAAGATCGTATCAATATTTAATACAAAACTAAAATATCACTGTTTTATTATGATCTACCTCCATACTTCCATTTACCAAGACCTATCCCTGATGACATTATCTAAGAGAATGCTGAATTCTTTCTACCTACCTAGTAAAAGAGTAGTTAGCACAATCAACTTCTAGCTATTCCCTTAGTCAGAAACTTGCTTTTCAAACTTTAATAATCAATATTAACCAAGTTCAAAAAAATCTCCAAAAATATTTTGCATACATTAAACTGTGAGTTTTAGCAGGCAATTTAATCATTCTACAGAGCCAATACTAAGTTGATGATACTGAGATTTTAATTACAAGCTATGGAAAAAGTAGTCTGAAAACAAATCAGCAATGAATGAAAGTTTGTTAAAATTCTTAGCAATTTTCTCTTAGGTTTAAAAAACTAAAAAGAGGTAAATAAAATAATTATTCTTCAGTAATTTCTGCCCATATCTCAGTATCTAAAAATGGTAGGAAAAACATACATCTAGATTTCATCAAAATTCAAATATGTCCAGGTTTTATTACACACTCATGTCCTAAACTTTCTCTTTCTCTTTCATTTTCATTAAATTATAACATTCAGGAATCAGAAGGGTCCTAATAGAACTCTTCCCCCTTATTTTACAGATATGGGAATTAAGAATCCTGTTCTACCCTGAGAGGCTTTTCTCTTCAATAGTATTTGCATTATTACTGTTTTTAATTCACTAGCATGTTTTGTAATTGGGGGAGGGAGGGAAGGAATGAAAATTCTTTCTTAAGAAACATAATTTGGAATCTATGTAACTTTTAGTTGTAAAAAGCCTGTCTGACTACTACTGATAACTGAAAATTAATGACAGCAGACAGGCCTACACTGAGACAGGATTACTTCTTTTGATTAAAAACAGAGAGTAAGCCTTAAAGCAATACTCAAGTCCAAAACCACATGTTAATTGCTGTGCTAGGCTCTCTAAAAATCAACAAGCCCTCTAAAGTGAAGCTGTAAATGCTAACTAAAAGGGAATAAAGGGATACTCAACTTGGAGTCACAGCACTCATTCTAATTTGACTTTGACACATAACAAAATCAGCAGAATCTTTTAATATGGCAATATACATATATGCACATAATATATACATAAGAGACTTCCTGGAGTCAGGACTTCTTGGTTCAAGTCTTGCTTCTTATACACAGAAGCTTGTACATGTACCTGTTCTAGGACAGCTTCCAATATCTCAGAAAACTCTCTAGGACTTTTAAATTGCAGGGCAGTTGGTAGATTAATATGCATTGGTAGATTAAGTTCAATCACCAGAAGCTCCCTATACTGACGGTAACATATTTGCACATGTGTGTGTGTGTGTGTGTGTGTGTGTGTGTATCTTTAACCCCACTCTATCATAAGGGCTCTTAAATGTCCAGAATGGCTAAGTATGTAGTGTGCATGAAAATAATTGAATTATCACTTTGCCTAAGAAACAACAAATATGATGAATACAAAGAAGCATGGAAAGACTTACTAAACTGATGCAAAGTAAAGTAAGCAGAGTCAAGAAAACATAACTACAACAATATAAATGAAAAAAGGAACCTCAAAACAATCGAAAATTTACAAAGAATTAATGTGACTCCAAAGAAGAGAAAAGAGAAGACACCTATTCCAATCCCGTTGCAGAAGTGAAGGGTCCATGACTGTGGAACAGTACATATATTGTCAGATAAAAGAAAAGAAAGAAAGGTAGATAGATTATGTATGTATACATATATATATATACACACATCATATATAATTACATAAGACATATAATTATGTTCATTTCTCTCTCTTTTTTTTAAGTAATGTCTTGTTACATGGAATGACTGCCAAAGGAATATAGGGACAAATTTGAGTGGTATAAAAACAATAGACAAATAAAAATTCATTTTAACAAAAGAAAGCAAGGTCTGGTATTAATCTGTCCTCAGAGTCAGTACTTTATATGGTAGGGTTTAATAAATATCTTCTAAATTGAACTGCAAGAGAGGTTCACATAGTCAAGAGAATAAAAACAAGCTTTACTGATAATTAGTTTCACTCTCACTCCTTTCTACCAAGGCCCAGTGGGTTGAGTGTGAAACTGAATTCTACTTTTGCTGAGAACAGCTTCCCACACAGAAGCTGAAAATGAAGACAACTTATTTCAATTTAGTTCAGTCACAACAGTAATAAGGATGGAGAAAAGGAAGGTAGAATGATAACAAGTAACAAAGGAACTAAAAAAAAAACCTGAAAACAGACCTTAAAAGTGAAAGTTAACGAATTAAGAC
Source organism: Bettongia penicillata ogilbyi (assembly GCA_023548195.1). Taxonomy (NCBI): domain Eukaryota; kingdom Metazoa; phylum Chordata; class Mammalia; order Diprotodontia; family Potoroidae; genus Bettongia; species Bettongia penicillata. Next base: position 5,623,872 of record JAJHZJ010000158.1, read on the forward strand.
AAGAGTTTGGATTCCTAAACAAATGGGATCCACTGAATGACTTTAGTTTGATGCTCAAAAAACAAAGAGAACTGTCTACCTACAACCTGTACAATCCCAGTACTGGAACCAAGAAGTATTTTTAAAAGTCCTATCCAGAAAACAATGAGATGAAAACAAACTGATTTCCATCTTGATTTACCTCCAAATATTCACAAACAGCAGAATGTCAGGGATAGAAGAAATCTTAAGAGAATATCTAGTCCAACTCCCTCATTCTGCAGTGGCCAACTATGGTGAAAGGACTTATCCTAAGCCACGTAGCACAGCTGTTGTAGACCTGGGTCTCTTGAATCTTTTCATGACACAGGTTTCTTCTTATGAAATATTAAAAGACAAGTGACTTAAACTTGTGGTGCTGGAAAATATTCACAAAGCTACATACCTTTATAAGCATTAATATCCTAAACTAGGTAGTGTTATCACAACCTTACTTAAAAGATAGGAAGATGAGTAAATAGTTAAATGACTAGCTACAGAAATTATCAAAATGGGCATTAGTCTGGGAAATAAGACATACAGGCAATGGAGCATAGAAATCTATCTTTTCCTACAAGAAAATAGAGGGGAAGGGGATAAGAGAAGGGGGGGGGGTGTGATAGAAGGAGAAAAGGGGATTTAAATGCACACTGTCTTGGATATGGGAGAAAATTTGGAACTCAAAATCTTGTGGAAGTGAATGCTGAAAACCAAATATAAATTAATGAATGAAAAAAAAGCATTAGTAATCCAAAATTCCCCAGTTCCAAATTTGGAAATGAACTTCATCTGCTACCCCAAGTCTTCTAAATTCTCCTTGAGCCTGCCTCACAAATACAATTGTAGAGGGGAGGGGTGAGAATGGAGTTAAAGACAATGCAGGGAATCACTTGAAACAGGACAGCAGGAAATGTATCACTCCTTGAATTAGTAACTGTAAATAGGTAATCAAACCAGTTACTAATCATTAACAAGGAGTTTTGTTATCAAAGAAACAATGACAATATCAATAACACTTTGAAAAGAAACTTTGTGAAGAGTTTTATAGTGAATTCTGTCCTGAGAGTGCTACATTAAATTGGAATGCATTAATCTTTAACTTTGGAGGAATTTAAAAATCAGGATCAGTTCTACGACAGAATATAAATTAACCATTAAAAGCCATAAGTAGTATGGCCAGTACACTGAATTTAAAGTGGTCTAGTTCCACAAAAATCCATACCATCGAGGTTCAACAAGTCCCAGTAAATATGAATTTGTAAGAAACAATGATCTTTCTCCTCAATTTTCCTTGTTCTTTAATTTATATATATATATATATATATATATATATATATATATATATATATATATATATATATATATATATATATATATGTAGTATCTTTCCCAGCACAGCATATACTCCTTTTGGGCAAGACTTTCATTTTGATCTATCTATCCTAATAGAATGTCTTGCGCATTTATTGTTTGTTGAACTGAAGGTCTAGAAAATAGTATTTTCACTTAAGAATTTCATTGTACTTAGTGCTTCCAATATAAATTCCTTGAAAAACATTGCACTTAGTGTTTCCAATGTCAGTTTCTTTAAAACTGTATTTCTGTCTTCTTGTTTCACTTAGATTTTGTACATCTGAACTGAAATTTCCATCTATAACATGAAAATACTACCCAGGGTAAATGAATGACATTATCTCATATTTGCAAGTACTTCAAAGTTTTCAAAGCAATTTTATACACTCTGCCTCATCTGATCCTCATAATAATTGTAAGGTTCGCATCCTCTCAATTTTACACCTACAGATACAGGCTCAGTGATGCTAGGTCACTTACCAATGTCCCACACCAAGAGGCAGCACCAGGTCTTAAACCTGGTCTACTGTTCTTTGCTTTTACAACTGCATAGACACCAAAAAGATAAAGCTATGCTTAAGCTTCTAAATGCGTAGAGGCAATATAGTGTTCAGGGCTGGATCCAAAGTCAGAAAGACTTGTTATCAAGTCAAACATAAGACATACTGGCTGAGTGGGGAAATCCTTATACATCTTAGTAACAGAAAATTTTCCAAAATAGTAAATTATGGCACTCCAGTCCCAGAATCCAACCCATTTGACTGGTGGACAGGGTATGTGAAAACTACCCCACTTAACCCAATATATTTACATCCTGGCCTAAGGCACCAAACAATGCTTCAGCTTCACATCCTATTCAGCCATCCACTCAAGTCATTTTACCATCTATCAGTCTTTGAGTTCATACCTTCACTCCATCTCCCCACCTCCCCAGAACAAAACTTATTATTATCCCTTATTAGAGTTCTCTATTAAAATCTAAGCTCCTTGAGGGAAGATCTTTTTAAAAAAAAAAAAAATTCTATTTCCAGCACTTAATATAATGGCTAGTACCTAGTAAGCACCTAAAAAATGCTTTTTCATTCATGCATGCATGCATGCATTTATCTGAATTCAGCTGAATCTGAACTAAAGGCAATTCCTCACTCATTAAATTACAAGTGCTGATTTTTTTTTAAGTTGAACACATTTATTTCTCTAATAGGACAATGTGTAAAATTTAGTCTGTTTTGAAACACACTAATGTAGAAAACTATATAATTTAAGTGCATTTCACTTAAAGTTTTCCTCAACTGTACATATCATTCTGACAAAATAGGAACCTTTGGTACCATCAATGCCCATATATGATTCTAACACTTTAGTATTCAAGTAACACTATCAACTGTAGGACTATTAAAAATACTTGTTAAATCTCTAATAGGTTTAACAAGACTAGATGGCTGAAGTAACTCAGAGTGGTGGAATAAGCAAAATCGCCATCAAATTAGCAGGTTAATAATCTCCATCTTTAAAATTATCCCTGGAGAAGGTTGATTCAAGTTTCTGTTTCAAATTATTACCTTGGCCCGTGATACCACAAAATAATATAACCTGAACAAAATTGCAAGATGTGGTGTTAAATGGTCAGAGTTTGATAAAAAGGCATTGGTAGGAATTTTTTGTTTCTATTGAAAGATATCATGATTCATGAAGGCATGGGAAACAGGAACATACATGAATAAACTATTCTCTTTCTCCAACCTTCCTCTCCCTACACACTCCCCAAAAAAGACCCAAAACCACCCACCCTCCCTCAAAAGAAATTTTTTTAAAATCTATGTATATCCAGGACAGAAATTAATTTCTAGGAAATAGGAGTGTAATATCTACCCAGAAATCTCAGAATGAGAGATAAAACTCCCCAAGACAATATTAAGATTGAGAATGTCCTCCAACTGAACTGGGGCAGGCGGAGTTGTGGGTTAATTCAGAAGGTAAGGCTAGTATTCAAATTGAATGGAAAAGCTTCCATTCTAGAGATCCCCTTCCGCAGCCTTACTGAGGCTGGTGGGTGGCACATAAGCACCAGGTCACTACAAAAACCTGGCTCTGGTGGAAAGCTTGCAATGAGTTACTTCTGCGTCCACTCGGACAAAAGTGAAAAGTCCCAGTCTGGCTCCTGGAGGGTCAGGGGACTGCGACCAGGGAGCGGCTGAGTCCCTGAGACTATGACCTGCCCACCCCCTCCACCTCCCGCAGGAGAAAGTGGGGCAAGAACTCCACGAACCCAAATCCCCCTCAAGGAGAGTCTGGCAGGAATTCCTCCCACTTGATCCGGGGTTCCCCCACCCCCATCCTGTGTAGACTGCCCTCCCCCCCCAAAAAGTGATGGAAGAAAGACCGGAAAGAACTCGCGCCTGTTATCCACCAGAAGTGAGGGGTGGCGGGTTCGGACCCCATGATCCCGTGGGGCGGCCGCCGGTGCCAGACCCCCAGACACCTCCGGACTTTGTGCAGCGAAAACGGAGCCTGTCACCACCTGGATCCCCTGCGGACCCCAATTATACAAAAGGCAGGGACCACCACAATGGCCTCTGTTATCGGGAATATACACGCCACACACACGGGCACTCTCACAACACACAACACACACGCGAGCACGAACACACACACAGCACCACACACACGCAGGCGCGCACATGCAACGCTACACATACACAACACACCTGCTCACACCGGAGCCCCTCGGCCTCACACCGGGACAGGACCCGCCGCCCCTGCCGGGCCTCTGGACCGCAAAGCCCCAGGTCCCAGGCCCGCGGCCGCTCGGGCCGCCCGGCTCACCTGCGCTCGGCGGCGGCTCCTCCCGCCGTCCCCCGCCGCCTGGCTCTCCCGGCCCCGAGCCCGGGCGGGCTGAATGGCTGTCTGATCGGAGACCCTCTCCCGCCGCTGTGACACTTCCCCCGGCTCCGGTCGCGGCAGCTCCCGCCGCAGACTCCTCCTTCCGCACGCAGACCCCCAGCGGATCGAGGGGGCAGGGGCCGAGGTTCGACAGCACGGGCGCCACCGCTGCCAGGTCCCTTCCCTCCTCCGCACCGCCCGGAGAAAATGTCACCAGAGGCCGTTCCGCTCCGCTCCGCGCCTCACTTCCGCCCGGAACCACCGAGGTTCCGCCAGGCAGCTAGAGCGACTACTGCACCAGAGGCCCCGGGGGTAGGGAAGGAAGAAGGAAGCGAAGGGGAGGCCGTGAGAGTGTCAGAGCGCCCCCTCCAGGACCTAATGCGGTGATCCTCCCGCTGCAGAACCCGGCGCGCGCTAACCTCAGAGGCTCTCGCCCTCTCTCACTCTTAAGTGTCCTCCACTCTAACTTGCTCTAGATTCGGAGAGGAAACTACTCCGGGCTTCTGGACTCTGCAAAATGATGTCTCCTCCGTGAAGGCTCCCCTGATTTACTCAATCAAACCGTTATCCATTCAGTAACTTCAGCCAGCAAGGACACCCCGTCCCCCCAAGATCCCCTGCGTCTTCCCACACGCATGCAATTCTAAATAGGAGCCAACCAGCTAAATACTAATGGCACATTTTATGAATTGTTAATTGTTACAGGATTATCTATTGGTGTAAATTGAGAAGTGTAAAAATGGTCCTTCCTCCGAAAAACAAAATTCCTAGTTCTTATTGTTGCTTCCTAAAATTCTACTATTAGAAAGTCATTCTTTGATTAGAGACTTAATGCCCTTTTAAAACTCACATTATATACTGGGAATACTAATATTAACACTCTAGAGAGAATAAATGTTCAGACCCTTTTTTAATATCAGATATTCTTGAGGGAAGGGGAAGGATATGAAGGTAATGGGCTCCTGAAGAGGTCCGATGGGGCAATAAGAAAGATTCTGAGCACAAACTTCACCAATTTCATAATTTTTCTGAGAAAACGATCTTTGCAAGTTTCTCTAATAAAGGACTGGTATCCAAAATCTGTAAGAAACTGATTGAAATATACAAGAACAAATCATTCTCCAGAAGATGAACGGTCAAAGGATATAAATAGACAATTTTCAAAGGAAGAAATCCAAGCTATCAACAACCATATGAAAAAAAGTTCCAAATGATAGGTAGAGAAATGCAAACTGAAACTCAGAGGCACTTCCTTACACACATCAAATTGACAAAGATAACAAAAAAAAAAAAAAAAAGAAGTGATAACTGTTTAAGGGACTCCCTAAAGACAGAAATGGCAAATGTATTCTTTGACATCTGTATAGCAGTAGAGCCATCCTAGGAAGCAATTTGGAACTATACTCGAAAAATCACTGAAAGGTGCATATCCTTTGAAGCAAAGGTACAGTGTGAGGTTTAATATCCTAAAGACATTAAAAGAAAAGGAAGATTACATGTAAGTACAAAATAGATCTTGTTTTGTTATAACAAAAAAAGAAACAAAAGAGGAGGGTGATCATCAATTAGGAATATGAATATAATATAGGATGATGAAAAATGGCAAAAGAATGCTTTCAGAAAAACCTAGGGAGATCTGTGTGAACTGATGCAGAGTAAAAGTCTACAGAACCAGGAGAACAATTTATACAATGACAAGAAGACTCATCAAAAATAATTTTGAAAAGAGTTAAGAACCCCAATCAATGCAACGACAAAGCACAATTCCATAAGATCAACAATGAAGCTAGTCACTGCCTGAAAAAGAAGTGATGGACGTAAGGGTCAGAAGGGTACACACAGTTTGAGACATGATCAGTGTGTGGATTGGTTTTGCTTGACTATTTTTTCCTGAGATTTCTAGTGAGTTTTTTGGGGTTCGTTTTTGTTTTAATGGAGAATGGGATGGGAAGGACAGAGAAGGGCTTAGCAATCATGTTGCTAAACAGAAAAGAAAGAAAAGAGAATCATTGTGTCATTTAAGAGAAAATGAATACAATGAAACAGAAGGGAGTTCGGAAACACAATCAGGGTAGCAAGGTGCCTGGCTCATGGTCAGCATTTAATAATTGCTTATTGACTAACAGCTTTAAAAGTAACATATTGAATGTATTATATAATTTTAAAAGGGTAAACTATGAGTAAGAGGTTTGTGGTCTCATATGCAATTTTCTATTTTCTGTTTTAATGTGATGTTTGTTCAATGTAAATTCTTTGAAAAAAATTTTTTTTTTATTTCCAAAAGCTGTATCCTTATTAAGGCAAAAAGCACGGTGCTATTAAATCTAAAGAAGAAAGGGGTTGATTAGTTTTGCTAGGGGGGTTTCCTCTTCTCCATCTTTTTCTTTTATTTTTTGTCCTTTAAAAATATTGTTACATGCAATGGCTCTCTAGGAGAAAGGATACTGAGAGAAATTCTGGTAATGTAAAAAACATATCAACAAAAATTTATTTTAAAAGAGAGGAGATGGGTCAGAAAAATATACACAGTGGTGCTGAAATCTGGGAGAGACATTCATTCTACAACACTAAGATACAAGAGGCAGTATGTGGTAGTATAAAAAACACATTAGACTGAGTATCAAGAGATCTAGGTTCTGAGCCTGGCTCTGCCGTTAGGAAGCAAAGTTATAAATATATTTAATTTTACTATTCTTATTTAGAGATTCATTTGGTATATCTTAACCTCAACTACCTTATCTGTAAAATGAGGGAATGGATTGGAGTAGATGATGTATTTATTTTCCCAGTGACATTGGCATCTCAAAAGAAAATGTTTGGCAGTTAAAATAAGAGTTTATATTCACATAGAATGATAAGGTTTACAAAGCATTTTCCTTAAAATAATCTGATGAAATAAGGAGTACGAGTAATATGATCTCCATTTTATTAGAGGAAAAATTAAGGCTCAGTGAGGTTTAATGACTTGTTCAGAGCTCTTTGTACTATACCTCATGTCAAACTGGACTATACAGCACCATAGGAGTAGAGAATAAATACAAGTTTACTAGGGACAGATCCATATGCATACATACATGTATTTGTGTATCATATATGCATTTGCATATATGAAGTTCGGAAGACCTGGGTTCCAGTTCTGCCTCTATCATATTGGCAGTTTGGTCACGACAAATCATTTAATCTCTAAGTGCCCAGGATATTTTCTAAGACTACAAGTTGCATAAGAGTTGTAAATCTTCACTGCATAAATGGAGAGAATTACTTGTCCCAGGATTAGGTTTCATATAACATATACATATGGTGGAGTGCACAAAGTGCTAGACCTGGAATCTGGAAGACAGCTTCAAAAGTTAAAATCTGGCTTCAGATACTCACTAACTGTGTGAGCCTTGGCAAGTCATTTAACCTTGTTTGCCTCAGTTTCCTCATCTGTCAAATGATCTGGAAAAGAAAATGGCAAACCATTCTAGTACCTTTGCCAAGAAAACCCCAAATGGGGTCACAGACATGACTGAAAAAATGGCTGAACAACAATACAGGTATAGATACAGATACATGATTATGTGCATATACATATATGTATATAATATGTACATGCATGTTATAGTTTTTAATGTCTATATAATCCATAATGTGTACAATAATATGATAAATGTATATAATATTAATATTAATTAATAATATAAATTAATATAATTTAATAATTAAATATAATTAATAATTAATATAATATTAATGCATATATTGTACATGTGCATATTTATGTATATATATAATATATATTCAACAAACATTTATTGGACTCAGATCATATACCCAATAATTCCAAGGAGTGAGGATAAAAATAAAAGGCATAGTCTCTGACCTCAAAGAGCTTAATATCTACTTGAAGAGACAGAGTATGTATGTTAAAAAATAATAAAAATACTAGATAGTATGTGAGAAGTGCTACTGAGGATGAGGATGATGATGACAGTGATGTTGAACTTTCCATTATTGTTATTCAGTTATACAAAAGCAGTTATATTATTTATCTGGGCCAAAAGCAGTTATATTATTTATCTGGGCAATAGTCCACAGAACTTTAAATGTGAAAGAATAATAACTGTGATAGGACTTTGAGAACTGGCTGGTATCTTGGGATTTGTAGTTTAAAAGGACAACCATTTTACTCTCAACTCAGAACAATTTGAAAGTATTTCAATATTTGAGCTAGAAAGAGGAATTGAGTCATGCCCTAGAATTCTTAAAAGGATACACAGAGTCTTTGAAAAAGTCTAAGAGGAAAAAAGAAAGACCTGAGGAGCTGAGCAGCAGGAATGATGGAGGTAAGGAAGCCCCAACTAGGACTTAACAAGATGAGCAAGAAAGAAACACTGGGGGCTGGCGGAGAGGGGCAGTGCTGCAACAGGAAGAGGGAAAATTGACAGGAGAGCCATTCTCCCCCTTGGGAGTCATCTTGGAGCAGAAGACTAGGGCTAAAGCTACCAGTTGTACCTCAAGGACCCCAACTTCCCCTCCCTATATCTCTCCAATAGCAGAGATAAACAGACATTTAAATTAGTGTAGAGAGTCAAACCTCTGTCTGAATATTAGGAATTTTTCTAACTTGGGAGAGTCTGAATTTTTACAGGTTTACTACCAACTTTTCATCTGATTTAAACTCAATAGAGCAGCAGAAGAGGGGACCTAGATTTTTTAAAAATTGCTAATTGTCATAACAGATGTGGCTCATTACATCTTTAGGGAAAACGTAGGTAGAGAAGAAAGGTCAATGAAGAATTCTGTCTGCCAACTGTGCAATTCACACTAGTTTTAAAGGAGGATAGTGACTTATCTCAAGCCAATCTAACACCAATAAAAAAGAATTTTTCAATTATAACTGAGTGGTATTGTTGTGCTTTACTGTTTACAAAAGGCTTTACACTCACAACTCATTTAGTCTTCACAACAGCCCTATGAAAGAAGTCAAGCAAATAGTATTACTCCAGTTTTACGAATGAGGCAATTGGAGCTTAGAAAGGCTGAACGATTTGTGATAGTTCAGAGAGGCTGTTAATCAAAGAACCAGAATATAAATCTAATGTTTTTCTTATTCTAAATCCAGCATCCATCATAGGTCTGTCTCTAGAGTCCTGTGCCTTACCTAGTGTTTGTTGAATTGAAATTGAATCAAATGAGGAACTAATGGAAATTGTAAAAATTCTATTAGATTCAACAAATATTCATTAAATACCACTTTAGGCAAGCCAGTACACCAGGCAAATCACAGCTCTAGCCTTTCCTGAATCTCCCAGCAATTAGTAACATCCCCTAAAACTAAGTGGTGTATTTTGTACATACTTTGTGGATAGATAGATGGAGAGAGAGAGAGAGAGAGAGAGAGAGAGAGAGAGAGAGAGAGAGAGAGAGAGATCAGACTTGTACCACCTGAAGAATCAGAGGATTTTGGTTGACCTACAAAAAATGAAGAGAAAAACATCCTTTGTATGTAGAGGAAATATTTTGGTGTGGGGGTAAGAGGACTGAAGTACTTAGCAGGTTATGCAGACTTGTTATAGATGGCGGTCTCCCTGTCTCCTATAGAAAGTAATCCCCTTGAGAGTATGAATTATTTCACTTTTTTTAGCACCTAACACAGCACTTGGCACATAATAGGCAATTAGTAAGTATGTGTTCATTGAATGATACAAAAACAAGTTGATACAGAACAATCCCTACATACATGTCACTCACATAATGATTTAGGGAAAGGTCCAGGAACACTTAATGAACCCAGCTAAACAGAGCTAGAGAGGGATGAAGAAAAAAAGGAATAAGACAGAGGAGGAAAAGGCCTTAGTAAAATAGTAAATTTTTCCTAATAGAAAAAAGCTAAACTGATCCCTGAGGGAAGATTAGAATTATGAAAGGCGGACTTGAAGAGAGAGTGCTTGGAGATCACATTATGTAGGAAATAAAGGGCTGGACTCAAGTACATAAACACCTTGGTTCAAGTCTGCCTCCAACACATACTAACTGTATGACCCTGAGCAAGTCATTATTAAGTGACCCTCAGTGCCCCAGTCAACTAAAACTGTACATTATGAATAAGTTGCTGATCTGCATCAGGAGGGAGTTTTCACACCAGGAATTCTCTGGGTTAAATCTTAGGTCTACGAGGAACAAAATTATCAAGAATAGTGGAGCCACTAACTTTTGACTCTAATATCACTATATAAGAGGCAAAATAGTATTTAAAAACACAACAGAACAACTGAACCAAATCAAGGATGCACAGACTAGGTCAGCATGAGAGTCTATACATTTTTCAGAATACTAGTAGATTGATTCATGAGATATCTATCTGAAGAAAGAATAGCAAACACTTCAGAAAAAATCACATATGTTATTACAATCTAAAAAATCAAGAAAAATCAGCAACTATTTGCTCATGTCTTCTTTCCCACATCTACAAAATCTTTGTGAGACTAATCTACTCATGTATCAATGCCATCCTTGATAAAAGTATGAGAGATGAGCTCTTGGCAACTAATGTGCTACAAAAATCACAGTTTTATAGTCACACTACTGCAAAAAAATGCAAAATCCCATTGTGTTTATAATTTGCTAACTACAGGAAGCTTTTGATTCAAAAGAGAAAGATGCTGCCTTAAGGCAGCAAGATGTCTCCCATGCATATGTTAAAATAAAATTTAAAAATCCCATGAAAAATTTGATGAGAGATAATTTCATTCTTCTAACTCTCAGATAATTAATAGTGAGGCATAAAACGAGGAAACTGATGTTTGCCAAAGGTATTTGTCAGTATCAAAAAAAAAAAAAATGTCCAGCACAAAGTCAAAATACAAGAGGGACTCCCTATAGAGCAGGAGGGAGATCCTCCAAATGGTCCTGTGGGTGGATTGCATTATATTTATTGCATCAAGCTCCAGAGCATTGCAGAGCCTCCTAAATCACTTTAAAGAGTTTGAACTAACCACCCACACATGGAGAAAAAAAAAACAACAAACAAGTGAAGAATGCCTATTGCCCAGACAATGCTATGCAGTGGAATGAACAGCTCATATAGCTAGTCAGTAGTACATGTGTATCAGAAAAAATGCTAAAGATAAACAATGAACTGACTTGAGAATTAAATAGAAGGAAGTGACTTGGCTGGATTGCCTTTGGAAAATTAAGCTTGGCTTTTAATTATACCAAAATTCTCTCTGAAACAAAGGTCTATCTTTTTAACATAAGTATTTTTTTTCCAGTGATGCTATATGGCGATGTATTATCGAATACCACATGGAGAGATTCATGGTGCACATGACCAGGTCAAAGGATATTACCAAGAAGGAACTACATCCGAAAACAGTAAAAATGTATTCTCAGAGATGTATGAGCAGAAGACAAAGTAGGCTGATTGCATAGTGAAAGTTAGTAATAACAGATGGATCGCCCATGTGCTAGAATGGTCTGTGTACTATCAATAGACAAACGAAAGGCATCCAACATTTCATTGTCCACTGCCCCCCTCTTGTTCCTAAGGATGAGAGACAGAATCTGGACAGGAACTGAATAGCCTGAAGACGTGTTGAAAAAAAGACGGAATAAGGAGTGACTGATCGAAGATTCTGAGGAGGAACGAGGTGTGGTCAGATTTCATGTCAGGAATATTGATTTGGTAACTGAGTGAAAAAAATGTTCTTTGGAGAAGAGAGATTGGTGGCAAGAAGACCAGTTCATAGGGAATTACAATAGATTAGGTATAGAGCAGCTAAACACCTGGGACATTTATTGCTGTCCTCAAAAAAATGAAATAGGGACAAGATGTGTTTCAGGAGGAAGATGTAGAAAGGAAATGAAAAGCATGAAGTCAGTGACCTTGCCCTCTCACATGAGTTTTCATCCTTTATCACTTTCATTTTCATAGCAAGATCCATGGGGTCTTCAGGAAACACAGACCTAGAGAATTTCTTGTGGTTTGTGGGAAAACAACTCCTGAAATGACCTAAGAAGAAAACAGGTTAGAACTCAGGAATGGATGGAAGTTATAAGGGGTTTTCTGGTCCCAAGACAGATAGAGTATTGGGACAGAGAGATATTGATTCTGCCAGCAGGAAGAAATGAATTCAAAGTCAGACTAAATGTCTGTGTGTTCTAATTAGCAAAGTCATTGTGTAAAAGATTTTATCACAGGGCGGAGCCAAGATGGCGGAGTAGAAGGACGCATGTTTACGAGCTCCGAAACCAAAAGCCCATAGAATTAATGTAAAAAGAGTCCCCCATAACTTCTGGGTCAATACAAGGTGTGCAGAAGCAGAGTGGAAGAGATTTCCATTCCAGGGAGCCCTGGAGACCCATCCCCAGAGTCCGGCGCGCCCCGGAAAGTGGACCCCACCCCCAACACTGCCCTGGCCGCGGCCCCAGAGAAGCTGATCCGAGCAGGCTTCAGAGACAGAAGCTCCAGCAGCCGGGAAAGTCCCTCCGCCCACAGAAGCTACAGGTCAGTGAGAGAGGCCGGGCTGGAGGAGAGGGGAAGCAGGGCATCTCCGTGACTCGGGCCCCCTCGGGAGGAAGCGGAGGTGGCAGAGACAGGGGCAGGAAGGGGCGGAGGCAGAGGTGTGGGCGGCGGCTGAGGCGGCAGCGGACCGGGACCCAGGAATCCCCCAGCAGCAGGCAGGATCTTCATTACAGAAGATTCCTGCATAGGACCTGATGGAGTTGAGCCTGGGAGACGGCCCTGCCCCCACCCAGCTCTGTTACTGAAGGCTTCTGCTTAAAGCCCCCAAGGGAGCGGGGTTTGGGAGGCGGGGCCCCCCACCCCGCCCCCACTCGCTCCATTCCTGAAAGTCTCTGCATAAAGCCCCTGAGGGATCAGAGTCTCAGAGGCGGCCCTGGCCCCACCCCAGCACCTGAACTAAAGCTCACTGATTGACAGCCAGCAGGAGGAAAGCCCATTTAAATCTCAGAGGCCAAGCACTAGCTGGGCGGATCCAGGCGGGGGTGGAAAGGAATCTCAGAAGTCAAGTAACTGGCTGGGAAAATGCCTAGAAAAGGGAAGAAAAATAAGACTTTAGAGAGTTTTTTCCAACAAATGCAAATGATCCCGACCTTCAGATCTGATGATGAGGACGTATCCTTGCCATCAGGGAAAGACGTGGAGGGCGGGGCCTCAGTACCCCAGACACCCCAGGAGGGTGGTGGGTGGGCTCAGGCCCTGGAAGAGCTCAAAAAGGATTTTGAAAAGCAAGTTAGACAGGTGGAGGAAAAACTGGGAAGAGAAATGTCAGAGATGCAACAAAAGTATGAAAACCAGGTCAATACCTTGGTAAAGGAGACCCAAAAAAATGCTGAGGAAATTAACACCTTGAAAAATAGGCTCACCCAATTGGCAAAGGAGGTTCAAAAAGCCAATGAGGAGAAGAATGCTTTCAAAAGCAGAATGAGCCAAATGGAAAAAGAGGCTCAAAAGCTCACTGAATTTAATAGTTCTCTCAAAATTAGAATGGAACAGATGGAGTCTAATGACTTTATGAGAAACCAAGAAATCACCAAACAAAACCAAAAGAACGAAAAAATGGAAGAGAATGTGAAATATCTCATGGGAAAAACAACTGACCTGGAAAATAGATCCAGGAGAGACAATTTAAAAATTATGGGACTACCTGAAACTCATGATCAAAAAAAGAGCCTAGACATCATCTTCCATGAAATTATCAAGGAAAACTGCCCTGACATTCTAGAACCAGAGGGCAAATAAGTATTGAAAGAATCCATCGATCACCACCTGAAAGAGATCCAAAAAGAGAAACTCCTAGGAACATTGTGGCCAAATTCCAGAACTCCCAGCTCAAGGAAAAAATCTTACAAGCAGCTAGAAAGAAACAATTCCAGTACTGTGGAAATACAATCAGGATAACCCAAGATCTAGCAGCTTCTACATTAAGGGATCGAAGGGCGTGGAATAGAATATTCCAGAAGGCAAAGGAACTAGGACTCAAACCAAGAATCACCTACCCAGCTAAACTGAGTATAATACTTCAAGGGAAAATATGGTCTTTCAATGAAACAGAGGACTTTCAATCATTCTTGATGAAAAAACCAGAGCTGAAAAGAAAATTTGACTTTCAAACACAAGAATGAGAAGAAGCATGAAAAAGTAAACAGCAAAGAGAAGTCTTAAGGGACTTACCAGATGAACTGTTTACACTCATACAGGGAAAGACAATATTTGTAACTCTTAAAACTTTTCAGTATCTGGGTAGTTGGTGGGACCACACACACACATGTACACGCATGCACACACATACACACATGCACACACATACAGAGATAGAGAGCACAGATTGAACTGAATAGGATGGGACCATACCTTAAAAGAAACTAGGGTAAATGGTGAGAGAGAAATGTAGGGGGAGGAAAGAGAGGGAAAGGGAAGGGGGTAACTATATGTCATTTAAGAGGCAGGTAGTTTTTCTTAGTGGAGGGAAAAAGAGGAGAGCTGAGGAAAAAAAAAAAAAACAAGAAGCTTTACCCTCATCACATTTGACTAAACGAAGGAGTGAAATGCACACTCATTTTGGTATGAAAACCTATCTTACAGTATAAGAAAGTGGGGGAGAAAGAGATATTGCAAGGGGGGGGTGATGGAAGGGAGGGCAAAGGGAGGAGGGAGCAATTTGAAGTCAACACTTGGGGAGGGACAGGATCAAAAGACAGAAGAGAAACAAGGAGGGGCAGGTTAGGAGGGATGGTAATCCAGTTAGTCTTACACAACACGACTATCAGGGAGGTCATTGGCAAAACTCCACAGATATGGCCTATATTGAATTGCCTGCTGTCCCAAAGAGAATGGGTGGGGAGGGAGGGATGGGGAGAATTTGGAACTCAAAGTTTTAGGAACAACTGTTTAGTATTGTTGTTGCAACTAGGAAAGAAGACATATAGTTAAGGAGGAATAGAAAGTCATCTGGCCCTACAGGAGAAAAGAGAAGATGGAGACAAGAGAAGGGAGGGATGACAGAAGAGAGGGCAGATTGGAGATAGGGAAAATTAGATTGCTTGGGGTATTGGGGTGGGGGGAGGGGATAAAAGGGGAGAAAATTTGGAACCCAAAAATTTGTGAAAATGAATGTAAGAAAATTAAATAAATAAATAAATTTAAAAAAAAAAGATTTTATCACACTCCAAATCACTTTGTGCAAAAGAAGACTTTCAGAAGTGGAGAGTTTCTGAGCCTATGAATTAGAGTGATTGGAACAAGGATGGAGCAAAGAGAGGACTGGGTTGTGGCAAAGAAGGGAGACTTGAAGAGGATCTGGCTCTATAGATATCCTGAAGAAGAGGTTCCAGACTAATATGACACAGTGGGTAGAGTGTTTGAACCGGAATCAGGAAAATGTGAATTTAAATCTGGTCTGATACTTACTAGCTGTGTGACCCTAGACATGTCATTTAATCTCTATTTACCTCACTTTTCTCATCTGTAAAATGAGGATATTAATAGCATCTACCTCACAGAGTTGGTGTGAGAGTCAAATGATAGAATTTGTAAAGTATTTAACACAATTCCTGGTACATATGGGCATTGTATAAATGTTAGCTATTATCATTATATAAATACCAAGAAAATACTGGCTCTCTCCCCAAATTATCCTCTTGATACCTATTTATCCATAGACACTACAATACAAGCCACCATTTCATTCCTCACATGTTTCCAGAAAAGTGAATTTTGCCTCAACACACAAAGAGGTCAGGGTTTGACTATATACATCCATCCATCCATACATACATCCATCCATCCATCCATCCATCCATCTATCTATCTATCTATCTATCTATCTATCTATCTATCTATCTATCTATCTATCTATCTATCTGTCTGTCTGTCTGTCTTCTCTGTCTACCTATCTGTTATAACCAGGCTTTTCGTATGTCCAGATCATCTAAGATGGAGACACCCCTGTAAGAGATGGCAGATGAAAGAAGACATTCTGAGTTCCCTTATCACATGAATGGGAGCATCCTGTCACAGACTGGTAACCAGGACATGTTTTGTCTTTAAAACCACTAGCCTGGGACAGTCTGTCTGTCTGTCCATCTGTCTATCTTTCTGTATCTCTGTCTCTGTCTCTGTCTCTGTCTCTGTCTCTGTCTCTCTCTCTCTCTCTCTCTCTCTCTCTCTCTCTCTCTCTCTCTCTCTCTCTCTTTCTCTGTCTGCCTACCTGTCTCTGTCTATCTTTCCTTCTCTCTCTTTCTCTTTCCAGCATCATCGAAGGAGTGAAGGTTCTCTTGGGTGAGAGGAGAGGCTGCTTCCTCCTCCCTTTTTCAGTCCATTACCCTAAGAATCAGGTTTAGGGGTTGAGTTTTCTTTCTTTATTCTTTTCTATCCTAGGCAGAGGCAGTCGAGAGCTGAAACCATGAAGACCTCAGAGACAGGATTCTAAGGCAGAGAGGTTGTTGCTACCCCAACAGAGAATCCCTGAGAAGCCAATGTTCTGGGTCTCAAGCCCAAGGGGACTTTGGACTTGGAACTCGGTGAGGCTATAATCTGAGGGACTGAGTTAAACTCTGAAGATAACTGCTGTCTTTTCCCCAGAGTCTGAGAAGGTATAAGGGTGTATTACTCCCCACTAGGTGTTGGGGTGGGGAGGGATATGAGAAATGTTTGCAAGCTTGTTATTACTACTGTTAAGTGGTTAAATTGATCTGCTGTTCAGGAGACTTTCATAACTAAGGAATTCAATGGGGTCTTGAACCAAGGGCAGAGGTTGGACACCTCCCAATCTAGAACCACAGATGGGGGGAAGGATAAAATATAACAGATCTGGCTTTCAGGCAGTGGGGGCTAGTATAATTATTGTTACATATGTGTATATGCGTGTGTGTGTGTGGTTAGACAGAGAAACCAACCTCTACTTAAGTTTTACGAAGTTTTCCTCATTAGGAGCTCAGAGCAATTTTTGACATTTAAAAGAAATACCCTAAAGTAAAAGAAAAGGAAACCAAGTAGATTTGAGGGGCCATTAAGTTATACTCTTAAACTGGTTTTTAACATGTTATTATTATGCTAAGGGAAGCTAGGTGGCACTATGGATAGGGTGCCTTCAGGCACTCATCATTGTAGTTCAAATCTGGCCTCTGACACTTTCTAGTAGTGTAACCCTGGGCAAGTCATTTACCCTTATTTGCTTCAACTTCTTCATCTATAAAATGAAGTGGAGAAAGAAATGACAAACCATTCCAGTATCTTTGCCAAGAAAACCCCAAAACAACAATTGTTATGTGATGCTAAAAATGGCTCAACCACTTAAGATAAACACTTGGAAAGATGATAGGTTCTTCCCTTTATAAAGTACCTGAGAGTCTTTGTCCTAGTCGTCTGACTAGGTGTGTGAAGGTACCATTTTTTCTAAAAGACTGAGCTCTTGGAGCCAACCTAAAAAAAGATGTCAGAACTTGCTTCTCCTTCTATAGGCAAAAATTAAGTCCTCAAATGAGAACTGATTAGTACTCTGATTATTTGTGATAGGTTAGAGAGCCTGTTAATCAAAGAGCCAGGACACAAACCCAAGATTTTTCTTATTCTAAATCCAGCATCCCCTCCATCATCAATTACCTAGTGAATTGACACTGAATCAAATGAGGAGCTAATTGAAATTTTTTAAAATTTTATTCGATGAAACCCAGGAGAAAGAGGTGAAGAGCAGTAGATACCACATCCAGGTTCAGACCCAGGAAACATCAATGTCCAGTGGAGAGCAGGCCCAGCAGAATCCATTGACAACTCTGTAGAGTCAAAGTCTTGACTTGCTTCTGCTATGTATATCTTGGCTACATGTTTCCTACAATGGCACTCCTCACTCTCCTCATATATGCTGGTCACATGTGTTCCCTCTGTATGTCCCTAAACATGATCCCTTCTTACTTATGGCATATGTTTTGTGGGAAAATGTATCCCAGGTTTATGTGGGGAAATGTCCTACTGCTCTTCATCTTACTGTGTTATTTCATTGAATGTCTTTGCTTTGAACTAATTGGGTCCTCTGGCTGACTAGTAGAAGTTAAACACATTGGTGGGGATGGAGGGCTTGTGAGTTACAGTTCTGAGTGTATGTAGATCCACAGAATAGCTTGAACCTAGAGTAGCTTCCCTGAGTGCCTTCCATGTAAGAAGGGAGATGATGAAAATATAATGGAAAATATAATCAGGGCCTGAAATGGAATGGTAGCTATGAATATGTGCCATGGGAGATCCCCAAAGACACATTTCTACAATGTTTAGTACTATGACCTAAGGAAGTCTTAATCTCTCCCTAGTAATTGCAACAAAGTTAACAAGTCCCCCTCCACAGCATGGATACAGAAGGTGCAGCTTACAGAGAAACAGTGGTCTAGATACTATCTAACTTCCCATCTTGGAAGCTAAGGCAATGGGGCCCTTCAGTGACTATGTAGAAACTGACTGGCCAGTTGACTATTCACAAATTAAATATTCCTCAAGGGTTTGGCTTAGTTTTCCATACAGGCTAGAATATACTCTTGAAAGGAGCTGGTCCCTGCTCCAGTTACTCTCAGACCCATGGTAGGAACTTAGTTCTGTTTGTAAGCATATCTCTGACTGCATAAATTTAATGCTGGGAAAAATTTCAGAGCACTTGAAATTCTCATTTCTGAAGCAGTATAAGTCACAAGAAGACAGCAAACACATTTCCCATCCCCCTCTACTCTGGAGGACTAGACTACCCAGACAGTGACCTAATTGGATCCTTCACTCAAATTTCTTCCTGTGATTTCCTTTTTTTTTTTGTTTCAAGTCTTGGTCTTCCGGGTCTTTAAATGTTGATGTAACGGAGGGTAAGTTCTCATACTTGTGTACACTCTGTCCTGAGGCAGGCTTCACTTGGGCTCGTGAACTGTAATTGTTAAAGAGAAAGTCATATAGCCTGCAGAACAGTGCTGAGGAAGGTATTGAATGTGGCTGCCACACCTTGAATGCACCAGCCAGTTGCAACAAGTAAAATCTTTCTGTATCTTGATTTCAACACTTCTTTGTCTCTTACCTTAACATTTCTTAGGGACCTTAAGGACCTGGTGCAGCAATAATATAACCCCTGCAGTTTAACTGAAACAAGTATCTCCAAGGTAATCAAGGACCTAACCATCAAAATGGGAAGATGGAAGGGAATAAACATTTATATAGCAGCTACTATGTGCCAGGCACTGTGCTAACTGCTTTTACAAATATAATCTCATTTGATTCTCACAGCAATATGTGAGGTAGGTGGTGTTATTATCCTTATTTTACAGCTGAGGAAATAGATGCTAAGTGACTTTGCTCAGGTTTACACAGCTAGTATCTGAAACTGTATATGAACTCAGATCTTCCTGCTTATAGGTTCAGTGTTCTATCCACTGTGAAATGAAGCTGCCTTAGAAACAGTGGCAAGTTTCCAATCAGCATCCTTGTTTACCTTTCTTCAGCAGAGAAACCTTTGGCCATCAATTTCTCGATGTCCCATCCTTTGAAACCTCTCACTTTAGCTTCCATATTACATCACTCCTGACTCTCCAACTGACTTTCTAACTCTTATTTCTCTGACTCCTTCATTAGACTTTCTTTTTTCTAAATATGGATATTCCTTAAGAATGTGGTAAAAAGACAGGTCTGGTGGTACCTATCAGTAATCCCTACTACCAGGAAGACTGAGGATGATGGATGGTTTAAGAGTTCTGAATTACAGTAGGCAAAGTCAAGCATGTGTCTATACTAAGACCAGAAGCAATATAGGGAACCCCTAGGAGGTGAGGGGTGGGAAGAAAATCAGGTGGGCTAAGGAGGGACAAACCAGCCCAGATCATGGAGCAGGTCAAAGTTTCAGAGACAAGCAGCAGTGGTACTGGACCTTTGAGTGTCCACTACATTTCCAACCTTGATGATAAGGAGATAGTTTTAAAAAAATATCAGAATTATGTTAACGACCTGAACTAGAATAGACGAAATGAAAATGGGAAGGAAGGGAAAGATATGAGATAGTTGATCTAGAAGTCAACAAAACATTAATGAGTGGATTCAGGTGGCAAATAATAGGTGCTATATACTAGGTATATGATGGCATGAAAGGAGCATAGCAAAGTATGCCAAGATCATGTATTTTGTTCACTTTGTGCCTAGAGAGTGAAGAAATGAATTTCTAAGTGGGTAGAATTTGAACTTGAGTCTCTCAATTATAGATCTATTAGTCTTTCAATGATACTGTGCTATCTTATGATGCACTTATTTAATACTGTGTATTAGTTATCTGTATTGGTGTCTTATCCCCTTAATGTAATAGTTTGTAAACTCCAAGAGTATAGGAAACATGTCCAGTCTAAACTTGTATCACCCCTAACACCTACACTGTGTCCTTCAAACAGTACTCACTTAACAAATGCTTATCATATTTTTATTTTTAAAAACAAGTGTTGAAAGCCTGGAGATGGACAAATGTACTCATTTTCAAAAAAGAAAGAAAAGATTAGTCCTTTACAATAAGCCAGTTGAAGTTAATCCCTTGTAAAAATATAAATACAGTTTAATGGAAAGCTATATTTTGAAGGCCTAGAAAAGAAAAAAAAAACATGCAATAGGAGCCAGCGTGACATAATGGAGATATCACAGGTTTAACTAAGCATTAGGAGATCTAAGTTCTGGTTCTACCTCGGCTATTAAGGCACAATATATGTTCTTAGGTATGTTTCCTTATTTATAAATTGAAAGGATCAAAATGGTTGATTCCTAAGGTTCTTTACAGCTCTAACATTCTGTGACTATAACTCATGGCAAACCATCCTCATCATATATGTGCATATTTTATATGTGATAATATTATATTATAAATAAGATATGTAACAATAATATACAATCATTTAACTAAGTAAATCAAGGAGATGGTAGAGAAATAATGTATCTTAATTTTGGTAAGGTATTTAACAAAGAATCTTGTGGCATGCTTATGGAAAAAATAGAGAAATGCAGACTAGATGATGGGGCAGTTAGATGGATGCACAGTTGTTTAAAAGCTTCACTCAAAAGAATGTTATTTAATACATGTTTCTAAATGAGCTGGGAGGGAGATTTTACCACAGGAACCTCTCCTTGGTCCTGTCCTGGTTGAAAATCTTTAACAACAATTTGTATGAAAACAGAAGTCATACAAACATTTGAGAGGAATAAACAATACTTTGAAAAAAAGAATTGATATTCAAAATAATTTTAATAGTCTGAAATGTTTGAAAAAATGAAATTTAATAGGTGAAAACAAAGTGCTTCATTTAGATTTTAAAAATCAATTTTAGAGGTTTTGTATGGGAAAACCTGGCTGACAACAGTTCATATGAAAAGATTAGGTATTAATTGACTGTAATCTTAAGATATCAGAACTAGGATCAAAGAGAGTCATAGTTTGGCTCAGTATAGAAAATAATTTTAGACAGATTTTCAACAAAAGAATAGATTGCATTTAAAATTAGCGAGTGTCCATCTTAGCATTGAAAGTGTTAAAGCAGAGACTCATGGATTCTTGCATTCATGAAGGTCTCCTTAACTCCCCCAGTAAGTCTTGACCTCTCCTAGTTCAGGCATCACATAGAACTTTACTTACACTAATCTAATGCCTTTATTTTTTAAATTTCTTCTTTTTATAAACTTAACAAATATTGATAAACATGATAAAAAATGAAAAAATGAAAAAAATGATAAACACTTCAAGATTCAAAGAAGGGAGAAAAGAATCATATAATGAAACTGTGAACTTCAGTTACATAGCTTACTTAAAAATATGTATGTATATAATATATATATTTTATTTAATGTAGTAGCAACAAAGCTACCTTACTACCTTTCCTCTGTTACTTCTGTTAAGAAACCGTCATTCTCTTTCCAGGTTAGTGGACCCAGGCACTTGTCAATTGCTATAGATTCTGTCTGTAAAATATCTGAAATCAGAAGCAACATGGAGTAGTGGATAGAATACTGGACTTGGAGGAACATCTGGGTTCAGATACAGCCTCATTCCCAACACCCAACAGCCTGGGTTCAGATGACCCTGGGAAAGTTCCTGAATCTCCTTGGGTCTCAGTTTTCTCACCTGTCAAATGAGGGTGTTGGACTCTGTGGCCTCTTCCAACTTCCAACTCCATGTGATTTTATGATCTCTTGTATCCATCCCCTCTTGGCCATTCACAAGAACAGCTGATTCAGGCTCCAGCTGCCTCTTTCATGACTCCTTCTAAGTTTCTTTCTATTCTCTTTTGTGTATTTTTAAACATTTCCTTAATGTTCTTTGTTTTTATTTTCATGACCATCACCATAACCATCACCAAACAAGAACCTTTCCTTGTGACAAATAAATACAATCAAGCAAAGCAAATTAACATATTGGCTATGGCTAAAAATGTGTTTCATTATGAACTCCTAGTATATCACCTCTCTACCAAAATACAGGGAGTTTGCTTTATTGTCAATCTCCTGAAGTCGTAAGATCGTGGGATTGGTGATAGTGTCCAAGAGAGTTCTGATGTCTTTATAAGCTATTTTCATTTATATTTGTGTGGTAATTATGCAAAATGTTGCCCTGGTTTTGCTCACTTCACTCTTAGTTCATTTCCTTCATTCAATTCTCTTTCAGGCTTGCTATGTTTCTATGAATTCATCGTATTTGTCATTTCTTATGTAAAGGTGGGGTTCTGTTAGCCATTCCAGACACTTAAAAGTAATTACCTTTGTTAGGTAAAAGTATTTTTTTTTATTTAATCAATCAAAACTGGATGTGAAGGGGCCTTCTACACTACCTTGAATAAATCAAATTTGTGTGCAAGGATTGGTCACATTTAAGAAAACTCTATAAAAGAAAGGAGCTTATCAAAAAGCAACTGACCTAGAAAGGAAATTATTTTAAAACCTTTCAGTTCCTTAAAAACCATAATAAAGAAAAAAACAGAACACTATATTTCTTTTTAAAATAGTGTTTTATTTTTTTCAATAAACAAAGCTGCATTTTCTCTCTCTACTACCTTCTCCATCCAGTGGGGAAAAAAACAGGAAAAAAAAGACAAAACTCCTATAAACACATGCATAAAGTAACAAAATACCACATTGGCCAAGTACAAAAAAATAAATGTCTCACTCAAGATCCTGAGCATATCACTTCTCTATCAGGATAGATCATCAGTCCACATTGTATTGATCTAAGTTCTTAAGGCCTTCACAGTTGTTTCTCTTTCTATATTGCTTATTGCATAAATTATCTGCTTGATTTTGTTTATTTCAATCTGTATCAGTTCATACAAGTCTTACCAGGTGTTTTTTTTTTCCTAAAATGATCCCTTTCATGTAATTTCTTATGGTACAATAGTATTTCATTACCTTAATATATCATAATTTGTTTAGCTGTTATCTGACTGTTGGGCACACTCTTAATGTCAAGTTCTTTGCTACTGTAAAAAGAGCTGCTATAAATATGTTTGTGCATATAGGTCATTTCCCCTTTCTTTTATATCTTTGGGACATAAGCCTAGTAGTGATATGCTAAGTCAAAGAGTATGTACTTTTTAGATATAGTTACAAATTGCTTTCCAGAGTAACAGGACTAATTCACAGCTCTACCAACAATTCATTAATATGCTTGTTTTCTTGAAGTCCTTCCAACATTTGTCATTTTCCTTTTTGCCAACTTTGTCAACCTGATGAATGTGAGGTAGAACCTCAGTGTTGGTTAAATTTTTATTTTTCTAATTATTAGTGATTCACAGCATTTTTCATATGATTATTAATGGCTTGAACTTATTCCTTTGATCACTGCCTGTTCGTATCCTTATAACAATCTATTAGGGAATGGCTCTTAATCTTAGAAATTTGAATCTGTTTCCTATATATCTTGAAAATATGATCACAAAAACTTACTATAAATATTTTTCCCATTTACCTACCTTCCTTTTAATTTAGCTGCATTGGTTTTGCACTGGCATTTGCTTACCTAGAAAGGAAGACTATGTCAATGAGAACAAGTCCCAAGTAGGAGGATTTAGGAGCTGGGAGGAAAGACTAGAAGGAAAGAAATTTAGGCAATTGAGTTTTTGTTTTGGTTTTTTTTGTGTGTTTTATGAAGCAATTGTTATAAAATCCTCAGGAGACTTGCCTTTGGTGTTATATTCACACTTAAAAATGCAACTATTAAGAGAAAGTGGGAATTGTAAGTGAATCAACATTTATATAGCATCTACTATATACCAAATATTGTGCTAAGTGCTTTACAAATTTTATCTTATTCATTCTTCACAATAACTCTGTGATGTAGCAGCTGTCATTATTTTCAGTTTTACAATTCAGGAAACTGAAGCAAACAGAGGTTAAGTAATGCCCAGGTGTTACATAACTAAGAAGTGTCAGAGACCAGATTTGTTTTCCTGACTCCAAACACAGCCCTCTATCCACTGTACCATTCCGGATGCTTTTATTAAGTGTTTGCTTTGTGCCGAGATGTTATGAATACAAAGAAATGCAAAAACAGTCCCAGAAGCTCACATTCTAATGGGGGAAATAACATACAAACAACTATATACATAGATGCATACAGGGTAAATTGGAAATAATCTCAGAGGGAAGGCATTAGCATTAAGGATGAAAGGCTTCTGGCAGAGAGTGGGATTTTATTGTCAATTTGGTAGGACAAAAAGCAGAGGACATTTACATGAAGTTCCTAACTACTTCCCAAGAGGAGGGCAAGCAGAATCAAAGGGACAGTTGTTGTCAAAAAGCACAAAGCCCACCAGGATTACCCATGAAATCAGGGTAAAATAACCTGATCTTTTCCATACAGTCCCCAAGCTACATCCTTGTAACTGATTTATTTGGCGCCTGCTCCTCAACCTATGGTCTTAAAGAGCTTAGGGCACTAAGAGGTTAAGGGACTTGTCCAGAAGGGACTTGAACCAAAATTTTCCAGCTTTCTATTTACTACACCATAATGACTCCCCAGTGTTGGTTTTCTAGTATTTCATTAGTTTTGATAATGGTTTTCTGGAAGTTGGTTTCCATCAGACTATTCAACATTGCAAAAGTCTGATGACTGGGCTTCCTGTCTCATGTCTCTCCTCATCCCAGTCCTTCCACTTAACTATATCAAAGTATCTTCCTAAAGCAAAAGTCTTTCTCTCTCTGTCTGTCTGTCTGTCTCTCTCTCTCTCACGCACACACACACACACACACACACACACACACACACACCCATACTCACCATTCAACTCCAGTGGCTCCCTAGTGCCCCCAGGATGAAATATTAAATCTTCCATTTGACTGTGCCCAAAGAGCCATAAAACTGTGCATTTACCTTGACCTAGTACTACCACTACTAGGTCTGTATTACAAAGAGATTACAGAAAAAGGACCTATATGTACAAAAATAATTATAGCAGTTCTTTTTCTGGTGGCAAAGAATTGGAAATTGAGGGGATGTTCATCAACTGGGAAATGGTTGAACAAGTTGTGGCATATGATTGTGATGGAATACAATTATGCCATAAGGTATGATGAAGGGGATAGTTTCAGAAAAACCTGAGAAGACTTATATTAACTGATGCAAAATGAAATGAGCAGAATCAGGAGATGATTTTACACAGTAACGGCAATATTGTAATGATAATCCACTCTGAAAGATTTAGCTACT
Organism: Bettongia penicillata ogilbyi; assembly: GCA_023548195.1. Classification (NCBI taxonomy): domain Eukaryota; kingdom Metazoa; phylum Chordata; class Mammalia; order Diprotodontia; family Potoroidae; genus Bettongia; species Bettongia penicillata. The sequence continues at coordinate 5,649,821 of JAJHZJ010000158.1, forward strand.
CTGGTTAATGCAATGATCCATGACAATTCCAAAGGAATCATAATGAAACCTCCAGAGAGAGAACTGAAAAATTCTCAGTCTATATTGAAGCATATTTTTTCATTTGTTTTTCATTTTTTTTCAACTTGGTTAATATGGAAATGTTTTACACAACTTCACATGTATAATGGGTATTATACTGCTTGCTTTTTCAGTGGATGTGGTAGCAGATAGAAGGGAAGGAGATAATTTGAAGCTCAAAATTTTAAAAATGAATGTTAAAATGTAAAAAATAAAAATTTGATACTAAAACAGTATAAAATCCTTTATTTGGTATTCAAAACCTTTCACAACCTGCCTCCTCCTAGTTTCCAGTCTTCTTATACCTTACTCTGTCTCACAGGTACTCTGCAATCTAGTAACACCAACTTCCTCCTTACTGTTCCTTGAATGAGACACTCCATCTGACTTCAGGCATTTTCCCTGACTAGATCTCCACCCCACTTCCCCCACAACCTGGAATTCTCTTCCTCATCTCCATTTCCCGGCTTCCCTGGCTTCTTTCAAGTCCCATTTAAAATCTTATCTTCTACAAGAAGCTTTTCCTCATTCTCCTCAATGTTAGTGCCTTCTGGAGGTTGGGGGGGAAGCCAAGATGGCAGAGTAGAAAGAATCATATACTCTAGCTCTTCCCCCAAAGTCCATAAAATACCTGTAAAGAAAGACTCTCAACAAATTCGAGAGCAGCAGAAGCCACAGAATGACAGAGTAAAAAAATTTCCAGCCCAGGGTGACCTGGAAGGCCAATGAGAAAGGTCTGTCTCACCAGATATAGAGTAGAACCCAGCCCAGCCTTGGTCATGTGATGCAGGGAGGAGCAGGACCAGAGCAGGCCTCAGGGTCCCTCAACCCAGACTACAAAAACACTTAAAGGGTCAGTGAGAGAGTTTTTTCACCTCTGCGACAAGGAAGCCAGGTCCTCCCCTAGCCCCGACCCCAGGCAGCAGCACCTGGGGTGGCAGTGGTGGCTGGGGTGGCAGTGGCAGCTGGGGTGGCAGTGGCCACAACAGGCAGCAACCAACATCCATTGTTCCATTCTTGGAGCACTCAGAATAAAGCCCCCGGGGGAATTGAGCAGCTGATCTGAACCTGAGCCTTGAGTGGTGGCCTTGCCCCCACCTAAAGCCCCTGGAACAATTGAGCAGCTGATCTGAATCTCAGCCAGGAGCCAGACCAGGGAATAACTCTTTTCCCTTGACTGTGCCACCTTGGAGGAACTGAGATCTTACAGGTCCCCAGAGTATACCCTACTCTTGACAAAGGACCAAAAAGTCAAGTAACTGGTTGGGGAAATGCCTAAAAAAGGGAAAAAAAAATAAGACTGTAGAAGGTTACTTTCTTGGTAAACAGGTATTCTCTCCCATCCTCTCAGATGAGAAAGAACAATGTTTACTGTCAGGGGAAGACATAGAAGTCAAGGCTTCTGCATCCAAAACTTCCAAAATAAATATGCAGTGGTCTAAGGTCATGGAAGAGCTCAAAAAGGATTTTGAAAATCAAGTAAGAGAGGTGAAAGAAAAATTGGGAAGAGAAATGAGAGCAATGCAAGAAAATCATGAAAAGTGAGTAAACAGCTTGCTAAAGGAGACCCAAAAAATTGCTGAAGGAAACAACACTTTTAAAAATAGGCTAACTCAATTAACAAAAGGAGTCCAAAAGGCCAATGAGCAGAAGTATGCTTTAAAAAGCAGAATTAGACAAATGGAAAAGGAGGTTCAAAAGCTCACTGAAGACAATAGTTCTTTAAAAATTAGAATGGAACAGATGGAAGCTAATGACTTTATGAGAAATCAAGAAATTACAAAACAAAACCAAAAGAATGAAAAAATAGAAGATAATGTGAAACATCTGACTGGAGAAATGACTGACCTAGAAAATAAATCCAGGAGAGAGAATTTAAAAATTATAGGACTACCTGAAAGCCACGATCAAACAAAAAGAACCTAGACATCATCTTTCATGAAATTATTCAGGAAAACTGCTCTGATATTCTAGAACCAGAGGGTAAAATAAATATTGAAAGAATCTACCAATCACCTCCTGAAAGAGATCTGAAAAGAGAAACTCCTAGGAATATTGTAACTAGATACCAGAATTCCCAGGTCAAAGAGAAAATATTGCAAGCAGCCAGAAAGAAACAATTCGAGTATTGTGGAAATACAATCAGGATAACACAAAGTCTAGCAGCTTCTACATTAAGGGATCGAAGGGTTTGGAATGTGATATTCTAGAAGTCAAAGGAACTAGGATTAAAACCAAGAATCACCTACCCAGAAAAACTGAGTATAATATTTCAGGGGAAAAAATGGTCATTCAATGAAATAGAGGACTCAAGCATTTTTGATGAAAAAACCAGAGCTGAATAGAAAATTTGACTTTCAAACACAAGAATCAAGAGAAGCCTGAAATGTAAACAGGAAAGAGAAATCACAAGGGACTTACTAAAGTTGAACTGTTTACATTCCTACATGAAAAGATAATATTTGTAACTCTTGAAACTTTTCTCAGTATCTGGGTAGTTGGAAGGATTACACACACACACACACACACACACACAAACACACACACATGCAAACACACACAGAGCACAGGGTGAGTTGAATAGGAAGGGATCATATCTAAAAAAATAAAATTAAGGGGTGGGATAGACATTGGGAGGTGAAAGGGAGAAATGGAATGGGACAAATTATCTCTCATAGAAGAAGCAAGAAAAAGCTTTTCCAATGGAAGGGGAAAGGGAGGAGCTGAGAGGAAAAAAGTGAAGTTTACTCTCATCACATTTGGCTCAAGGAAGGAATAACATGCGCACTCAATTTGGTATGAAAATCTATCTTACGCTACAGGATAGTAGGGGAGAAAGGGATAAGCAGAGTGGGGAGGATGATGAAAAGAAGGGCAAATGGGAGGAGTGAGCAATTAGAAGTAAACACTCTTGAGGAGGGAAAAGGTCAAAAGACAGAATAGAAGAAATGGAGGGCAGGATAGGATAGAGGGAAATATAGTTAGTCTTACACAACATGACTATTATGGAAGTCATTTGCAAAACTACACATATATAACCTATATTGAATTGCTTGCCTTCTCAGTAGGGATGAGTGGGGAGGGAGGAAGGAAGAGAACTTCGAACTCAAAGTTTTAGGAACAAATGTAGAGGATTGTTTTTGCATACAACTGGGAAATAAGAAATACAGGTAATGGAGTATAGAACTTTATCTTGCCCTACAGGACAGGAGAGAAGATGGGGATAAGGGAAGGGAGGGGTATTAGAAGGGAGGGCACATTGGTGGAAGGGGTAATCAGAATGCATGGCATTTTAGGGGGAAGGGGAAAGATAAGGAAAAAATTTGGAAAAATTTTGTGGAAATGAATGTTGAAAACTTTAAATAAATATATGATTTTTAAAAAAATGTTAGTGCCTTATCTTTTGATTATTGTTGATCTCTCCTGGATATAGCTTGTTAGTATACAGTCATTTGCATGTTGTCTACCCCATTAAACTATGATCTCCTTAAGAACAGAGATTATCATTTACTTTTCTGTATATATCTAGAGTTTAGCACAATGCCAGGCAGATAACCTAATAAATCCTTATTTAACTGACTGACTAGCTAGTGGATCAAACTTGGTCCTGAAAAATAAATGAGAAAATGTGCTTCTTTTCTCCTTTGCAGAGGTGGGGGAATCTGGGTGTGGGACATCCCATAGACTCAGTTAATATGATAGTTTTGCTGAACATCTTTTTTTCCCTCTTTTTAAAAAAATTCTTTGTTACAAGTGAGTCAGCTAATGAATATTTATGAAGCACCCACTATACCAGACACAATGCTAAGCACTGGAGATAGAGAGAGAGAGAGAGAGAGAGAGAGAGAGAGAGAGAGAGAGAGAAACAGTTACAGCCTTCAAAGTGCTTACAATCTAATGGGAAAAAACTGCCGCAAAAGGAAGCTGAAAAGGGGGAAAGGGAGAAAGGAAGATACTTGTCAAGTGGACAGACATGGTAGAGAAGTCAAAGAAGTTCCAAAGGAGTGCAGCCAGGTGGGAAATGGGGAGAGGGTTGTCCTGAGCCCCCTCCTTGAATGGAGGTTTCAGAATTCATTGCTCCACCCTCCATTCAGAAGGACTGATTAGGTGTGTGTACCAAGGCTGACTAATCTTGCAGGATGAGATTTCCATATGATGAGATTCCTAGGGGCATAGTGGAGAGGTCAAAGAAAGAAGGAAAAAAAGAGGAAAAAAAAGGACAGAAGAAAAGAGGAAGAAAGAAATGAAAAGGAAGGGAGAAAGGGAAGGGAAAGAAGAGGAGAGAAGGAAGGGCAGAAAGAAAGAGGGAAAGGTTGGCAGTAATTGCTCTGTGCATTTTATTCATCCTTCATTGCCGAAGAATACCATTGCATCTGAGAAATGGTAACATGATTTGCACCTGACTTTGTTTTGAGTGAGGGAGGGCTGTGCAGGTCACCAGTCTCACTTCTCCTCCAGAGCCATCTGAATCCAGTGACCAGATATTCATCAGGATGACTGGAGATGACCCAGGATGCACTGGGAGACCTTGGGCCTGAGTGAGATGAAGAGATTGTGAAGACTTTCCATAATAAAAATCTGGGGAATATTGGATTTTCTAAATAAAATTTCTCTTCCATAAGGCCTCTCTCCCTGGATACCTGAGTTTCAGGTATCCAGGGCTTGTGGACCATCAGTTGCACCACCACCACCACCACCCCCCACCGCTTACCAGCTACCAGCTTTCTTTGTGAAAGTGCTGTGGGCTATAGCCCAAACTTGGAAGTTACTCAAATCTCCCCTTTGTTTGTTGTACTGTTGCCACATCAACACTACCAGCTCCCACTTCTCCCCCTCCCCTCTTTTCTAAAGCCATATCAGCAGTTAAGTTAGATATTAGGTGAGGTAATTGTGTTGGGATAGGTGAAGATTTCCCAGGGTTTGTCTAGTTTTTCGCAGTTAGATTGTGAGCCTGCCTCCCAGCCAATGTAGAGGTGGGATAGTGGGAAGATAGGATTCTCTGCATTAGGGCATAAAATTTGTGCTTCAATTTCTGTAAGTTGCCTCCTTCCATCAAATTCCCTGACCTGGTGAAAGGACGTCCTTTTCACGAGAATTAATAAATCCTTTTCTTTCTGTTCTTATTGAGAAGCCTCTTCATTTATTTAAAATTTTAAGTAAGGGTCTTTTTATCCCACACAGGCCCTTTAGGCTAAGGCCTATCGGGTACTCCCTTAGGGTGAGGCAACACCTATTCATTGAATAGGCCTGTTTAAGAAGTAGCCGGGGCATGGCTACTTTAATGAGGCCAAGAAAAGGAAAGACATCAGTCTGGGAGGGAAACAGCAATGATTAGAATGATTATCAATAGCTCTGTGCATAGGGGAAGGGGGAAATACATATTTGGAAATGAAGGTGATATAAAAATAAAAATTCTAGTAATTAAAAAATACAAAGTACTAATTGAATACAACTGATAGCAAGCTGGGCAGAAGTATCTGAAGATACTAAAGGGCTATAATTCTTGTGCAAATCATCATAAGAGGATAGAAGATGGTGTGGGGTAGGGATACTAAGGAAGCAAAGAACCCTCCATCTCAGTGGAGCCTTTGGAGACTCCTTAGTGCCTGAGCAACAGCAAGATCATCTGAGGAGGAAACAGTGCTAGGGCAGGGTATTTTCATTGCATAAGTAGGGTATAGGGTATACCCAGTAAGGCAGCTAGGTGGCAAAGTGGATAGAGTGCCAGACCTGGAGTCAGTAAGACCTGAGGTTAAATCTGGCCTCAGACACTTACTAGCTGTGTGACCCTGGGCAAGTCCACTTAACCCTGTTTGCCTCAGTTTCTTCATCTGTAAAAAGAGCTGGAGAAGGAGATGGCAAACCACTGCAGCATCTTTGCCTAGAAAACTCCAAATGGGGTCATAAAGAGTCTAACATAAATAAAAACAACACAACAGAGTGTACCCTAGAGTTGATATATGCAATCCTTCATTACAATGCTTAATCCTTTAAGATAGTGGTTCCAAAAATTTAGTTTCTCTAAAGAATCTCAGCAACCATCTGAAGGAGCTATTATCAGCAGTATCACTGTGCAATCTCGAGTTCCAGGCCTCACCGATGGTAGTGGTGATGAATAAGCCTTGGCATGGTAGGATGTATATTGAAATGTTAATAAAAGAACTAGTCCCTGTATCATTTGTTAAGCAATTTAGAAATTTACAGCAGGTATTATGAGAAATTCATGGCAGAAATTAAGGAGAAAACTGTTCTCATCTGCCCATAGAATCTTAGCAATTTGAATTTATGCTCCCAATTGATTCCTGGATACTCTGACACTTTTTAGCAACACAAAAGGTGATTAGAGATGTGAGGTACTTGAAGATGTGAGTTTATCTGGATGCTCTCATTGGATTTGGATATATGTTGGAAGAGTGTGAGGAGAGACTACTGAAGATATTAGACTGGTGAGTCTAAAGCTTACAAGGGCCATAAGCAGAAAAGGGAAATTTAACTTGGACAAACTTGACATGTTTTGAAGATCTCTGGGATAAGAAATATGATCAGGCCTTTGAAATCTTTATCAACTGCCTCATACATTCACCAGTGTTGACTTTTGCAAATCTGGATAAGATCTTTTGTGTTACATGGTGACAACTAGGTGGTCTGGATGTAGTTTTTTAGCAAGAGAGAAATGACCCCAAAAACCTATTGTGTCTGTCAGAAAGATGTTATTATCCTATCCATAAGTTGCATTTCTTGGCCTTGAAGTATACTGTTCTCTGCAATATGTACAGCTCAATTTAAAATATGAACAGATAATTAAAATATAGCTATATTAGGTATGAAAGTGCAATTAGTGGGGTAAGAGATAAAACTTTGGATCTGATGGAAATAATCACTTATTGAGCACTTATTATGTACCAGGCATTGTGCTAGATGATTTACAAATATTATCTCATTTGATTCTCACAACTCTGGAAAGTAAGTGCTATTATTATCCCCAGTTTTCCAACTGGAGAAACACAGGCATGTAGAAATGAAGTGAATTGCCCCAGCTGCCACAATGGCCCAAAGGGCTGCACAGGTACACAAGAAGTGTAAGACATTTGCCTGGTGGTGTATTCAGTGAAAGGTATTATCAATCCCAGCTGCTTACAGCGAGAACAAAAACAATGACAAGACTTTGGAGCTGGTGTATATAGAGTTCATATCTTTTGAATGGAATAGGAAACACAGAAACATTCTGGTGGTCATGGACCACTTGACTCAGTATACACAGGCATACCCAAGTAGGAACCAGAGGACTTCCATAGTAGCCAAGGTGTTATAAGAGAACTAAGTATTCCCTAATAAGTGGCTTCCCTTGTAGCCACATTCTGATCAGTGTCAAGATTATGAGAAGAATTTATTTAAGGAGAGGATTGATATAACAGAAATCAAGAACTCTAGAATAACACCATATTATCTTCAAGAAGAATCATAGCCAGAAAGTTTTAATCATGACTTAGTGAATAATCTGGGATACAAGGCTACAAAAAAGGCTCGATGGATTCGGCATTTCAGTGCCTTTCTAGTGCACAGCTATACTGCCTCCAGAAATGATGTAACAAACTTTATACACAACGAAATTTGATCAAGAACCGTTTCATTCTTTATACTTATGTCCCTCTCAAAAAGCCTAGCCTAGGTCCTGGCACGGAGAAGGTTCTTAATAAGTATTTGTTGATTAATTGGTTGGCAGAATTGACTCCAAGATGGGGAACTGAAGATCCAAAGGCTACCACTGATGAAACTATGAAAGCACAATCTATCTTCCGTATGCCTCTGCCCCTATTTTTGGTATTCCTTTAGCTCACTTCTCTCCCAGCACAGAGTCTCCTGCTAAACCTTGGCTACCTACAATTTCACCATCGGAGAACCTGACCCAGCTCTCCTATATTTTTTTGAGGGGTTAACAATCATTTTAATGAAGCACATATATCATTCCTTTAATTAAGCACATATATCATTCACCTATTTCAGGGGAGCCAGCACCCTGAACTTCAAAGAAAATACAGAGAAATTAATGATCAACAGATATGGTTTCCTCTCTTCGACCATAATCAATACATATATCACAAATCAACAGACAGGTCCAACTGTCTGACCATAGTTACCAGAGAGAGAAGCACCAACATCTGGGTTTTCAAAGTGGTGGGGGAAGGCAAACATCTGGCCAAACAAACACTTCCAGTCAGTAAGCCCCCTCTCCTATATTTTCTATCCATCTAAACCTCTGGGTATAATTCTTCCATACATAGGAAAAAATGACTAAAGGATTAGTCAAGAGTAATAGGGAACAAGGATAGGAAGAGGGATAGGGATTAGACTTATGTTTCCACTGGCAGAGGAAACTCTAGGGTGAGGAAACTTCCTCTTTCAATGCATGTAGACCTTTCCTCTGCAATTTATAGTCTTAAGAGAGTTGCCCAGAGCATTGAGAGATTAAGTGATTTGTCCATAGGTTATACAGCCAATATGTCTCACGTGGCACGAGATTGTTAGAACCACCATTTCCTCTATCTGTCTCACTATGCCATAATAAAAGCTTATTTGTATAGTACCTTGTGGATGACAACACATTCACCCTCTCCTCCCCCACCTCCATCTTGAAGGGTTCTATATTTTAATCTACACTCATCAACTCAATTCTCACCCTTTCCATGAAGTTCACTCATCACCCTACCCCACAACGATGCCCTTAATCTCAGAAATCCTCTAAACATATTGAGTACTACACAGGTGCTTAACATTTAATTGTTCTCTTTTTCTTGTGTTGTCAGTTTTTTTTCCAGGTAGATATCATCTTTCACTTTTGTATATCCCTCACAGCACTGGACACATAGTATATGATGAATTGCTCTAGTTCTCTTTGTCCCATGATGCTACCATTGTTTTTTTTTCTTCTGAATTTTTGTTTCTTCTGAAAGAATTTTTACTTCTGAAAGAATTTTTGGAATCAATAGGTGTTTTACTAGCCATCTAACACACCCCCTGGATTAGAGTTAGTTTGGACATATCACCAGGGCCCCTGACCCTGACCCTTTTAAGGGGCTGCCTTGCCCATTTATAGACATTTCTCCCCCAAACTTGATTTTCCTTTTCTTCTTCAGGATTCTTTTGTCCTCTACCAGTGCTTCTTAAACTGTAGGTCTCAACTCCATATTCTGGTAGTGTTTGCCCATGTTGCATTGTGTAACTTCACTGCAGTTTTGATTATGAACACAAAGCATGCACACTTTGCATTTTGCATGTCCTCAGGTCATGCAACACCAGTAAACACTGCTGAAATTGGAAAAGAAGTCATGAATGGAAAAAGTTTAAGAAATTCTCCTCTAAACTGTATTTTCTTTTCCTTTTTGAAATACTCTTCTCAGCACGATTGCCAGGGGCTTGTCTTTCCTTTCACTCTAACCTTTATGTGAGTTGGGTTCCTGGATCTTCCTCTCTAGAGTGGCTTTTCTTTCAAACCAGCCTTGGGAGAGTCATAGGAAGGTTGAGAGGCCAAGACTCTACATCAGAGCTTTTCTCAGCCAAATTGGCTGCTGGCTTCTTTATCTAGAAAGATCTGGATCTGTTTCTCTCCCTCTCTTCTCTCTCCAGAAAGTAATATGATACTCTCTTTTTGAAAATTCCCTTATGGTGGGGGAAAAGCAATTTCCTTTCCTACTTCATCCCCTCCAATACTTATGGCAGCTTCACATACGGCAGTCAGACCATGTGCTCATTCATGTGAGTCTGAGTCAGGATTTCACAGATCTTTCCTCCTCTTTCGTTTTGTGTTTCTATTCCTGAGCTTAAGTGACCAAAGATAGTTCTGGGACAAACATTTCCAAGGTAGAAGGCAACTCTGCAACTCAGAGATGCTAAGAGACCCTGTGTTCCTCGGGTGGTGTTGGCTACCACTGGGAGATACTGCAGGACTTGTTGGAGATGAATGCAGAAGGAAGATCTAGCCTAGCTTACCAAAAGCCATGAACCTTGAAGGATATGTTTGAATAGCAGAGAGGTAGGTGAAATGACCCACCAAATGTCCCATGTTTTAAGTTGCACCTTCCTGAGAAAGCATAAAAAAATTATAATTTATGTCTTGTTCTTTAAGATTTTGTCAAGGAGCACTTATTAAGTCTTGTCTCTGAAGCACTCAGAACTGTGACTGGTGCTAGATAAATATGCTACTTGTTAATCATTATCATCCTTATTATTTCTATTGCCATTAAACATTTCTTTTGTGTGGAGAAAAATAAATAGCTATCCTATACCTAAACTTCTCCACCCCCTTTTGTGATCCTAGACACGAGCCAAATTTATTTTCCTGGGGCTCCAGGGGACATAAATAGCCACATTCAGTGAGAAAAGAACCTGACCTCTCCCTTTACAGGAGAGACTTCCCCAGGACTTACTCTGGATCTTCCCTAATGAACCAAGAGGTAGGCCTTCTTAGTCCCACATTAGGTTCTTTTACACACTCAACTTCTCCCTTTTCATTTCTTTTCATTATGTCTACAATTCTCTTTTTCTGCTTTCTCATTTCCATTTCTTCCCTTCATCCTCCCTATTCTTTCATCCTGCTTCCCTACTCCTTATCCCCTTTCCCTACTCCTTCCTCATTCTCTATGCAGAGACACTGGGTATACAAAATACCCTTCTCTCAATAAGCTTAAAATACAATGGGCATCAAGGCATATACACAACTAATACAAGGAAGAGTAAGATATATACCAAGGAAAAACTCAATCAAGGTGCTATGAAAATCTTAAGACCATTTTTACCTGGTGAAGGGAGATCTGTGTCAAAGATGCCTTTACAGATGATGAAGAATCTTAGTAAACAAGGAAAAAAAGGAAGGAAGGAAGTAGGGAAGGAAGGAACAGAGGGAGAGATTTCTTTTATTTTAATTGTATTTCATTTTCATGTCTAAATTCTCTCCCTTCCTCCCACTATCACCACCTCCAATGAGGAAGCAAGAAAAAATAAAATCTCTGATAAACATGTATAGTCAAACAGAACAAAATATCCACATTGGCCAAGGCGGGAGAAAACAAAAAACCAAAACCACAAGCCTCAGTCTGCACTGAGTTCATCACCTCTCTGTTTGGAAGTGGATAGCATGTTTCATCATGAGTCCTCTGAAACTGTGGCTGGTCATTCTGCTGATGAGAGTCAGTCTTTCAAAATTTTTTGTTTTTATAATAGTGTTGTCATTGTATAACTTGTTCTCTTGGTACTACTCACTTTATTTGTATCAATTCATAGAAGTCTTCCTGAATTTCTCTAAAATAATTCCCTTTATAATTTATTATAGCACAATAGTATTGCATCACATTCAGATACCACAACTTGTTCAGCCATTCCCTAATTGATGGGCATTCCCTCAGCTTCCAATTCTTTGACACCACTATAAGAGCTAAGATAGACAGATGGCAGATAGATAGATAGATAGATAGATAGATAGATAGATAGATAGATAGATAGATAGATAGTACTTACCAGTTGGGACTACAGAACTAATAGTGGTATCATTGGATCAAAAGGTAGTACAATCTGATGGATTTTTGAGCATAGTTATACATTACTTTCTAAAATAACGAGACTAGCTCAACCATTTTACCAATAGTGAATTAACATACTGGTTTTTCCCCAGTTCTCAGTATTTGTCATTTTCCTTTTTGGTGCATCTTTGCCAAAATGATGTATGTGTAGTGGTACCTCAAATTGTTTTAATTTTTTTTTAGTGATTAGTGATTTTTGATGATAGGTTGAATTTCTTCCTCTGAAAACTATTCATAACCCTGATCATTTATCAACTAGGGAATAACTATTATTCTCATAATTTTGAATTGGTTCCCCTATATGTATATCTTGTCAATGAGACCTTTATCAAACAAACTTGGTATAAAGATTTCTCTGTTTCTCCTAATTTTAGCTTAATTAGTTTTATTTATATGTACAAACTTTTAAATTTTATGAAAGCAAAACTGTCCATTTTACCTCCTGTGAACCTGTCTCTCTCTTGCTAGGTCATGAACTCTTCCCCTTAGTTATAGACCTGACAGGTAATTTCTTCAGTGCTCCTCTACTTTAATTATGATGTCACTTTCTATCATTTGAAACTTATCTTGATGTATGGTATGATATGATATTCTATAGCTAGTTTTACCAGATTGCTTTCCAGTTTTCTCAAATATTGCTGAATAGTGAGTTCTTTCCCTAATATCTAGTATCTTTAAGTTTATCAAACACTAGGTTACTTTTATTTGCTTCTGTATATTGCTTATCTAATTTGTTCCATTTATACAACCTCTTTGTTTCCTATCCAGTACCAAATTGTTTTGATGATTATGGTTTTGTTATATAGTTTGAGATCTGGTACTACTAGGCCCCCTTCTTTCCCACTTTTTTCATTAATTCCCTTGATATCCTTAATCTTTTATTCCTCCAGATGAACTTTGTTATTATTTTTTTCCTAGTTCCTTAAACCATTCCTTTGGTAATTTGATTGCATAGCACTGAATATATAAATTAATTCAGGTAGTGTTGTCATTTTTATTATGCTTGCTCAGCCTACCCACAATCAATTAATATTTCCTCAACTATTTAGATATGTCTTTATTTAGGTAAGGAATATTTTGTAAATACGCTTATATAGTTCCTGTGTGTATCATGGCAGGTAGATTCCCCAGTATTTCATGATATCTGTAGTTACTTTCAATGGAATTTCTATCTCTTCTTGCTGGATTTTGTTGGTAACATACAGAAATATTGATGATTTGTATGGGTTTATTTAGTATCCTAAAACTGCTGAAGTTCTTTGATTCAGTTAGCTTTTTAGTTCACTCTCTATGTTCCCTAAGTAAACTATCATATCATCTGTAAAAAAAAAAAATGTTAATTTTGTTTCTTCTTCTGCTATTCTTATTCCCTCAATTTCTTTTTCTTGCCTCATTCTAGCTAGCATTTCTAATGGACATCTTTACTTTACCCCCAGAATTACTTGAAAGGTCTCTACCACATCCACATTTTTCAGACACTACAGACTTTTGTTTTTAGATAGATCCTATCCATCATATTAAAGAAAACTTTATTTACTCTTATGCTCTAGTATTAACAAAACTGAGCATTGTGTCTTGTCAAAAGCTTTTCCTACATCTGCTGATATGTTATGATTTGTGTTATTCCATTATTAACGTAGTCAGTTATGCTTATAGTTTTAGAGGAAGCTAGGTGGTTTAGTGGATAAACCTCTGGGCCTATAGCCAAAAAGACTCAAGTTCAAATAGTTACTAGTTATGTTACCCTGGGAGTTACTTAACCTCTGTCTGACTCAGTTTCCCTAACTATGAAATGGCAGTAATAATAGCGCCTGTCTCCCAGGGTTGTTATAAAGATAAAATGAGATAATATTTGTAAAATGCTTAGCATGGTATCTGGTTCATAGTAGGTACTAAATAAAAGCTTCTTTTCTTACTTCCTATCATTGAAATGTCTAGCATAAATCCAGACTTGTTATTGTATATAATCTTTGTGATGGATTGCTCTAGTCTCCTTACTAATATTTTGTTTAAAATTTTACATCAATATTCATAGGGATATTAATTTACAATTTTCTTTCTCTATTTTGTTTCTCCCTGGTTTATCCAGACCACATTTATATTATAGAAGGAATTTGATAGGACTCTTCTTTTCTTATTTTTTTCAAAGTTTATGTAGTATTGGAATTGTTTTTCAATAAGTTTTTTATTGCTGTTTTCTGCTTCTTACATCACCACAGTATCCCATGTGTCCCTCTCCTTCCCAGAAAGTTATCCCATAAGACAATTATATGAAATTCATTATTCTTTAAATGTTTAATAGAATTTGACTGTAAATTCATCTTATCCCATTTTTCCCCCTTTGGGATTTCATTTATGGCTTACTCAATTTCTCTTTCTAAAATGGAGTTAATTCTTCCTGTTGGTGGAGTACCTGGTAGCGCAGGCTCCAGTAAAGATGGCTAAGTCTAGAACCATACCACCCACAACCAATCACGAAAATGGCACAGAAACAGCATTAAGAAACCTAGGTCATGGAGATATGAGTCTCTGAAAGGGGTTGACCCCAAGTTTCTGAGAAACATGGGTTTTGCCAAGAAACATAACAAGAAGGGGCTGAAGAAGATGTAGGCCAACAACATCAAAGCCCTCAAGACTCGAGCAGAGACTATCAAGGCCCTGAGCACCCAGGCCTCCAAGGCCAAGCTCCTCAGGCCCAAGATCCCCAAGGGCAGTGCCCAGTGTGCAGGCCACAAGATAGCCACAAAGCATCCAGGCTCTAGGGTCAGCATCAAACGTCCAAGCACCAGAATCAAGAAGCCTGACTCTAAGGTTGCCAGAACCACTGACCCCGAGGCCGCCAAGTCCACTGACCCCAAGGCCACCAAGACCACTGACCCCAAGGATGCCAAGCCCACTGACCCCAAGGTCACCAAGTCTGCTGCCAAGGTCAGTAAATCTGATCCCAAGGCTACCAAATCTGGCCCCAAGGCTGCCAAGTCTGATTCTAAGGCTGCCAAGTCCAATCCCAAGGCAGCCAAGGCCACAAAGCCCAGTGATTCTAAGGCTGCTAAGTCTACTGACCCCAAGCCTGCTGAGTCCAAACCCAAACATGCTGGCAATAAAACTGCTAGTCCCAAACCTTCAAAATAGATGCTTCAGGACAGAAGGACTTGTTTAAACCCTAAACTACTGGTTTTCCCCAACTGGGGTATGATTATTCACTATTTTGTACAAATAAAGGAAACTATGAGTCAAAAAAAAATGGAGTTAAGTCCTCCATTTTTCATTTTTTTAACTTGGGTATTTTGTATTTTTGTAAATATGTATCTATTTAATTTAGATTGTCCGTTTTATTGTCATATGACTGAGGTGAAATTGCTCCTAATTATTTTATTTCTTCATTGATTATGAAGTGGATTTCAATAGACAGATGAGGAAGGGAGTCCATTCAGGACATTGGGCATGGCACACACAAAGGCATGTTGAGGGCACTGCTAAAAGAGGAAGGGTATAATATTAAAGTTTGGAGACAAGTTTTTGAGTAAAAGATAGACGTTATCAGAATTATGCACTATGAAGTTTATTCATACAGCAATGTGAAAAGATAGACTATTGCAGTAGTCAACTATTATAGGAGCAATTGGACTCCAAATTCAGAATTCTTTCAACATCATAATAATCCTCTAAGGAAAAGGAAATAAAGCCCTGTGCCCCTAATTTATAAAAGGGGAGAAGAAATGAGGGTAGATGGCAGAAATATTGGAGGAAGAATCAGTAGGACTTGGCAGCTGATTGGATATGTGTGGCAAAGGAGTGGAGAAGTGTCAAAAAAGTTATAAGCTTGGGTGCTTGGGGCAGTGTTAAATACCATCAACAAAAACAGAGAAATTAGGTTTTCAAGGAAAGATGGAAATCCATTTTTGGATATGTTGAGTATAAAGTGCCATCCAGGTAGTGATTTGCAAAGACTTTATAAATATGAGAATGAAGCTATAGGGAAAGGTTAGAGGTGAAAATACAGATTTCAGAGCATACAAAAATGAAAGTGACCCTACTCTTAAGGACCTGACAATAGAATGGAGACAAAGGTGTAACTAAAGCTAGAGGAGTAGATGTGATCACTAAGTTGAAGTATAGAGATAGAAGAGAGTAGAGAACACTTTAAGGACCTAAAGAAAAAGAAAGGCATAGTCTCTTTTTCTTTCCCCTTCACTCCCTTCTAATTTTTCCGCTATATTTTCTTTGCATCGGCCTCTGCCACCTTTACCCTATCCTTTCTCCACTTAAAAGAGAAATAGTATTTTTCCAATACTACTGAATGCTAGGCAAAACATAATTGGATATTTATTGGGGAATTTTTTTCTATCAGGAACAAGAGGAAAAGGATGAATTTCACTTGTCGGGAGACTTAATTGGATCAGGTTAAGCTCTGACCTAGTACTCTTACCAAACACATCCCTTAAGGACTCCAATTATTCCCTAAAGGTAGGCAGGTACTGTATACTTTCCAAGTAAGGTTGGTCTGAATTGTAGCTTCAATAGACTCTTCAACCTCATCTTCCCCCTTGGTCCTCCCAAAAGAATAAAGCTCCCTTTCTCATCTCTGGAGGTAGCTGTGGTGCTATGGTATGAATGCAAATCTGTTGTTTGAGAATCTGGGTTCAAATCCTAGCTCTACAATTCACTAACAGTATGACCTTGGGTAAATCACTTTTCTTCTCCAATTGCAGTCTGTTTCATATGATCATAAATTAGAGCAGGAATCTAATATCCCCATTTTACAGATGATAAAACTAATACACAGAGAGATAATGTGACTTGCCTAGGGTCACAAAACCAGTGTCATAGGACGAATATAACATAAGTCTTCCTCACCCCAAGTCCAGTGCCTTATCCAAAATGCTGTGAAATCTGTCAAAGTGAAGACCCCCACTAGAATCTAAACCCAAGATCTCCTGTTTCCAGAGTTTAACCATCTGCAAAATGAAGGAGTCATACTAGATGATCTCTAAGGTCCCTTCCAGCTCTACAGTGGACAGAGCACTAGACTGGAAGTCAAGGAGACCTGGATTCAAATCCCATGTCAGATACTTACTAGCTGTGTGACCCTGGGCAAATCACTTAACCTTTCTGCGACTGAGTTTCCTCACCTGTAAAATGAGAGGATTGAAATGAATCTTTTAAGGTCCCTTCTCTTACACTATGAGCCTATGATTCCTCATTTGTCATTTCTGCCTCAATCTTCTTTCACCTCATCCCCTCACCACTAAATCTAGACTCAGAGAGATTTCCCTGGAACCATGACCTTGAGCTGTGAGGGCCAGATAACCCAGAGAACAATAGCAAAGGAACTTTATTTACTTAGTGTCTTTGGTTCTCAGACAGGAAACTGCCCATCCGCTTGAGCTAAAGAACAGGCTGCCTCTGATCCACCCTCCTATTCATGTCACTATTCTACAAATCTTTTGTTCCTCAGAGCTCTGAACAAGAATCTATACCTTACTCAAGTTATTTCACTATCCTGTGCCTTGGTTAAAATAAGAAAGTTGGGTGATCCCAAAAGGTCATTCGAGATCTAACATTCTATTATAAAGCCTTGGCAAAACTATGGAAAGGAAAATGAGAGGGGTGGGGGAAGGTTAAAAAAAAGATATTCAAAACAGAAACATTTTGAGGGTTGTGTCTCTCTAGGGAACTCATCTGGATTTAGTATATACTAAACTTGTTTGTACCTTTAATTACCCAACCTATAAATAACTTGTATCCTTGTAGTTAAGGGTATTTAGCTCCACATAATAAAATAATACTTTCATTTTACAGTTATGAAGTCCTTCTGACTTTTAAAAGTGCTTTCTCTTCTATTACCACACTCTTCATGTGTCATATATGATTATCTTTGGTGTTCCTACTCTCCCCTTTCAGCAGTTTTTTCCTCTTTAAATCTCCTTTCTGTCCAGGTTTTGTTCCCATCTCAGCTAGCTGTCATATAACCCCTACAAGAAGTATTTAAGTTTTAATGGTAGTCACTGAACCAAAAGTGTTCAGAATTCTAAGAAATGAATTTAATAATGTGAGTGAAATAGCCAGTAGTGGACTTTATCAGGGCCCAATAAATGATAGCATGTAAGTGACTGCTTAGGAAGTGGGGGCATCAGGAGAAAGGTGGTTAGCTTGGGAGGCTAATACATTTCCTCTTGGTCCTAAAATTAAAAATCTTTTCTCACATTTCTCTTTCCCTTTCCTTCCTCTCTCTTCACCACCCCCTCCCCCCAAGTGATGTGAATCAATAAAATGATTTGAAATCGTTGTCCTCACCACCCCTAGAATTATTTAGAAAATCTGTCCAAGAAAATAGACTGGGCAGAAACTTCTGAATACCCACTGAGAGAGTGGTGTTGAGAGCAAGTCTAGAAATGAATAAATGAATAAAAGCATTTATTGATTACTGTGTGGCAAGCACTGTGCTCTCCAGTTAAAAGTTTAAACAGAAAGACTAGAGGAATGTTAAGTCTTTGCCTTCCAGAGTTCATCTCATTGAACTGGAAATCAGGAGGCAGTTCTTGGCTTTGCCACTAATTATCTCTGTGACTTTGGAAACATGACACAGATCATCTCTCTGAGCCTCAGTTTCCTCTCAGGTACAATGAAAGACTTGCACTAGATTACCTCTAAAGTCCTTTCTAGTTCTAAAACTCTATGCTTCAAGCTCAAATGTCTTTTCCCTTCAATGTGATATTCCTTAAGTTCCCCTTCCCCCAGACTATCTCCTCCTTGGCCTGTACTATACCCCAAATTCCTACTTTTAGTCTAAAGTCTCCTATTAAAATCCAATTATATCACCTTAGGGATGGGTTGGGGAACATCTTAGTACCTGCATATGAGAGGGCTTATGCAGTTTAATTCAATTCACCAACTCCACATACATTTATTGAGTTTCTACTCACTCTGCGTAAGTTCATCTCAGTTTTCTCTCAAATACTTCATTTCCTTATTTCTTATGGTGTAATAAAATTCTATTATACTCACATATCATAATTTGTTTATCCATTTCCCCAACAGACGGGTACCCTCTTAGTTTCCAATTTTTGCTACTACAAAATGACTAAAACATTTTTTTCTTTCATATACAGGTCTCTTTCCTCTTTTGTTGATAATTTTGAGTATAGGATTTAATAGTGGTATCGCTGGGTCAAGTGGTATGTCGTTTATAGTGACTTAGGGAGCATAGTTCCAAATTGCTTTCCAGAATGGTTAGACCAATTCAGCTAGCACATCAGCGTGCCTGTTTTCCCACAGCTCCTCCAACATTCATCGTTTTCCTTTTTCATCTTTTAGGTAGTACTTTTAGAGAAGAATCAACCTCTATTAATTTTCAATATTAAACATTTAGTAACATATTTGATTGAAAAAGAAGCAATCATCTTCTCCCTGGAAGTTTGGGGGAGATAATTTTTAGGGGTGGTAGGAATAGAATAAAATAATTTTTTGAATGAACTGAGTTGGCAATGGGGCTGTAATTTTTAAGCTGTTAGTGGATAATCAAACCATTAGTAAAAAAAAAAAACTAACTCTAAAAGTCAAAATTGAACAAAGTTAATTTGCAAAAAAGAAAGAGAAAAATGAAAAGAAGAAAGAAAGAAAGAAAGGAAGGAAGAAAGGAAGGAAGGAAGGAAGGAAGGAAGGAAGGAAGGAAGGAAGGAAGGGAGGGAGGGAGGGAGGAAAAAAGAAAGAAAGGAAGAAAGAAAGAAAGAAAGAAAAAGAAAGAAAGAAAGAAAAAGAAAGAAAGAAAAAGACAGACTCCTATTCTGGACTCTGCACTGGATTTCTTCACCTAAGAATGGTGAATACCTTTAATAACTATACCTTTTTCTCTTCTAAGCTTTCCTTGTTACTAATGATTAAAGGGCCATCACACAAAGTTATCTCACTATATCTTTCAAAGAATTTTGTATAATTGTACATTTCCATGGGAGAAAATTTACCAGATAAATGCCAGAGAGGTGATAATTTGCTATACTAAATCAGATGCTTTTTTGTACTCAACCAACAGTAAACAGTGGGAGATTCTACTCTTTCAGTGTATTGAATGATAAAAAAGATATAGTATAATATGGCATACTGATTATAGTAGCTTGCCTGTTTCTTTCTATTATCCCCATCTAGGATGTCTTTGATATGTATGTATATTAATATCATGACTTTTATGTAGATTAGAAAATCAATACATGAGTTGGTAGTTATTGATAATCTTTTCATTATCCTGGGTGGAAGAGAAGGGAGGCAATAAAGTCTGTGTTTTTTTCCTACAAATTTGCTATCCTTCAAATAATGTAAGGATCAATACCTACCTACCAGAGAGTAGGTATTTTTTCACAGTCTAATGAAATCAATGGACTCCTCAGAATAATATGTCTAAATGCATGAAATACATCAGTTTGCAAAGGAAACCAATTATATTGAAATATTAACTTCTTTTGGTTAAGAACTGTTTTCATAGATAATGAGGTCCCCAGGTGCTCCTTTTTTGTGCATGATATTATACTGATTTGAGTTAAGTCATGGAACATTTCAATGCCATCAAAACTATGTCACCTCTAGCACCTCCTCTTTTTTATACTTCAACTAGTTCAGCTATTTTTCCTATCTTTGTTTTCTTAAGCGCAATTTTTACTTCCTAATAAATACATCTGAGACTATGATGTTAGAGGCCAAATATGTAATGCCACTGTCCTTGATGATGAAAAGTTTGTTATAAAAATCCATGTTTTGTTTGCTTATCCCCCTTCCAGTTTTGTCCTTAAATAGTCTTAGGCTGACTTGGCTCAGCTGGATGCCTCATCAAAGCTTTCTTTAAACTTCTAGCCCACTCCCACCTCCACTTGTTTTATGAAGAGATGCAGCTCAAAATTTTCCACCTTCTTCCCCTACATGTTTTTTTTTTTTTTACAAAAAAATATTATATTCTAACTGTCGATGCTTTGGCCTGCCATATTTTTCTACTTTGTAAGTCAAATGTTTGCTGCTTAATGGTTTTAAGACCCTTTTCCTATCTTCGTTGGGATAATTGATTTAAATTTCTACAGGAAATTGTTTTTAACATTGATCTCTGTTCTTTGGTTAAACTTCCATAGGAAATGTTATAATTAATGGTGTTTTTTTCCTCTAATCATTCCCCAGATTTTAGTCTTAATAATTTTGTTTAAATAGGTATAGTTGGAGTTGTTTTCATTAGAAAACATACCACCTCTAATGTTTACACTTGCTTCTAGTTTTATGCTAATTAAGTTTTTTGCTCTAAGAAATCAGTGGTCTAACTGTGCACTAACAGCTGATTTCAGAATGATTCCTACATCAGTAATTAGTCATTTAATGCCCATTAAAATGTAATTATTTTCATTTCTACTGCTGTTTGGCCTTTGGCCATGTCCAGTGACTCCCAATTTTTCTATTTTCAATAAATTTCTATTGGTATCTTTTTTGGGTTTTACATCATCATCACAGTTTCCCCCAGTATTCCTCCCCATCCCAGAGAACAATTCCTTATAATAAATAGAATGATTTTTAAAGATCAAAAAAAAAAAAAAAGAAAAAATCATTATAACTGACCAACACATCAAAAAAGTCTAAACATCTGTGATGTCTGTCTTATAGACCTCCCATCTCTGCAAAGAGGTTGGTTGGGGGTATCTTCTAATATCTCTTCTTTTGATCCATGCTTGTTATTTATAAATTTTGCAACATTCATTTTTGATTTTTGTGTGTAGTTGATCTTTCCATTTATATTATTTTAATCATTACGTATAGTTTTCTTGGCTCTGCTTACTTTACTCTGAATCAGTTCATGTAGATCTATCCATGCTTCTTTGTATTCATTATATTCATCATTTCTTAAAACACATTATTATATCTTTTCATTCATGTACAACACACTGTGTAGCCATTTCCTAACCAATGGGAATCTATTTGGTTTTCAACTCTTTTCTCAAAGAAAGGTATTCATGATATATAGGGATGAGGCTTCTATGTAGTTTGCAAGCTTTTTGCCTCTCCCATTTCTTAGTACTAAGCCATATTTTTCTTTTTTAATATTTAAAAAGTCTATCATTTATTTTATACATTTTTCTTTTTAAATTTTGAGTTCCAAATTCTTTTCCTATCTTTTACCTTCTCCCATTCCCAGAGAGAAGGCAACCAATATATCAGTTATACATGTGAAATTATGCAAAACATATTTCTATATTAGTCACATTTCAAAAAGAAGCAAGAAAAATAAGAAAAGTGAGAAAATTATGCTCCAATTTGCCCTCAGAGTTCATCAGTTCTCTCTCTGGAAGTGGACATCATTTTTTTAATCATGAGTCTTAGAATTGTCTTGGATAATTTTATTGATCAGAGCAACCAAGTCTTTCATAGCTGGTCATTATTACAACATTGCTGTTACTGTGCAGAAAGATCTCCTAGTTCTTCTTACTTCACTTTGCATCAGTTCATATAGATGTTGCCATGCTTTCCTGAAACCATCCACCAGGTCATTTCTTACAGCCCAATAAACTCTATCACAATGATATGCTACAACTTGTTCAGTCATTTCCCACTTGAGTATCCCCTCAATCTTTTAATTCTTTACCACAACAAAAAGAGCTGCTATAATTTTGTACATATAGGTCCTTTTCCTTTTTCTTTGATAGCTTTAGGATCCAAAGCTAGCAGTAGTATTGCCGTGTCAAAACATCTGCACAGTTTGATAGACTTCTGGGTCTATTTCCAAATTGTTCACCAGAATGGTTTGACCAGTTCACTATCAGCAATTCATTAGTAAATCAAATTCCCCCATCATTCCCTCTGGCATTTATCATTTCTGATAAATGTGAGGTGGTACCTCTGAGTTGGTTTAACTTGCCTTTCTCTAACAAATTTAGAGCATTTTTGAATGACTTTAGATAGCTTTGATTTCTTCTTCTGAAAGCTGCCTGTTTATTTCCTTTAACCATTTTCCAATTGGGGAATGACTTTTATTTTTACAAATTTGATTCAGTTCTATTCTCAGTATATATTTGAGAAATATTATTATTAGAAAAACTTGCTATATTTTTTTTTGATGTTACTTCATTGTATTTGGTACCTTTTAGCAAAATTATTCCTAATTATCCCTTTTAATTAGGTCTATTTTTGCTTTTGCTTTGTCTGAATTCATGATCCCTATCCCTACTTTTTTTTAAAGTTCAGCTGAAACAGAATAGATTATGTTCCAGCCCTGTATTTTAACTCTGTGTGTGCCTGTCTTTCTGTTTAAAGTATGTCTCCTGTAAACAAGATATTGTTGTACTCTGGTTTCTAATCCATTCCGCTCTCTCCTTCTGTGTATGGGCGACTTTTCCACATTCATGGCTATGATTACTAATGTGTATTTCTCTCCATCCCATTTTCTTCTGTTTCTTCTCCTCCCTCTTTTCATCCTGTTTCTCCTCAAAAGTCTATTCTGCTTCTACAACTGCTTCCCTTAATCTGCCCTCCCTTTTATCATCCCCTCATCCTTTCTCTTTACATACACTTCCCCTTCTATGTTCCTACTGGGAAAGATAGATTTCTATACACAATTGAGTGTGTGTGTGTGTGTGTGTGTGTGTGTGTGTGTGTGTGTGTGTATATATATATATATATATATATATATATATATATATATTCTTCTCTCCTTAACTCAATTCTAATGGGAGTGCTTAAGCACTGCCTGCCACCACTCCCAATTTCCCCCTCCACTGTAAAAGCTCTTCTTGCACACTTTTTTAATAATTGTTTTCAGTTTTCAACAATTACTTCCATAAATTTTAAATTTTCTCCTCCTCCCTCCCCAAGACGGCATGCAATCTTATATGGGTTCTACACACCTATTCTTATTAAACACATTTTCACATTAGTCATATTGCAAAAAAAAATTAAAATAAATGGGAGAACCCATAGGAAAAAAAAAGAGAAAGTAGTGTGCTTCATTCTGAGTTCTGACTCAAGTTCTTTCTCTAGATTTGGATGGCATTTTGCATCATGAGTCCTTGGGAAATGTTTTAAGTCCTTGCATTGCTGCAAAGGGCTAAGTTTATCAGATACAGTCCTTGCACACTGTGGCTGTTACTGTGTTCTGGGTCTGCTCATGTCATTTAGCATCAGTTCATATAAATCTTTCCAGGTACACAATTCATTTATCAAGAAGTTTTTCCACATTCTGCTTCTCTCTTCCCCCTTCCTCCAGTACACTCCTCTTTTTCACATCTTTTTTTTTTATGGAAACTCCTTTTAACTGCCCTAATGATGATAAAATTCTTAGGAGATAAATGTATCATCTTCCCATTTAAGAATATAAACAGTTTGACTTTATTACATTCATATTTACCTTTTAAATGCTTCTCTGTCACATTGCCCATTCAGTTCTGGTCTTTTCATCAGGAGTTCTTGAAAGGCTTCTATTTCATTAAAAATCTATTTTTCCCCTGAAGGATTATGCCCAGTTTTGCTTGGTAGGTTATTTTTTATTGTAATCTGAGATCCTCTGTCTTCTGGAATATTCTGTTCCAAGTCTTTTGCTCATTTTATGTGGAAGCTGTTACATTCTGTGTGATCCTGACTGTGGCTCCACAATATTTGAATTATTTCTAACTGCTTGAAGTATTTTCTCTTTGAACTGGGAGCTTTGGCATTTAGCTATAATTTCCTAGTTTTCCTTTTGAGAACTCTTTCAGGGGTGATTAATAGATTATTTCAATTTCTATTCTGCCTTCTGGATCCAAGATATTGGGGCAGTTTTACTTGATAATTTCTTGAAATATGTCTAGTTTCTTTCTTTGATCATGACTTCCAAGTAGTCTAATAATTTTTAAATTGTCTCTACTTGATCCCAGTTTTCTAATAAGGTATTTTCTACTATTTTTCTTCATCCTTTTGACCCTTATTGTAATTGATGTTTCATGGAGTCATTAGCTTCTCCTTGCCCAATTCAGACTTTTAAGAAATTATTTTCTTCAATGAGATTTTGTATTTCTTTTTCCATTTGACCAATTCTGTTTTTAAATTCTTTTCTTCAACAAATTTTTGTACCTCCTTTTCCATTTGACCTATTCTGCTTTTTAAGGAATTCTTATTTTCAATTAATTTTTGTGCCTCTTTTTCCATTAGACCAATTCTGGTTTTTAAGGTATTATCTCCTTCAGATATGTATTTGTGTATGTATGTGTGTTTGTGTGCCTCTTTTACCAACCTGTTAATTCTTTTTTCATAATTTTATTCCATCACTCTCATTTCCTTTTCCAATTTTTCCTCTGTACCATTCTTTTTTTTTTTTGGTCTTTTTCTTTTCATTTATTTATTTATTTATTTATTTGATTTTTTACATTCATTTTCACAAATTTTGGGGTTCCAAATTTTCTCCCCTTTTATCCCCTCCCCCCACCCCAATACCCCAAGCAATCTAATTTTCCCTATCTCCAATCTGCCCTCTCTTCTGTCATCCCTCCCTTCTCTTGTCTCCATCTTCTCTTTTCTCCTGTAGGGCCAGATGACTTTCTATTCCTCATTAACTGTATGTCTTCTTTCCTAGTTGCAACAATACTAAACAGTTGTTCCTAAAACTTTGAGTTCCAAATTCTCCCCATCCCTCCCTCCCCACCCATTCCCTTTGGGACAGCAGGCAATTCAATATAGGCCATATCTGTGTAGTTTTGCAAATGACCTCCCTGATAGTCGTGTTGTGTAAGACTAACTGGATTACCATCCCTCCTAACCTGCCCCTCCTTGTTTCTCTTCTGTCTTTTGATCCTGTCCCTCCCCAAGTGTTGACTTCAAATTGCTCCTTCCTCCCTTTGCCCTCCCTTCCATCATCCCCCCCCTTGCAATATCTCCTTCTCCCCCACTTTCTTATACTGTAAGATAGGTTTTCATACCAAAATGAGTGTGCAGTTCACTCCTTCGTTTAGTCAAATGTGATGAGGGTAAACTTCTTGTTTTTTTTTTTCTCATCTCTCCTCTTTTTCCCTCCACTAAGAAAAACTCCTACCTGCCTCTTAAATGACATATAGTTACCCCCTTCCCTTTCCCTCTCTTTCCTCCCCCTACATTTCTCTCTCACCATTTACCTTAGTTTCTTTTAAGGTATGGTCCCATCCTATTCAGTTCAATCTGTGCTCTCTATCTCTGTATGTGTGTGCATGTGTGTATGTGTGTGCATGCGCGTACATGTGTGTGTGTGGTCCCACCAACTACCCAGATACTGAAAAGTTTTAAGAGTTAGAAATATTGTCTTTCCCTGTATGAATGTAAACAGTTCACTTCTGGTAAGTCCCTTAAGACTTCTCTTTGCTGTTTACTTTTTCATGCTTCTTCTCATTCTTGTGTTTGAAAGTCAAATTTTCTTTTCAGCTCTGGTTTTTTCATTAAGAATGATCGAAAGTCCTCTGTTTCATTGAAAGACCATATTTTCCCCTGAACTATTATGCTCAGTTTAGCTGGGTAGGTGATTGTTGGTTTGAGTCCTAGTTCCTTTGACTTCTGGAATATCCTATTCCACGCCCTTCGATCCCTTAATGTAGAAGCTGCTAGATCTTGTGTTATCCTGATTGTATTTCCACAATACTGGAACTGTTTCTTTCTATCTGCTTGCAATATTTTCTCCTTGACCTGGGAGTTCTGGAATTTGGCCACAATGTTCCTAGGAGTTTCTCTTTTTGGATCTCTTTCAGGTGGTGATCGATGGATACTTTCAATACTTATTTTGCCCTCTGGTTCTAGAATGTCAGGGCAGTTTTCCTTGATAATTTCATGGAAGATGATGTCTAGGCTCTTTTTTTGATCATGAGTTTCAGGTAGTCCCATAATTTTTAAATTGTCTCTCCTGGATCTATTTTCCAGGTCAGTTGTTTTTCCCATGAGATATTTCACATTCTCTTCCATTTTTTCGTTCTTTTGGTTTTGTTTGGTGATTTCTTGGTTTCTCATAAAGTCATTAGACTCCATCTGTTCCATTCTAATTTTGAGAGAACTATTAAATTCAGTGACCTTTTGAGCCTCTTTTTCCATTTGGCTCATTCTGCTTTTGAAAGCATTCTTCTCCTCATTGGCTTTTTGAACCTCCTTTGCCAATTGAGTGAGCTTATTTTTCAAGGTGTTAATTTCCTCAGCATTTTTTTGGGTCTCCTTTACCAAGGTATTGACCCGTTTTTCATACTTTTCTTGCATCTCTGACATTTCTCTTCCCAGTTTTTCCTCCACCTGTCTAACTTGCTTTTCAAAATCCTTTTTGAGCTCTTCCAGGGCCTGAGCCCACCCACCACCCCCTAGGGTGTCTGGGGTACTGAGGCCCCGCCCTCCACGTCTTTCTCTGATGGCAAGGATACGTCCTCATCATCAGATCCGAAGGTCGGGATCATTTGCATTTGTTGGAAAAAACTCTCTAAAGTTTTATTTTTCTTCCCTTTTCTAGGCATTTTCCCAGCCAGTTACTTGACTTCTGAGATTCCTTTCCACCCCTGCCTGAATCTGCCCAGCTAGTGCTTGGCCTCTGAGATTTAAATGGGCTTTCCTCCTGCCGGCTGTCAATCAGTGAGCTTTAGTTCAGGTGCTGGGGTGGGGGCAGGGCCGCCTCTGAGACTCTGATCCCTCAGGGGCTTTATGTAGAGACTTTCAGGAATGGAGCGGGTGGGGGCAGGGTGGGGGGCCCACCTCCCAAGCTCAGTTCCCTTGGGGGTTTTAAGCAGAAGCCTTCAGTAATAGAGCAGGGTGGGGGCAGGGCCATCTCCCAGGCTCAGCTCCGTCAGGTTTTATGCAGGAATGTTCCGTAATGAAGATCCTGCCTGCTGCTGGGGGATTCCTGAGTCCCGGGCCTCTGCCGCCTCAGCCGCCACCCACACCTCTGCCGCCGCCGCTTCCTCCGGAGGGGGCCCTAGTCATGGAGACGCCCTGCTTCCCCTCTCCTCCAGCTCGGCCTTCTCTCTCACTGACCTGTAGCTTCTGTGGGCGGAGGGACTTTCCCGGCTGTCAGAGCTTCCGTCTCTGAAGCCTGCTCGGATCAGCTTCTCTGGGGCCGCGGTCAGGGCAGCACTGGGGGTGGGGTCCACTTTCCGGGGCACGCCGGACCCTGGGGACGGGTCTCCAGGGCTCCCTGGAACGGAAATCTCTTCCACTCTGTTTCTGCTCACCTTGTATTGACCCAGAAGTTATGGGGGACTCTTTTTACATTAATTCTATGGGCTTTTTTTTTCCTCTGTACCATTCTTATCCTAACATTTTCAGAAATTCTTGTCAGGCTTGGGTCCAATTAATATTTTTCTTTGAGACTTTTTTTGTAAGCTGTTTTCACATTGTTGCCTTACTCTGAGTTTATGTCTTGGTCTTTCCTACCATTGTAATAGCTTTTTATGGTCAAATTCTTTTGTTGTTATTGTTGCTTGCTAATTTTTTCTAGCCTATTTTTTGAATTTTATGTTAAAATTGGGCTTTGCTCAACTGGGGGTGGGGAGGCACTGTCCCAGCCTTTGGGCTTTTTTTGTGCTGCTGTTTTCAGAGTTAGTTCTGGGGGATCTGTATGTTTTTTGTACTTGCAAGGTGGTGTTATCCTGGAAGAGGTATGGTCACCACTCTTCTGGTCTGCTCTTTATGAAGGAAGGGCTCCTGATCCTCTGTAGCCACAAGCACTAGCACTCTCTTTGCCTTGAAACTGAGACCAGGACCTCTCCCTTGTGAACAATCCGCAGCACTTCTTTCCTCCCTGGAACTGCAACCCAGAACTGCATATGAGTAATAGAGTTGCCAATTGGCGCCAGATGTAGTTAGTGCCAACAGAAGTTACCCTGTAATCTCTTTCTGACCAGTTGTCAGACTCCTCACCATCTTTGGGCTGAGAACTCCAGAAATTGCTGCTGCTGCTCTGTGGGCTCCAGACAGCCTTCCATCCTAGTGTCACAAACTTCTTCTGCCAACCCCCTAAGTTTTTAGGCCAGAAAAATGTCTCACCCTGACCTTTTGTTGACTCTGCCACGCCAAGATTTGATTTGAGGCTCTACACTACAGTTACTTGAAAAGGATTGTTGAGAGACTTCAGCCGGGTTACCTTTATTTCACCAAATTGTCTCTGTCCCCTTCTAAGCCATATTTTAATATGCTTTTCTTTATCCTCATCTATGCCCACTTCCCAAATTGATGTCAAGGAGTATCAAAGGGTATATTGATTTAATTTGGAGAGTTTTTATCCAGTTTTTAGTAGAACTCTTCATTTTCTACAACAAATGCTGTTGCATAAACTATTTTTCACAGCAGTCTTTTTGCAAATACTTATTGTGAGCACTGCAATGTCGTGTGACCAAATATAGGATTAAATAATGCTTCTTGTTATGATAAAAACTAATTCTTTGTATCTCTAAGGACAACCTTTTAGTCATTCTTTCTTTAGTTTCTACTTTGCTTTACCTCCTTGTTTCAATGGTAGCCAGAAAGTTAAGAATTATGATTCAGTGTTTCCAATGCAACTTGATGGTTCCTTGACAAAGATCTCACATTTAGAGTACCCAACAACTAAAAATGTTTATAGATGATCTAAAAACTTTGATTTTTAGATTCCTCTGCCTCCACCTCCTTACTGCAAGAATGGAAATACCATTTTGCATTTTTTGTTTGTTTGATTGGTTATCACATCAAAAAAATTCACCACCAAAAGGTAAACTAACTGATGTTGAGCTTCTCTGCATATAACTAGTTTGGTCCTCAGAGAGTATACATAATCTGGAAGGCTTTCCAGAGTAGTATAATTGTATGAGACTCTGGTATCACTTTTATATAGTTTATATAGTTAAATCAAACTTTTTAGAGTCTCTGGAATAGACTCCTCTGAAGACAGTTGGATCCATTACCCCCAGAGACCCAGCATCCATTCTCCTTTCTCTAGCATGAGTGATCCACTGTTCAGGTGTTATAAGCCAAGATAAGGTTTGATACCAGGGTTCTCTAAGTCAAACTTAGTTTAGGATTGGGAGTAACCTCCTGGCTACATATCCTCTTTCACTGCACAATGAAGGTCAGATGAACATCACTAATCTCACTTTCCACAAAGGAATCCTAGAGGAGAGGAGAAAAGAGTAGGAGCAAGAGCCAAGTTTCTACTCCAAAAAGTAAGGGATCTCAGAATCAGAAAATCTTTTTTCTTCCTCCAACCTCACAGGAGTGGTCTTCTATCATGGAATGTGATGTATGGGGAACACTGACATACTCCATACATTTATCCAATTTTTTTCCATGTAGGACTGAATTCCTATATCAAATTTTACAAAGTATCTGGCTGAGAAGTCTCATATATTCCCAAATAAACTTCAAAATAGTAGTCTCTATGGTTGTCTTCTCATTTTTCCTCCATTCTCAGTGGAAAAATGTATTTTTCTCTTTAAAGAAAACCCTGGTGTCTGTACTCTAGAGTCAGGTAGATGGAATTTCCCATTTCATTCAAGATTTTCTTTCCACAATTATTTTCTTCTAACATCTTTAAAAATTATTTTTTACAGGCTCCTCTGATGTTCAGTCAAACATCCTAAACTGTTCCATACAATCAAGCTACAATCTAAACTCTTTTCTATCATTCACCTTGAGGGATACCACAAACATGTAGTCTACATCTACGGTTTCCATTTCCTATCTACCTTTTTATTTGTTAACACTCTAAAATCTGACTTTTACTCCACTATTCTATCAAAATATTTTTCTCAAAAGTCAATAAGTAATGATCTCTAAAGTCCATGCATTCCTAGGATTCTAAGAACCTCCTGCTAGCTAAATCCAAGGTTTATTTTTAGTTCTTTCTCCTGTATTTCTCTATGCCATTCAACATCTCTGAAACTTAACTTTCTCATCCATAAAATGGGATTATTACTTGCATTATGTATTTCATGACATTATAAGGAGAAAGCTTTATCAATTGTAAGGAACCATACAGCTGTAAGTTATCATGGCACCAACATTTTCTGAATTCTTTCCTATTACTTCTCTTCTCTCTTCTGTCTTTTCCCTTCAATGGTTCCTCTTCCTCCTGTTCTCAGTGGGGTCCCTATGAGCTCCTTTGCAAGGCACGGTTTCCAGTTAGGTTCCCCCTCCATCCTGACTATCCTTCTCTAAAGACAGCCTATTTTGTCAATGACCTCCATACTTTGGCAAAGTTCTGTTTTCAATTCTCCACTCAGTCTCCTACACATGGCCTGAGGAGCTAATCCACACTCATGACTTTTAACTAGCCCTTCTATGCAAATAACACACAAATCTCTACCTTCAGCCCGCATTGTTCTCCAAAACTTGAATATCATTTTCACAACTGCCTTTCCCAACTATGCAAGCTGTGGTGAGTTAATGAGAAAAAGGCTGATACTTTGGCCTTTTGTGTTGGGGGCCTGGGGAATCAGGATAGGGATAAGAATGGGTCCAGTAATTTCACTGGTACTGGTACTCCAGTGAGGAAATTTTCTTTACATATGCAGACTGACATAGTCTCTGAAGTTTAAAGTCTTAAAGAGTTGCCTAGTGCACTGAAAGTTTAATTGACCTATCCAATGTCACAAAGTTAATATATGTTAAAGGTAGAAGTAGAATCCTGGTCTTCTTGGCCTCAAAAACCACTCCCTATCCAATGGAGAATACGGTTTCTGAGGGAGGAATGGGAACAGTAGCCGTAGTCATTTCAAAATGTTCAGAACTGAACTTGTCATTTAAAGCAGCCGTAGCACCATATTTCTGATCTACTCAGAAACTCTGGATTACATTTGATTCTTCCTTCTCTACTATCTACTATATCCTCTCAGTCACCAAATCTTGTTTTTTCCCTTCTTCAAAAGTTCTTCTATCGACCCCTTTCTTTCTACTACCATTGCAGTTGCCATTGTCTTTAGAGCTTACATATATGTTCTGCTCTACAGTTTCTAAGTACTTACCTCATATCCCTGAGAGTAAAATGATTAAAGTATTGTTTCTCCATTTTACAGATAAGGAAAATGAGGCTCAGAGATTAATTTACTTTTCTTAAGTCACAAGTAAATGGTACAACTAGGATTTGAATTCAAGGACAGAAATGAGGTGTAGTGAATCAAAATGACTGGGTTCAAATGCTGGCTTTGCTAATTACTACCTGTATGAATTTAGAGAAGTCATTTAGCCTTGGTTTTCTCATTTAATAATAACAATGAACTAATAAATTCCTTCTAGTTCTGACTCCCATTACCCTTTCCATTATACCACCCTATCTTTGTCATTTCCTATCTGGATTATTGCAACAACCCTCTAGTGAATCTGAACTAGTTCGGAAAGAGTATGCAGGCAAGATTGAATTGGGAAGAAACAAGGGTAAAGAGGAGGGCAATTAGGAAAAGTGCAAAGTATCCCTTTTGGCATTTCTTTTTTCTCCTCCCTTTCCTTATGTAACTGCCTAAATTGCCCTCCTACTTTCCTTTCTCCCTATCAAAATGAGCTCTCAAATAGTTATCCACTAGAAAGGGATCTGATAAATTCATTCTCATCATAGTTTAATGTCTTAGTCCTTCCAAGGTGGCATTGGGCAAGTCCCAACATCTATGGACAATAGTTTCCTCATCTATAATATGAGGGAATTGGATTAGATTATCTGTATAGTCCTTTGCAGCTATAATATACGATGCTTTTAATGCTATTTATCTAAAGAAATGAAGCTCTAATGTCTCTATGGTGGGATTTCAGGCATTTAGTGGGGAAGCTATTTTGAGGAAGGCTTTTTAAAGTATCCTTCAAATCACAAGTAACTGCTCTTTCACCTACAGGTAAAGTAAGTTCTGACTATAGGAGGGGCAACAAGATGCTGGATGTCTTGGAGAGGACAATGTGGAAAGGGAGGTAGGGTGAATAGGTTGAAGAGTTACAGAAATGGCAAGTGAGAGGACAAAGAAGACAAATTTCAGCTCCTTCACAATTTTGCCTCCAAACTCACTGCTCACAAAAGGACCAATTACAATTACATCCCCTGGGTCAGCCAGAAATATAGGAGGGCCCAAAGCTTCTAAATATTTCAAGGAATTAAAGCTGATGACTTAGCCTTTCCTCCTTCACTCACTAAATAAATTAAGACCTAGGGTCTTATACCCCAGCATGAGGTATAGTATGTAACTAATGTGATGTGGAAAAAAAGAACATTTGTTTTTTCTGTCTGATGAAAGCTGAGCCCCCTCTGTAGCCTAGGAGCTGTGCCAGTTGGGTCTGGTGTCCAATGCAGCAGATGGGTCAGCAAGGACACAGGATAAGCACATGGCTGTCCAGCTTTTTCTCTGCCAGCCACCTCAAAAGCACATTTATAAAAGGGACTTCTTCTCTTGCCACTACTCGAGTCATTTATTTAAGTTCTTACTTAAAAAATGAGCTCTCTCTCCTAATAAGAACACATTTATGCTGTGCTTGAATGTTTATAAAACATTCATAATAACCCTAAGAGCCACTGGAAATACTTATTATCACCCATTTTACAGATGAGGAAACAGAGGCTCAGAAAGGTTAAGGGACTTTCCATGAGTTGCACAGGTAGACATTAAGTTGTAAGGTACCATCTGAATACTTAAATCACTTCATAGCTTTACCATGAAAATAATCAAAACAGTAGAACTAGAAGGAACCTTAGAAATTACTTAGTCCACCTCCTTCATTTTACAGATGAGAAAGCTGAGGCCAAGAAAAGGGAAATGACTTGTCCAAGGTCATGAAACTAATGATAAAGTCAGGACTAGAATCTAGACCTCATGACTTCCAGTCCAGTGCTCTTTCCACCTTCCCCACTCATGTCACATTTTCTATATATTGCCATATATTGTTCTCTTTACAAGTGACCATCTTGCCTCCTCCACTAGCTTTATCTTCTGGCTCTCTAGCATGTCCTAAGCAAGATGAAAACAAAGACAAAAATGAAATAGCCCTTTTAATCAAGAATTGTTTGTCCTTCGTTTTCGAAGGGGCCCAATGACATCACCATGTTGGAGTCAGAGTAGAGTGTGTTTGGCTGTGGCTGATCATTCCAATATGAGTTTGGAGTTCTACTACAGGTCAGGCACAAATAGTTTTTTAGAACACTTAGGATGGAGATGTCTCTGGATTTGTGCAGTTCACATTTCCTTTTTTCTACTGTGATTCTGCTTTGCTCAGGGAGTGCAGCACCTTCTCCGATGTGGGCACAGCATGCTGGGCAGTCCTATGTCAGCATCTCCCATGTCTCACAATGGATACCAAAGTTCTTCAGACAGACCTTGAGAGTGTTTTTATACCGCTTCTTCTGACCTATATGTGAGTCTTGCCTTGTGCAAGTTCTCTGTAAAATAATCTTTTAGAAACGAAGGAGTGAAATGCACACTCATTTTGGTATGAAAACCTATCTTACAGTATAAGAAAGTGGGAGAGAAGGAGATATTGCAAGGGGAGGGAAGATGGAGGGGAGGGCAAAGGGAGGAGGGAGCAATTTGAAGTCAACACCTGGGGAGGGACAGGATCAAGAGACAGAAGAGAAACAATGAGGGGCAGGTTAGGAGGGATGGTAATCCAGTTAGTCTTACACAACACGACTATCAGGGAGGTCATTTGCAAAACTACACAGATATGGCCTATATTGAATTGCCTGCCATCCGAAAGGGAATGGGTGGGGAGCGAGGGATGGGGAGAATTTGGAACTCAAAGTCTTAGGAACAACTGTTTAGTATTGTTGTTGCAACTAGGAAAGAAGACATACAGTTAATGAGGAATAGAAAGTCATCTGGCCCTACAGGAGAAAAGAGAAGATGGAGACAAGAGAAGGGAGGGATGACAGAAGAGAGGGCAGATTGGAGATAGGGAAAATTAGATTGCTTGGGGTATTGGGGTGGGGGGAGGGGATAAAAGGGGAGAAAATTTGGAACCCAAAAATTTGTGAAAATGAATGTAAAAAATTAAATAAATAAATAAAATTAAAAAAAAAAAATGTTCAGATTCCTTAAGCATCTGGCCAATATGGCAGCTCTTTAATAAACCTTGTTTTTCTCTGACTGAAAAAAAAAAATCTTTTAGGTATGATGTCTCCCTCTATACTACTTCCCTTGGTGATCTCATCAACTCCCATGAATTTAATTAGCATCTCTTTGCAAATGATTCTCAGATCTACCTTTCCTGCCTCAGTCTCTCTGCTAATTTCCAATCCCACATCTCCAACTACCTTTCGGATACCTCACACTGTAATGGCCAGTCAACATCTTAAATTCACCATGTTCAAAACTCATTATCTTTTCCCCTAAACCCTCCTACTTTCCTTATTACCGTAAAGGGCAACACCATCCTTCCAGTCTCTCAGGCTCACGACCTAGGAATCATCCTGGATTCCTCACTATCCCTCACCTCCTATATCCATGCTGTTGCCAAAGCATGTCAATTTTACCTTTGCGCCATCTCTTGAATATGCCCCCTTCTCTCCTCTGCTATTGCCACCACTGAAGTGCAGGCCCTCATGCCTGGACTATAGTCACAGCCTGGTGGTTGAGTCTACCTGCCTCAACTCTCTCCTTATTTCAATACATCATCTATTCAGTCACTCAAGTGATTTTCCTAAAGCTCAAGTCTAATTACTCCCCCTACTCAACAAACTCCAGGAGCTCCCTATTGCCTCCAGGAGTAAATGTTTGATAAAAGAGGGTAGCCCCCTCATGCCTTCCTTGTCTTCTTGTATCTCAACTCCCCAATATGTACTCTTCAATCCAGTGACACTGGCTTTCTGGATATTCCATGAACAAGACATTCCGGAAATTTTCTCTGGCTGTCCCCCAAAGCTGGAACATTCTTATCTCCTCCTGACCACTGACCACCCTGGCTCCCTTTGAATCCCAAGTAAATTTCACCTTCTAAAGAAAATGCTAACCCCTCTTAATCCCAGTTCTTTCCCTCTTCTAATTATTTCCTATTTATCCTGTGGGTAACTTGCTTTTTATATGTTTGCATGTTGTCTTTCCCATTAGATTATAAACTCCTTGAAGGCAAGGACTGTGTTTGGCTTTTTTTTTAATCCCCTAGCACTCAGCACAGTGCTTGGCACACAGCAGGCACTTAGTGTTTCTTGAATAAATTAATGGGTAGGTTTCTTCATTCTGTGAACTGCCCTTTGAGAGTGGAAATGATTTCCTTTTTGTCTTTTCTTGGACCTTTAGGTCCTCATTCTCCATAAATGCAAGTTCCTTGGATGAACCAATATAGGCCCTTCAGTCAAGGATTCCATTTAAATGATTCCAACTGGGTTAGGAAGATTATGGAACCTAGAATTGCAAATGTAATAAACATAATAAGGAAGTTCATGATGGGCTGAATCTGATATGATGAAATTTAATTAGGATAAATATGATGTTCTAAATTTGGGCTCCAAAAATATATTATACAAAATAGGATGAAGGGGGTAAACTTGCCTAGGTAACAGTTCACAAGAAAAGGATTTAGGAGTTTAAACGGGCTGCTAGTTCACCATTAAATCAACAGTTTGACATGGTAGCCAAAAAAGTTAGTATTACCTTAGGTTGCACTAATACAGCCATAATGTCCAGGACAAAGGAAATTCCAGTTAGACATTCGATCCTGGACTGGACCTAACTAGGCAACACAGAGCTTTGAAGAAGTTCAAATTTAATCTTCCCCATAAAAGGATCACATTATACTTTTTTGTATAACCTCAGAACCTAAAAACTGAGCTGGGCACAAAGGAAGTAAATAAATATTTTGACAGGAGTAATCCAACTAAGGCTTTCACCTTCCACGATAGATGCTGTCAACTGAGCCCACCTATCTGCCTGAATTTGTCTTCTCTTGGGTGTAGGAGTTCTGGGATTGGGTTGGGATGGCTTCCAGAGCCCATGGCAGTAACTATAGCAGCAAGAACCACCCCCACCAACTTGCTATGGTTATTTAAATTACCCTGACAGCTCAAGAAATAGACTTTCAGCTT
The DNA here is from genome assembly GCA_023548195.1 of Bettongia penicillata ogilbyi. Taxonomy (NCBI): domain Eukaryota; kingdom Metazoa; phylum Chordata; class Mammalia; order Diprotodontia; family Potoroidae; genus Bettongia; species Bettongia penicillata. Next base: position 5,686,406 of record JAJHZJ010000158.1, read on the forward strand.
CCCTCAAAACAACAGGACAGGGAATTAAAGAGTCTATTAAAATGCTAACTACTCTGAACTTACCATTTCTGATTTTCTTTACAACTTATAGTTTAAGCCTCATAAACTAGTCCTTCATTTTATAGTTTTATTTTTTAAAAACTCATTTCATGCATTAGATCTCACCATACCATAAGTTCCTTAAAGACAAGGGACTGGGTGTGTATGTGTGTGTGTATGGGTGTGGGTTTTCTTGTGCACAACCCTGACAACAACCCATATACAGCAGATACCTCATTGACTTTTTATCTGTTAAACCCTAGATGTCAACTGTCTTTCCTAGTTCCACCCTTCTCTAAAGGAGGTTCCTCAGTAGCCGGAAGCACCAACCACTTCCTTGCATACTTGTGATGGCTAAAGATATGGCTGGTTTAGGACCCTGATTGAACTCCAAAAAACTGAAGGAACCAGGCCTGTCCGTAGGGAAACTATTACCCTTAAGATCCTATTTCAAAATGTAAATGCCCTTTAGAAGTATTATCCTCTCATCTTTCCTTTCAAAACTGCATTTTTTCTTTCTGAATGTACACACACACACACACACACACACACAGAGCTTAAAAATGCACTAATATATTTATATTTTATACTTTATATTTTACAGATGTCACAATATGCAAATATACAAGTATGGATCATGGAGGGAAGAGTAGAAATCGGAGAGAGTATTATTTGTTATGTCTCATATTCCCTGAAAATGACCTTGCAAAAAGATGTATAGAAGCCAGACAATTGAATAACATTTCCTCTTTTACCAATCTTTTGACCCTCGCTTGACTCTGTTTGCCAAACATCAGCCTTTCTATATTGTTATTTTAAAAAATTTAAGTACAGATATTATGAAATATTCTACCAACTAGAATACCAATGAGAATATGAATATTCCTGGACTCAAAGATCTTGGTTCAAATCCAGGCTATGCTACTTACTATTCCTTACTATTCCTATGACTCTGGGAAAATGACAAACTCTGGGCCTCAATTTCCTCATCTGTACATTGAACTTGCAAAGATGAATATCAACATTCTTTTTAACCTTGGATTCTATAATTTTTAAAATATGGTTGCCCTCTGGTGGCTAGAAAGAGAGCTATAAATTCTCATGGCTCCCAAACACATGATACAAACCAATGATACTATATTGTAGAAAAGATGCTATGCTAAGTTAGCAAAGCTATTTCTGTGAGCATGACCTATCTCATAACCTCTTCCAGGATGGCTGGCATGTGAACCAATCATTCTTTTTAACTGACACTGGATGACCACACCATGAAAGAACTGATACAAATACTTTTTTCAGTTTATTATTCAGCAATTTTTGTGTCTTTCAGTAAGTCCATACCATTGAAAAGGATTTTTTAAAACAAAAACAACTGGATCTTTTTTTTACTTATCTGTTCACCAAGAGACTGATTTTGTAGAGTGGAAACTGACTTCATGACTCCCTGGCTTCTCAACCCTGGTATTTGGTACAAAGAGACAGTCATTGGAAGATGTCTATTAGCTTTCACAAATCCAGTAATCTTCCTTAGAAATAAATCTCACTATGGACAGGGACTGTGACCCATATAACAAGCTTCAGTAGCTTGTACTTACCTGGAGAATTTCTACGTGTAAGGAACTTAGGTTATTCCACAATAATATCCTACTCTTCCACCCTCCTCTCACAGAACATAAACTCTCTGAGGGTAAAGATAGTTTTTATCTTTGCATAGTGAGTCTAGAATAGTGGCTTCGTCATAACAGGTGTTTAAGAAACATGAGTTTAATTGAATAAGGCTTCCTCCATCAAGAATGAAGCTAATTATTTGTGTGATGCTCTCCCTCATAAGTGACACTGGACACATGTTCAAAACCTAATTGTACCTACTAGGCACTTAATAAATGTTTATCTCTGAAATATTTCTCATATCCACCACCTTCTTCCTACTCATATAGCTACTGCCCCTAGTTCAAGTCCTTTTATCCCTTGTTTCCACTCTCTTTTCTCTAGTTGTCTACACCAGTGGAATCAAACAAATATAAAGAGGGGCCACTAAACCATTGACATGTTAATAAATATTATCTTTTTAAACTATATTTTTGTTTTGCCAAACGTTTCCCTATTACATTTAATCTGGTTCTAAGCACACCTGAGAATGTCTTGAACTGTTTGACACTTGTGATCTACATAGCTATTAAAACACTCTTGTTAAGATATGGATGTGTCCGTGTCCATCTCCTGCTTGAAGACTATCGCTCTCTCCCTATTGCCCCTTGGATAATAAAATACAAACATCTCATTCTGACATTTACGGTCTTCTTTTCAATCTGGTGCCTACTTACTTTTGCAACCCAATTTCACATTATTTCCCTTTAAACACTGCAATCCAGCCAGACTGTTACTATCTGTTCCTTGAACTTTCCTGATCCTCTTCTCCATGTTGTTTTAGTTCTCCTTACGCATATTTACTTGTGGACATGTTTAGTCCTTCAATAGAATAGAAACTCTGTAATGGCAGGGAGAGATTCATTTTCATGCTTAGTTAACAAGGCTAAATACAGTATTTTCACACACAACTTCATTATTTTCATGAAACTGTCATCTCATCAATGTGAGCATTCGTTCAAATGGTGAACATAACCTCCTTCATGCTTTTATTCTGTGGAAAACTTGCCCATATCTTCCCATAAATCCTCCACTGGGAATCCACCCAATGCGTTGAATGCTTTGTTGAGCAACAAGATCAATGGAATACTAGAACTAAGAGTTAGCTTTCATCCTCCCTGCATGACTAACCTACCTTCTTTTCCAGTCATAAATATCTTTGATATCTCTCATACGGCTGATGTGCAAGTCTTTATTGGTAATTTACCACAGTCTTTCTTCACTCACCATGCATATCTCTTTTTCTCTTTGGGTGATCCACAAGACTAATTTTTCAAAAACTAGGGTAGTCTATAATTCCAGATCATGCAGTATCTCTAGAAGACTACCAGTGTTAAAATAAATTAAAAAAAAAAAAAGAGCAGGCCTTTATTTTAGGGAAAATCTTGGAGTATTTAAAAGTACTATATAACTTCTGAAATGTAATTCAACCTACTCTCTTCCTCCTATTTAAATCTGGGTCCAGTTCATTGCTCATTTGCAGTCTAGACAAAAGTTATCCTTCATCCACTTGGTTGCTCCTGGATGGATAGTTAGGCCAAACAAACTCTTTAGTGGTTATGGATCTCATCTGAAGGATGTGTAACATTCTGGGCTTGATGTGATAGGCACAGTATCAGCCTCAAACAGGAACAACTGAAATATGGCATCATCCCTCACCTTCCAAATGTAAGAGGAGGAATCCCTCTGCACTAGACATTTTACACTGTGACAAAACACCTTTGGAAAGTATTTGTTCTATTACCTACATGATGTCAATAATCAGAATGTTGCTGAACAAAGTTGTTTCTGTTAGTTTCTATGTAGAAATCTTCATCAAGTATGTATCTGATATGCACATGTATTAAACTTAAGATTTTGTAGATATGAAAAAGCAGATGTATGGGTTGGCAGTTATTGTTACTCTTGGTCCCATTTATTTTAGGTGGTAAAATCTGTGATTTTAAAATAGACTTTAATATCCTCTCAGATACTTTGAGAATCAATGCTTCAATATTCTAAAACATGTGTTATCTTTAGATCAAACTATGTCTATGTAAGCTTTACCTGTTTTAGATGTTCTCCCCATCTTCGATGGTCTAAAGGCACTTCAGAAATGATTCACACTAGTAACTACTTGTTTCTTGTCCATTAAGATGCATCCAATTTCATTTTTATGACATTACTAAGGATTCTCTTAACTATTCCTGACATTTCCATGTTGTCTTATAAGCATTTGGTTCCTCCTATTTCTTAATTCTATACTACATTTTCCAATGTCCTTTGGTGTATTTTGCTGTCCTTCCTGGTGTATCTTTGAAGTCATCAAGTATTAAAATATATGTTGATTTAATCTGGAGGATCTTATAAAGTTCTTCATAAAATTTCTCTACCTCTGTTTTCAACAAATGCTGGCACAAAAGCTGCATCTGTCTGAGGCAATATAGCCACAACACAGGATTTAGAATCAGAAGACCTAGGCTCAAATCACACCTCAGATATTTACTAGCTATGTGACACCAGGAAAAGTCACTCAACCACTCTGTGCCTAAGTTTCCTTGATTTTTAGAATGAGGTGGTTGGACCTGGAAGACTTCTTAGTCCTGTCCAGAGCTAAGTCTATGATTATATACGTAATCTCCATGATGATCTTTGTAAAGGTCCATCATGAGCACTAAGTATAAGATGACAAAGTATGTCCTCAAATTATATTGTTACTGTTGGATGCAAAATGGAACCAACTCTACCATTTCTGAGTCATATCTAGATTTAGCTTCAAATTCTGTTTTCCAGTTACACTTAGAAAAAGAATGTCAAAATTGATATGATTTGGTTCCTTCAGTTGTATGTGAACTGCTGGGCGGTGGATAAGGATCTCACTTTTAGAGTGTGAACAATTAATATCAACAGACTAAAAACTGACACTTGACACTCTACTTGTTTTCTACCATTATCACCATAGAAGCAAAAGTGAGCTACACAAGACTGAGCCCTTTTATATTTTGTTCATTTCGGGAGATTCCACTTTAACATGCCCTCTGGCTCTATTCACTCCCCACCCCCTCAACTTACTCTTATAGGCTGGATGCCTTAAGGGGTTATTAACCTAGTCAAGTTACTCTAAGGGGTCCACACTCCAAAAACTATAGCTCAAACGTTTCTACTGATGCCTTCATCATCAGTAATCAATTTGAGAAGACAAATATCTTAAAACAAAGGCACAGCAAAAACGAGTTAATAGAACATTCCCCCTTAAAATTCTACAAAGATAGCATTAGTATGAGCACACAGATATACAGTGTGCTATACGCATATGCTTAGAACACAACATGCTCCCACATGCTCTAAGACCCCATGTGCTTTCTCTTCTTGTGATATCCTCACCTCTGATGGAGTTCAACTCTTGCTCCTCTCTGCAGTTCAGAGAGCCACGATTAACTCTTTAAACTCAGAAAGCTCTTCAGGTCTCATGCCCTGACTGACTCCTTAGTGTTTTGTTTTTAAAAAGACTACAAAGTGAGGCAGCTAGGTGGTGCAGTAGACAGTGGTGGGGCTGGAGTCAGAAGGACCTGAGTTCAAATCTTGACCTCAGACACTTGTTGAGTGATCCTGGGCAAGTCACTTAACCCTGAGTGCCTTAAAAAAAAAACCCCACAAAGGTTGCTCATTAATTTCACCAAGTGTGATTTAACCTCTTTACATTTCATTTAGGACCATAACACCTTACTTCCTTTATCTACCCCTTAAATTCTGTAATTTCATCAACAGAGTTACTGGGAAAATCACTCAATCAGGGTTATCTTAATCACCTTTCTTCCATAATAATCAATTTACCGCCCAATCTACTAGTGATGAGTCTCTGACAAGCTATTTTTCAGAAAGTAATGTTATTGAAATTCTACTTGAAACATTTGTAATACAGTAGATCCTGCCAGAGCTTATACTCTATTAGCAAGCCTTCAAGAATCTAGGATCACTTCCATCCAAAGATGAGGCATCAAAATAGGATTTTTATGGCGAGTACTCTCATGCTAGGTATTTAATAAAGGCGTCTTTTTAATTAAATGATACAAGGAATTGATATTTCCTGACACTTCCTTCATGTTTTGTACAAGTCACTTATAAATAAACGATTCATTCTATTTGGATGGCTTGGAGTTGGGAGAACAAATATTCCTTAGTCATACATTTACCTTATTTTATTGATTCCACCTTCTTATTCTCATTTAATGAATGAGGGAACTAAGGCTCAGGAAGATGAAATGACTTGCTTACTATCACAAGTGTTAAAATCAAATCCCAATTTAGGTCTTTCAACTGACTTGAAATCTAAATTGATACACAATGTGCCTCTAGAAAAGAATAAGACAGACCCACATGTACAAACCTATTTACAGCAACTCCTTCTATGGTGGCAAAGAATTAAAAATTGAGGTGATGTCCATCAACTGGGGAATGGCTAAACAAACTGTGGTATGTAAATGTGATGGAATACTATTGTGCCATAAGAAATGATGAGTTGGCAGACTTCAGAAAAACATGTAAAGACTTATATGAACTGATGTTGAGTGAAATGAGCAGAACCAGAACATGGTACACAGTAATAGCCACATTATGTGATGAGTAACTTCGATAGATTTAGCTCTTCTCAGAATTGCAAGGATCGAAGAGGACTCCAAAAGACTCAGAATGGAAAATGCTATACACATCCAGAGAGAGAACTCTGGAGTCTGAATGCAGATGAAAGGAAACTATTTGCTCTCCTTTTCTTTTGTTTTGTTTCTTCTTTCTTGTGATTCCTCCTATCAGTTCTAATTCTTACTTCATGATTAATGTGAAAATGCTTAATATGAGTATAAAAGTACAGCTTATATCAGATTGCAACACTGTCTTGGGGAGGGCTGAAGAGAAAAGGAGGCGAATCAAAATTCAAAATCTTATGGAAGTGAATGTTGAAAACTAAAAATAAATTATATAAAATAAGAAAATAAGATGCAAAAAAATTAGATTAATGCATGACTAAAAGGACTGCGAGCAAAGACTCTTATAAACCTTGAAAAACTATGTAAATGTAAATCGCTATAAAATGACTTGTGGCATTGTAAACATTGATTAGTTCATTATATCTTCACAACATCCCCATGGGTAGTTAATATTAATATTCCCATCTTCCTTTTAGAGATGAGAAAATGGAAGTTCAGGAAGGTTAAATGTCTGAAGCCACTACAACCAATACTTAAAACCAAGTTGTACTGCTCCAAGTTCCATATTCTTCCCACTAAATCACAATGGACCCAGGCAATGGGGGTTCGAGAAGTAAACCTTAAAACAGAACTAGATGTGACATCCAAAAGTAGAAATTCTAGATACCTCCCCAAAAGACAAACTTGTATCAGGTGAGAGGGAGAAGACAAAAAACAAGAAATCAAACTTAGTGAAGGACCAGAAAAAGGGCTAACAACGAATATTTTAACTCAGGAGTGAAAGTAGAGTAGAATATTTGAGATCTGCACTGGCCTGTGGCTAAAAGCATTAGAACTATAACTTGTATTTATAAAACACCTTAGTACCTCCAAACTTATCTGTGCTTGCATTAAAATACTGTTGTGCACCTAAAATCACAAAAAGAACTTTAAATGTCAACCTCTCCCATGTCATACCAAGGATTTGATTTAAACACTTGAAGATCAACCCCTGGCTATATAGTTTCCCTCTGAAGAATAATTTTTCTTTTGTCACTCAGCCTGTCTTCATTTAAGATAGCCTCAAGCCCTTTGTCCAATATTTGAATGTCTTGTATGATTTATATAGGCTATGTAATCCAGAGTCAGGGCCTCTCCACAGTCTGATACCCAAACCTCTAGGGGCAGACAATTTGCATTGGCCTGGCCCAACAAAGCTAAGGAAAAACAAGTAAAATCTCAGCTGGGTATTGTAGGAAAAATCTAAAAATATATGACTGAGCAATATGAGAGGACTCTGCTAAGGAGAGAGGGAATACCACATAGCATAGTACTAAATAAAGCTCTCAAATCAGCTTCTGTGGGATAGTGTTCCCACAAAACCCATGACTACCACAACCCAGGCAGGAGGACATTTCCAGCCCTCGCTCAATGAACCATCTGTCACCTGCTCCTAAGACCAAAAGAAAAACCCCAGTTGGCAACTTAACAGACTCCAGGGAAGTAGAGTGTCTTTATTACCCCATTTTTGTCTTTATTACTCAAACCAGCAGCCTTTTTCCCTGTCTTCAACAGAAATGGTAAAGCTAAAATAGCTTTATATAAATTCCCCAGAGGAACATCCATTCATTTATTGTGCTCATTATGTAATATCCAGCAATACATGCCCAACCATGTGCAAAAGTTGCCATTGCTAATTATATCATGCATTCATCTCTGGCTCCAGCCTGGTTCAGGGCATCAGGAATGAGATACACAGCCACCTCATTCCAGGATTACTGGTATGACTCCAGTCTGCAAGTGACAAAGTCATTACCATGTGATGATGGCTTACAACTGTGTGAGGAGAGTTATACACTTCAGTTTAGCTTCAAATGAGCACATGTCCATAAATCACAGAAAGTCTCACCACCCTGATTTTAGAGGATTAAGAAGATTAATTACACTTTTATCCTGAGACTTGATCCTTTATCCCAAGTCTCAAAACTGTCAAATTAAAGTTAACTATTCAACTCAACTCTTTGTTAACAGTCTAAAGGATTATCTGCTTTCAGATTTGAGGCATGTGGCCTTTTCAGAGAACCAGAACTAAGAAATAATTTGGAGATAGGTAGCATCCTTTCTGAACGACCACTTTGGGGTTCCCAATACAAATTTGCCAGCCCAGTTCTACCAGAACCTGTGCAAATGGCATCTCCCACTACTAACACCTCCAAAATCATTTTTAAAATTACCCACTTTATGACTCATTTCCCTGAGCTCTTACTAAGGAAAGGATATTCATATTGTGCTAATAAGTGATAATTTTTCCACTCTCCCAAGTAACAAATTTGCCATAACATGAGTGACTAAGGTGACAATTTCAGGCATCACAGCAAGTTATTGTAGAAAGTATTTTTGATAACAGTATAAAGTAGAACTCTCCCTAGAATACAGAAAACTGAAGTTACCACCCCAGGGCCAAAATTTTGGGTTTTTTTTAATCATTGTTTGTTTTAAACAATGCTGAGAGAACTAAGTCACTGAAACCACAAAAGGATACCCCAGGGAAACAATACTGGATATGACTATAGAGTCCTGAGTTCTAGTCCTGCTTCCACTAGGCAAGTGGGTGAACTTGAATAAACACTTAACCTTTAACATCAGTTTATCTGAAAAATAGATATTTCAACATAACAATTTAGATGAGTGTTTAAGGAGCAAATGAAATGTGAAAACACGCTGAAAATTACAAAATGCTCTACAAACATAAGGTATTAACATTATCACATATTTAGAGGATGTAATAAGTTGTATGCAGAAAGGATTTGGGAAAATATAAAGCACTATGCAAACTATTAGGTTATTATTTTTGATAGGCAAGACTTGCAATATTGTAAATCCACCTAAGACTTGCATCTAGAAGTTATATTCAGGTACTGTGGAAAGGAACCAATAACAAAAACTATCAGTCCCTGCCCTTAAGATAATTATGTTTATAATCAGCAAGGCCATACAACAAAATGAGACAAATATGTATCAGTGTAAAACACAAAGAGTCAGATATAAAATAAGAGAAATCAAATTAATCTAATAATTACCAAATTACTAGCTAATCAAATTAATAACCAGATGTACTGAGTATAATTAGTTATGCTTAACAGTGTCGAATGATACAGTTCCTTAGAATTAAGCTGGAGTCTAGGCTAGGTCTCTTCATTGTTCCTTCTCTCCACTAAATACAGCATATTTATGCTCTCCTCCCTCTGGCTGGAATGTTGAAGCCCACCCATCAACCCTTAAAGTTCAAGCCCTACCTTCTTTCATGGAAGCCTTCCCTCACCAAGTATGTCTACAATGATTTCTCATTTCTCAGAACTTGTACAGAACTTCTAACTTATCACCTGTAAGTTAGTATACTTTGTCATATTATTCTCTAGTAGTTTCTCCAGTGTATACCTTGTTCTTTTCTCAGGATTATAGACTCTTTGTAGGATGGAACCGTGCACAGGAAGGCCACTTATATTTGAAGTATAGATACTTTTGTATCCTCCCATCACATCCATTTTTTTAAATTAATTTATTTTTAGTTTTCAATATTCACTTTCAAAAGATTTTGAGTTTCAAATTTTCTTCCCCTCCCCAAGACATCATGCAATCTGATATAGGTTCTACTTATGCATTCATATTAAACATATTTTCACATCAGTTATGATGTAAAGAAGCATTAGAACTAATGGAAGGAATCACAAGAAAGAAGAAACAAAACAAACTAGCAAAAGAAAGGAGAGAAAATAGTATGCTGCCATCTGCGTTCAGACTCCAGAGTTATTTCTCTGGATTCCATCACATCTATTTAGGTAATTCTTGGTTTTCATTTCTGTTGAAGCAATTTATTTAAGGGGAACGATGACAGCTACCATAATATTTACCTACTGGATGAAATAAAAGATAGCAAACCTCTGGACTTAGAGCAAAACAGCACAGAAAACTGACAACCAAGATAATAGTTTATTTTCATTTTAAAGAAATATGTATTTGGATACAAAAAAGCAATACATATGGGAAATTTTTTTCTTTTTTTTTTTTAATAAATAAGGACACTATTATTTCACACAAAGAATATAGGAATAAGGGATCAGGGAACACAGACAAAAAATACACTCAAAAATTTTAAGTCCTTTTCCATTCATTTTACTTTTTTAAGTAAACCGACGCTTACTTTGATCTGGTAACAATTCCATCATGTCTACCTTCTTTGTAAGCTCAGCATCCACAAAAGTCTAAAGGAAGAAAGTATTTCATTACATAGGATTCATGAATATCTATTTTAATTTCCTATCTTTACTCCCCTCTAATCATTTCAAACCAAAGTTAAGAAAAAAAACACATTAAGTTCTGGTATCCCAAATAACATGAATATTTCCAGACATTTCCTCATCTGCCCCTCAAAGCTTTAGGATGTATGTAGGATGTTAGAAATGAACAAATATCAACAATAACAACCACAATAAACATTAACAATAATACTCACTTTATTGTGAGCTACATACCCTTGAAATTTTTAACAAGCACTTCTTTAACCTTCTGGTTCCTACTGAAAACTACCTTTCCTATGGTGAAACCACACTTCCCTTGTAAACCTCTCTCATGGAGGATGTTTCTTCTTCCACTCCATAACCTCCTAGGAGGAATTCATATAACCCATTTCTCACTGGTATTTCCAGACCACAGATGTGCCATCATCTCTTAAAATGATTTTGAAATTCATGCCATCTACTTATACCACCTCTTCCTATCCTTACTGTTGTCACCATGTCACATTCCCACCTTCCTCAATGATCAGCATCTTTCTCAAAGAGTCTACACCTTCACCTCCTCCCATTTTCAACACTCTCTAAGAAGAATAGCATTCCAAAAGGGCAAGGAGCTGTGTTATGAAATATCATGTGTGACTAACAGCAAGTAGGCTAGTTTGACTGGATCACAGCAAAGTGTGAAAAAGAGTAATTAATGTAAAAGAACTCTGGAAAGGTAGGTTGGAGTCAGATTAATGGACAATCAGAGAAGTTTGTGTTTAATCCTAAAAGCAACAGGAATCCATCTTCTGGAGCCTTTTGAACAGTGGATTGACAATCAGATCTGTGCTTCAGGAATCTCACTTTGACAATTATGTAGAGGATGGAATGGAAAGGGAGAAAATCTGAGGCAGGGAGACCTTAATTAAGGAGGAGATGATAATGATGATGATAGCTGATATTTATATACCACCCACTATGTGCCAGTCTTTGTGCTAAGCACTTCATAAATATGATCTCATTTGAGTCTCACAACAACTCTGTGAGACAGGTGCTAATATTATCCCTAGTTTTACAGATGAGGAAACTGAGACAAACAAAGTTAGGTGACTTGCGGAGGGTCACACAACTAGTAAATGTCTGAGCTGGGACATGAGCTCAGAATTTCTTGACTCCAGGCCTGGTGCTCTGTCTCCTTGGCCATCTAGCTGCCCAAGACAACAAAGAACAAGCTAGTACAAGCAAGAAATGATGAAGGCCTGAACCATGGTAGCCACTGAATAAAGAGAAAAGAGGCTGTGGACTCGGAAAGTAGTGAAAGAAGAAACAAGATAACTTGGTAATGACTGGCATGAGGGAAAATGAGGAGAATGGAAGGGGCAGTTTCATACTATGCCACATTCAAGGTAAACTGAATTGCATTTTCTCCACCTCTGGCCTTAGCTCCTGCCATTCCCTATGCTTTGATACCTTTCCTCATATTTCCCTATCTTTACCTATTAAAAATCACACATATCCTCCAATGGTCAGCTTAAATGCTACTTCCTCCATTAAGTCTTCTCTGATGTTCTCAAGCAGAAGTGGGCTAGCTCGCTTTCTTTGCAACAAATGGTACTTTCATAGGATCAAATAATTATGGGTTTAGAGTCAGCAGGAGCTTTAGTGACCATTTAGTTTAACTCTTTCATTTTACAGATGAAGAAATTAATTTGCTAGGTTTACCAGAATCTAAGTTTAAGTGATTGGTCTCCAGGGTCATGCAGCTGCTATATATCTGAGGCAGGATGTGCCTCAGGTCTTCATGACTCCAAGTCCAGATTCCTATCCAGTATACCAACTGTTCTCCAACTTTTCCACACTAGTAGAATCCTTCAGTTTAAACAAAACTTTGGCTGAACGCTTTCAGTAAAATCTTCTAAAATTACTTTTAATGCCTATTAATAAACAACATAAGGTTCATTTAAAAACAAACTTGTGGTGTGTCAGCGTTCTTTGCAGTACAGTTTAAGAAAAAACACACTACAAAAACCTATAATTTATTCATGCCTTGCATCATAGTTGAGTATCAAATCATAAGGTTCTTAAAGGTAACATAGCATAATGGACAGAAACACTGAACTTAGTAAGAGTCAGGGAGAATCAAATCCTGCCTCAAATACTTATTAGCTGTGTAACCTTAACCAAGTCTTTTTCCCTCTCTGTGCCTCAGTTTCCTATCAATAAAATGGGGAAGTTGGACTTAATGACCTCTAAGGCCCCTTCTAGCTCTAAATCTACAAACCATTCATCTTATAATCATCCTTGTATCTCCCTTAGCATCAAGTAACATAGTTAGCTGCTCAACAAAATTTTGCTGAATGAACAAAGAACATGTGTGGGGGGAAAACTGCTCTGAGGAAACTTTATTGAACACTAAGGTGCCACAATTACAGACTGAATTGTTACATACCAGTTCTCGCTTTGCTTCTTCTATTTTCACTTGAGCAAGAGAAGGATTCTTTTAAAGAGGGGAAAAAAAGGTACCCATTAGATAAAAGGGAATTTGTCAAGATATAGGTAAATCTTAACATAGTTTCTTTAAACAAGTAAAACTGTGGGAATTTTTTTTTAATATTATGAATCTTCTTCAAAAGAAACAGTGAGTATGCTCAGAAAACATACAAAGTTAAGAGACAACAGTGGTTTAACTAAATGGGAAACACATGTACTTCCCCATTAGAAGACTGTGGTAGTGAATCTAAACTCCCAGAAATATGCCCATTATTTCTAAGATTGCTTTGGGACATGAAACATTTTTATGGTCATGACACAATGTAATAAATACCGGCATTAAGTCTAAATAAGATTCCAGTTTCTTCTTCAAAGGTGCAGTCTGTTGTTTCAGTTCAGCCAGTTTCTAAGGAATTAACAGAACCAAATTACCAAAAAGCAACAGATTGATAATGACATTTAAAGTTCAAAAAAAACAGCTAGTATAACCAAGTTTCAAAAGTAAGTGGAGAGGAAAAACTACTAATGAAAAGAGTAATTTTACAAATAGTTTAAAAGAGGAAACTTATATACCCAATATTAAAAGAGAACGGGAGTCACACATTGGCTATATAATCTGAAAAAGGAATGTAATGAGGGAAATAGCCAAAATCTCAATTATATGGTATCTAGGAATTATCAACTTCAGTGCCAAGTAATCAAAATGGAAAAAAAAAAGGACAGCTAAGGTTTACAAGAGCTGCAAGACATACATACAAGAATAGGTACGAGGAAGGGAGGGAGAGAGAGGGAGGGAGAGAGAGGGAGAGAGAGAGGGAGGGAGAGGGAGAGAGAGAGTAAGTTAGTCTTTAGAACTGAAAATATAAACTAAGCCTACCCAAAAAGTGAAAATGAAGTAGATGTCCACCACTTGCAGGAAGAACTAAACAATTTATTTATAAACAATTACGAATATAATGGCATACTATTGCGCTGTAAGGAGAGTATGAAAACTTGAGAAAAACTTGAGAAAACTTGTATAAACTGACAGAGTGAAGAGAGCAAAACAAAAGCTGCTATATAGTAAAGGATAACACTGAGATACGTCAAAACTCCGTCTGTTCAATACAACAACCAATCTTGACTCCAGAGGATTGAATAGGTACAGAAAGTGGGACACATTACCAGGCACGAAGAATGTGTTGGTTTATTTCATTTAACCATACTTCTTTGTTATGAGGGAAGATTGAGATTGAGAGAGAGACTGGGAAACAACAGTGATGATTTAAAAAGCATCAATAAAAATTTTTTTAAAATAACAATAAATAAAATGAATCCCAGTCTATTAACAGCAAAACAAAGAGTAAAGAAATGCACAATATTAATGTAACATCAAAGAAGAAATAAAGAGAATAGGAAAAATATAAACATATTAATAATACTGGCATTCAAAGATAATCTCATCAAAAAAATACACTATAAAGAGTAAACAAAAATAGCAATAACAAAAAGTTATACTAAAAATATATAGATAAGTAGATACAAAGAGGACCAAAGATCTTAGATAGTTTGCATTCTGTCACTCAAAAACAAGAAGATTATACTGAAAAAAATGAGACATGGAGAATCAATCATGAGACAATTCCAAAACAGCTAGGTGGAATAAAAGCAGCTAAGTGGCACAGTACATAAAGCTCTGGTCCTGGAGTATGGAAAACTTCTGAGTTCAAATCCAGTTTCAGACTTATTAGCTGTGTGACCCTGGGCAAGTTATTTAATGCTCTCTTTGCTTCATTTTCCTCTAAAATGGGGACAATAAAAGTACCTCCCTTATAGAGTTGTTGGGAGGATCAAATGAGATAGTATTTGTAATATGCTTATGTAGCACAAGGCCTAGCTCATTGTAGGTGCTAGATAAATGCTGTTTTTTCCCTTCCTTTCCCCTCTTCCACTCCTAAATCCTTTGATCTCCAATGGTTTGGGGATATTTGGTAATCAAAATTCTAGTTCTCCTCCATGCTGGTGGGAGGGGGCAACTTTACTGCCATATCAGACATGGTCAGAAAATTTTTTTTGTTACTAAGAACTTGACAAACATCAAAATAACCAGCATTTCCATTTCCATACAAAGACTAAAAATTATTGTGAAGGATAAACAAAAGAAATCAATAAAACTTTTTAAAATAGTATAGGAAAAGTGCTTATTTTTATAATGCAGTTAGAAGCAACATTTTCTTTTTTTACAATTACTATTTAAACCTTTTATTTTTATACCCCCTTCATTTCCAAACATAACCCCATTCCCCACCAATGTGAGACATCTCTTATAACAAAGAATAAAAAGAGCTGAAACTTCTGAAGAGTTGAACAAAACTAACCAACATTTCCATGGAGTCTGACAGTAAATACAATGTTTCCATAGTCTTGCACCTCTGTAAAGAAGGGAGAGGAGTGCATTTTTTCATTTCTTCTTCAGGGTTAATGAAGGTCATTATACCAGAATTAACTTTCAGGAATAAAACTTATTAAAACAAAAATAGGAAGATAAAGTGGCTATATGAACTGTAAAATATTACAAAATTCTTTCCCTTTTGGCTACAGTTTAAAATATTAAAGTCTAACTCATTTTTTAAAATAAACCCTTTTATTTTGTTTATACCCAGTAGTCACCAAATACAGTGTTTTTATGACTTTTCATTTTTATTTGATCTTTTAGGGGATCTAATAGTGGTATCACTGGGTTGAAAGGTACATACAGTAACTTTTAGTTTCAAATTGTTTTCCAGAATGGTTGTACCCTTTCACAGCTCCACCAACAACATATCTGTTTGCCGGCATCCCCTCCAATATTTATTATTTCCCTTTTTTTGTCAACTTTGCTAATCTAACAGGTATAGGGTGGAACCTCAGAGTGGCTTTAATTTGAATATCTCTAATTATTAGAAACTCTTAACATTTTTTTCATACTATAGGTTGATTGAATTTCTTCCCTTGAGAATTGTTATGAACTATTTAGAGAGACAGAGAGAAGGCATTAATCTGCACAACTTGAGAAGAAGAAAAGGCTTTAGGACACAGACAGAGCTGAGAGGTCCTAAGTATAGAAATAAGGATACATTCTCTAGAGATAGTCCCATCATAGGGACATAGGGAATGGGGGACAACCCAATCTAAATTCTTCCAGAGATCCCAATAGTCATGACTTCATGATCTTTGAGAAGCACTGATCTAAATAAGTACAGAATGAGGCATATATTTTTCATACACAGACAATGTGAATTTGTTTTGCTTGAATAGACTTATTTCTTACAAGAGACAATACTATTAGGTGCCAGGGGAAAGT
The DNA here is from genome assembly GCA_023548195.1 of Bettongia penicillata ogilbyi. Taxonomy (NCBI): domain Eukaryota; kingdom Metazoa; phylum Chordata; class Mammalia; order Diprotodontia; family Potoroidae; genus Bettongia; species Bettongia penicillata. The sequence continues at coordinate 5,702,842 of JAJHZJ010000158.1, forward strand.
CATTCAGAAGTAAACGTTATATATCTTTTTTAAAAGTCTTAAAGCAAAAGTAAACAGTATTTCAAAAGATATCACGTTTCATTCAAATCAAGTAACAGGTTTTTAAGGGCCATGTTAAATTCTTAGATTATTCAAGAAACAGAAAATTTGGTTAGGTTAAAAGCAGCTCACCTCTGAAAGTGCCATCAATGATTGATGAGACAGAGAAGCATCCATACCTCGAGCTGAAAGCTGCTCCTATAAAACAAAAACAAAGAACCTAAAATTCCTAACAATTACTTTCCAATTGAAGATGCTGCAATAAATTTTAGTAGCATAAGCATTAATAAATTTAAGCTGTATGCCAGAGACAAAAGCAGTACCCTACTTATACATTCAAGTACCTTTATCTATTCATTAATAATATACACTCTAATATAATGACACAGTATTTACTAACATAAAGAACAGTTGTTTACTAACATAAAGAACAGTTCTTATATTGAGATTCTGTGCCATAAAGGAAAATTAGTGATAATGAAAATCCCACTGCTTTAAGGAAACTATCAGGGAAAGATAATAATAAAGATATACCCCTCATGGCTCAAATCCATTAATGAAAAACAATGCCCACAAGGAGTCCCTACTAAGAACCCAGTAAGATTCTTCAATATCTGATAAAGAGGACATCTAGCAGATAAATAGTGATCCATTCTATAGACTGATAAAGGCAAGTGTCCTAAATGAAAATAATAGGAATACTGAGAAGGTAAACTTGAAAAGTCATGAATATGAAAAACAGGGTTCTAAATAAATAAAATCTGGAAAAAATCTGATTAATCCCTGAGGGCAACCAGTGAGTTTGTTACATTGTTACAATTTTAAAATAATTCACTAAGTAAGCAGGGTAAGTGTACCAAGAATCATTTAAAGTGTGATGGCCCCGAACAAGAAACCTAAGTCTTTTCCATTTCAATTATCTACTCTTAGCATGGTCTACCTGCTCTTCTTGTATTTACTGATCTCATGGGCTAAACCAAATATAAAACCTTACAAACATCAAACAAAATAGTTAACTTAGAAGAACCAAGGAATCTTTGAAAAGGCCCAGCCACTCACTTCTGGGAGTGTTTCTTTTCAGGGTTTGCTGGGGCCTACCAAATTAAGTGCATAAAAGGCCAAGAGATCAATTCAAAACCAAGAGAAGGTAGTATTCAATGTAAGTAGGATCATTTAAGTATCAATAGTGAGAGAAAGGTTGAGTCATCATTGCTTTCATTTACAATTTAAAATAAATGAAAACCTCAAAAAGAGAGAAAATATTCTACTCATGATTCTTACATCAAAATTTCCATGTTAAAACAACAGCAGAAAAGGAAACTACAGTACAGTATTAGCAAAAATTGAATTGAATTCGAAGAACATCACCTTTTCTCTATTTTTGATAGGTCAAAGTTAATTTATTAGTGTTGGCACTTGGCTTCACTTTCCTCCCCAGGTAGCCCTGATTATTAATAGTTCGATTATCATCTAGTCTTGAATTCCTTTCTGCCCTTTCCTATCACTGCATGCATCTTATCAAACAACCTAGGAATATTTGCTCCACTTACTCTAGTCCTTAAATGCTGCTTTTTATTGTTCAACCATTTTCAACTCTTTGTGACCCCATTATGGGGTTTTCTTGGCAAAAGATACTGGAGTGGTTTGCCATTTCCTTCTCCAGTGGATTAAGGCAGAGATTAAATGACCTGTCCAGGGTCACACAACTACATATGAGTTCAGGTCTTTCTGACTCCAGGCCCAATGCTCTATCTACAGAATCATGTACCTCCCTAAATACTGCTTTAAAGAGCTGGTAAAAGTTATATACTGAGCTAACTGGACCCAGCACTCATTTATTTTACCTGATCTCAATGAAGCCCTCATTACAGCAAGGCAAATCCTTGTCCTCTTTTCAAAAAGTAGCTACCTCAAATCTACTCTTTTATTTTCAATCCTCCCTCACCCACTTTTTTAGTTGAGGACCTCAGTTCTTACTTTACTAAGCAAAAATGTATCTCATAATACATCTCATTACCCCTTAAAATTGTCCCCCATTCTCTCCTATATTACTGCCACCTCTGCTCGTAAGGTAACTGTTCTCCCTAACAAGGTCAATTCCAATCCATATATCCTTAATCCATATCCTTTCATCTTTTCCAGATTGCCCCCAGTATTACCTCCTCTTTCACTAACTTTGAATCTCCTCTTAGCTGCTGATCCCTTTCCTGCTGCCTATAAACACATCCAAATCCATCATATTTACAGCACATTGTTTAAACTCAATTATCCCCTCTATCATCAAATGTCTGTGCCTCAAATTTCTTTCCACTCTCCTAAACACTTAGCAATTTAGCTTCTAATTTTATTTTAGTTCAGACATCTGATCATGTTAGCCCCCGAATTTAATGACCTCCAATGGCTCCCTATTACGTCTGAGTACAAATATAAACACCTTTAGTCATTTAAAGCACTCTACAGGTCATCTGGCCCCTTTTTCTCTTTCCAAAGTTCTTACACATTATTTCATTCCACACATTCTCTGGTCTAGGCACACTGGCTGTTCCATATACACAATGCACTCTCTTATCTTGATGCATTTGCACTGGCAGCTCCCATACTCATACAGGTCTATTAGTGTCTTTCCTCTAAAGTTACCTTATATTTACTCTGAATATAATTTTGTTAGGTATTTGTAGCATATATCAGAATGCAAACTTCTTCAACACAGAATACTCTTGCCTTTAAAAAAAAATTTCCAAGCACTTACAAGAGTGCTTGGGATACAGTACCCTTGTAAGAAATGTTTGACTGAAATCAGTCAAATAAATAATAAATCATTGCTTGATTGAAAGATCTGTGCCTCAGTAGATCCCTCAGGAATCTGTTCTTGGCCCTCAGATGTTTAATATTTTTATCAATGATTTGAATAAAGGCATAAGTGGAATGTATATCAAATCTACAGATGACATAGAGTTAGGAACAAACATTGAATGACAGATATGAACCAAAAAATATCATTTCAAAGACAGACTTATCTAATAAACTGTGATTTAGCAGGAATAAATATTATCTTGCACTTGGACTCAAAAAAATCATTTTCAAATCAAGATGTTCTGCAGAGTACAAGATGAGAGTACTATGACCAGCTAGTCAATCTGAAAAAGTTATGGGGATTTTAGTGGACTGCAATCTGAAATGGAAACCAAAAATTCTAAAAACAATCTTCGGCTTCATGGAAAAACATACTGTTCAAAATAAGAGGCAACAGTCCAGCTATAGTCTGTCTTGGTCAAATCCCATTCAGAGTACTATTTTTATTTCTGGGTTCTACATTTTAGGAAACAAGCTGATAAGCTTGTGAGCATCTAGAAGGCAATCAAGATGGTGGAAGACCTCATGAGTATGCCATGTAAGAATCAGCTGGAGGAACTGCAGAAACAAGAAAAAGCCTTAATGGGGACATGACAGCAGTCTTCAAGCATCTGAACATGTCATACATAAGAGATATTGAACTTTTTCTGGTTGGCCTCAGAGCAATGAATGGAAGTCATAGAGAGAGGTATATTAGTTGTGATGTCAACAATAACTTCCAAACAGAGCTATCTCAAAGTAAAATGGCCTGCCTCTTCAAGTAAATGCTAGATGACCACTTAAGTATGTTGAAGAGGGCATGCTGAATGTATGAGTTAACTAGATAGCTTCTGAGGTCCCTAGATTTTTTACCTTAGGCAAGATGTTTAACCTTTCTGAGCCTCAGTATTCTCATCTTTGAAATAGGGATGAGAGGTATTAAGAATAGAGTCAGCCCCAATCAGGAAGATCTGAATTCACATCCTGTCTTTAACACATATTGACTGGAAATTTGACCCTGGAGACATCACAACTTTAGGTACCCCTAAGACTATAATTACACAGGAGGGGCCAATCTTCACTGGGTAGAGTTTTTGCTCACTGGGAGTTCCCTAAAGCAATAAAATTACAGGTTCAGTGTTCCTTTCCCCCCACTGCCTACCAAGGAATTGTCTCACAGGGTTGTTGTGTGGAAAGACCTTTATAAACTTTAAGTGCCATGTTAGAATTAATTTTTTTAAAAATTATTTTCTTCTGAGCAGAAATCTTCAGACTCTTAGCACCCCACTACCCTAAAGTCTGAAATTGTGAAGGAAATAAAATCATAGCACAAAATTGATTAGATTCAGTCCTTCATACAAACCTCTGCAGCTTTGATTCTTAACCTGAGGTCATCAGATTTGGCTTTTAGAAAATCTATATTCGAAATTCGACTGTCAACTTTGGCTTTTTCCGTAGAAAGATGCAATTCTGCTTTCTTGAGGTCCCTTTAAAAGACAAAGTTTCCTTCATATGAACACAGTAAGTATATTTTTAAAAGCCCTAAACAGCAATACTAGTTTTTATATTCAACTTTCTATTATTCATTTGTGGAATACCTATTTTGTTGACTATGTGCAGTAATTTTAGATCCAAAGCTGGCTTTCTCTAGTCATGCAACAAACTGTTGGTTACCACCCCCACAATGCCACGTCATTTTTGCTCAGAGAATTCAAATTAAGGTTAATAAAATGTCAAACCTACTTAGGAAAGTAAATCTGCTGTCCCCTAAAAGTCATGAAATTCATTCCAAAGCTACTTTGAAATTAATTTTTAATGCACCCTATATTGTGAATTATACTTCTCCAATATCATGACAACAGTGTACAGAATTGGAAAGGGAGATCCTGAAACAACTGTTTTTTGTTTATTTTTGGAAACAGCTATACTATTTTATTAAGTGTTTCATTTCTTTATTATCAAAATTAAGAAATCCCAGTGTTATCAGCTGAATGAATTAATGGGCTACATTAGATAAAATTATCTTTCAAACAAGTAAACAATCCTAAATACAAGAATATTTGATACGTGGACTGTTTAAGACTACAATAGATTCCTGTTCTAGTATAGTTTATAAGGATAGGAAAGAATGACAATATCATTTACTTATCACATATAAAAATAAGAACTATGTATTCTTTAGCTAAGTAAATAATGAAGGTTCAATCTATTAACTGTCAATCATTTGTTAAATGTCTTATATACAGGACATCGTGAATGATTTTATAAGTTAACCTCCACTTTTAATGTGTATTTTGCATATGCAAAATGTTTATCTCTCTCTCACCTTCTCCCTGCTTCTGTGCAAAAAGAAAAAGAATCAAAGATACTACCACCAATTTGCTATGTGACTGAACAAACTGTTTTCCTTCTCCAGGCCCATTTTCTCTTCTGTAAAAATCTGAGGGTTAAATTCAATGATCCCAAAGGTTTCTTCCAACTCTAAAAATTACATGAATCTATCACACTAACAGGGCCAGGAGGTACCCTATGAGTATATATCCAGAGAGAATAAAGCACACATGCCTCCACAGCATGTTTTTTGTGAAAATAATGAACTGGAAATAAAGTAAATGCTTATCAATTTGGAAATTGCTAAACCAACTGTAGTATATGAATATAATGGAATATTTCTGTGCTGCGAGAAACAACAAATGTGACAAAAACAAAAAAAAGGCAAGGTCTACAAGAACTGAGGCACAGTAAGCAAAGCCAAGAAAATGATATATGCAATGACTATAATAATGTAAACAGAAAGAACCACCCCCTCTCCCCAAATCAGAAGTGAATACTACAAAAATTACAAAAAACAAGTATGGCTCAAAAAAAAAAAAAAAAGATATGATGACACCCTCATTCCATGGCTTTGCAAAGGTGGGCATTTCTCAAACGTTATACATTGACATACTTCAGACTTTTTCAATGTACTGATCTGTTATGTTGATTTCTCCTCCTCTGCCTTTTTTTATTGTTCTGGTCTTTAAAAAATACTTTTTGTTATATGGGATTGCTCTTGGGAAGAGAAGAAGAAGGAAGACTGGTAGGAATTACGGTAATGTAAAAAAACAAACAAACCCTAAAAACATACTTTTTTTTAAAAAGCACATGTTCACAAAAATACCATTGCACGTGTAAACAGAATTCTCTGTCCCTTAACACCTCCAACTCCCAAGCCCACCAATTAGGGTTTAAAAGAAAACACATGTTAACAAGGAAGAAAGTAAATACACAGAGAAATGGGCAAACATATATTAGAAGATGGCAGCTCTAAATCATACGAACTTGCCCCAAATCAGTGACTGTACAATATTCCATTCTGCCTTTACCAATGAAGACAGAAACTATTTCTCCTCATTTACTCACTCTCTTAGACATTTTTCTAGTATTAGAGTTGCAGTTAGATTTTTTCCCAGTTTGCTCAATTCCATCTCCATGTCTTTGTTTCTGGCTTTGGTGCGAAAAAGATCAGCAGTCAAACTATTCACTGCAGGGATAAAACTAAAGACAAAAATCTGATCACATAACTGGACATTTGATGTTCCACAGAGACCAAAAATCATATAATTACTTCTTATTTCTAAAAATCCCTTTGGCCTGAATAAAAATGAAACCTACATGTTTTCAAGTCAAAAGACCTGAGTATCAATTAATGTGTTGAAAACTTCCAGCTGTGTGACACTAGTGATATCACCTAACCTCTCTGAACTTCACTTTTCTTTTATAAACCTTAAAGTATGCCATAAATATGTTATTATGTTAACTCTCAATCACCTACCTGTGAAGTACTCATTTTGAAAATTAACCCTGTATGCATTCTTATATTATATTATATATTATATTCTGTATGTATTCTTATAATCTGAACATGCATACAACATACATACTACTCTCTAGGTGCTTAGGCATGCACATATGCTCAATGGATGAAGTGTGAAGCTCCCTCCCACTAGGAAGAGTAACAGAGGAAGGAGAGCTTAGAGGCCAAGAACCTTCAACCATGGATCCAAGGTCACCTAATCTGCTGCTTTTCTTATTGTTTTTAGGGAACAAAGCCAGCACTCCATAATCTCCTTCCAAATAATAAGACATGAAAGTCATCCAAACATTTGCTGAAATTAAATGAAATAAATAGGGCTAAAAAACTGATGTTTGGTTCTGGGACAGAAAAAAGTTATTATATAATTTATGGGTCATCTAATGCCCTACATTAACTTGAACTAACGTACCCTTTCATTAGCTCATGGAAAATAAATAACTGACCAAACTAATTTTTCAGCCTGTACCATCATTATTCTAAACTGAACACTTCTTAGAATGAAAAAGTCACTAAATCAATTCCTTCTGGGGCAATTCATTGGCAGGTATTACATTACATTTGACATTACATTATTACATACATTATTACAATTGACTTACCTAGCTAGGGAGGTATCCTTTGTTTCAAGCACTAGTGCACTGTCAACTAAAGCATTAAGATAGCTGTTTCCAATACTAGAGAGACTGGTGAAAGACAAACTGACACTTTCCATGAGAAAATCTTGGAGATATTTGGCTGAAAGATTTAAAAAAAAAAATCTCACAATGAATAGCACAACTATTGTAAGTCATGAATCTAAATCAACTCAACTGATTATTCCTGCATTCCTACCATCTCTTTTAAGCACTTCAGGTACATTCTGAGAGTAACCCTTACATTTTCACAAGTAGTAAATATTGAACATTTATAATATACTGTACTAAGCATTTTACATATATTATGTAATACTGACAATAACCCTAGAAGGCAGGTACTATTATTATCCCCAGAGAAAACAGAAGCAAACAGAGACTTAAGCGATTTTCCCAAAGACAGACTGCTAATAAATGTGTTAGGCCAAATATGAATTCAAGTTTTCCTGATGTCAGGCCTGGTACTCTATCCACTTGCACTATCTAGTTTCTGCTAGATGTAATAAAAAAACTGATGTATGAACATGGGACTACATTTTTCCCAGTAAAGTTTGAATCAAGTGATTTTCTGGTATTAATAGTAACATTTCCTTTAAAACAAACAAACAAGCAAACATTTCTTTGACCAGGGAAGCTAATTCTATCACAGTGAGTGAAAAATAAACTTAAGCCTCCAAAAGTCTGCGTTTTTTGTTCCCTCAATCAAACTTTCCTATTAATTCCTTCTCCAAAAATAAAAAAAAGCATCATCTATGTACTTTTGAGTTATTTTTATGCTACATTACCCCAGCCACAGATAATTAGACATTGACCATGTTAATACTATCATGTACATTATTAGAGTCACATAGTCTTGTGAGTTTAGACAATTAAGGCTACACTAGTGATCTACAAGCTAAAAGTTTTGGCCTACTTTAGTCCCAGCTTTAACACCATAGCTTTCTCGCTTGAGCTAGCTAGGTAAGAAGAGGTGGTTTACTTGCAAATATTAAAAAGACTGTAGATTCCCAAGATCTGTATAATCATTATTAGACAGCCTGGCAATTAATATCCTAACTGGCTTCCATTATTCACAAAACACTATGCTAGGTCATGTGGGTGATACCAAGAATAACACATGGTCTGTGCCCCAAGAAGCTTCCCATCTAATTAGAGACATAACATATACACAAACTAATAATGTAAAATGGTACAGGCCAAACAGTGCATGAAGAAGGTATAAAATGCCAAGAGAATTCTGTGAAGGGAGAGATCATGTACAGTCAAAGGGATCAAGAGGCATTTTTGGAAGAGGCTGGCATCTGAACTGGGTTTTGAAGTCCAGGTAACTTCTACAATGTCTATAGAGTGAGAGAAACAGTACACTGGAAAGAGTGAAGGTTTGGAGTCAGAAATACTAGGTTCAAATCCAAGTACTATCATCACTCGAAATGACCCTGAATAAACCACCTAATACTTCTGGACCTGTTTCCTCATCTATAAAATAAGGATTTCGGACAAATGACTTCTAACAACTACTCTAATTTACTATGATTTAACTCCTCGGCATCTCACACATGAATATAGCTTATTTAATTTTAGAAAAATCGGTGAAGATTCCAGAGTCAAACTCACCTTCTGATTCATATTCTCTTGCCTTCTGTTTCAAGTCTTCTACTACCAAGGAGACATCCCTGTCTCGGGCTCTGTTACATTCTGAAAGATGATATAAGATATCTGTGGTCCGTGGATTCACCTCATATTTTGGAATGGGTTGATCACCAAAAATCTTTTTCAACCATGAGGCAATCTGATTATTGAAAGAAACATCCACATCAAAAACATTTTAATAGTTAATATTTATATAGTACATGAGCTTTGCAAAGTACTTTTTATCATTTAATCATCACATACATTTAATAATTGATTCTTACAACCCTGTGAAGTCAGCACTATTACTATCCTTAGTTTACAAATAAATTGAGAATGAGAGAGATTAAGTGAATTGCCCAGGGTCACAACTAATAAGTGACTGAGGCAGGTTTCCAACTTAGGTTTTCTTGACTCAAGTACATCATTATTTAACTACAGAGCAAGCAGGGTATCAATAAAAGACAAGGGAAAAAGTCACCTACTCATCTCTAAAGGTACTATAGGTTTCCAGTGTACTTTATTAACACTAAGCATTCATTTCTGGAATCCAATATCCCGTAATAATCTGTAAAGGAAATAAACCAACACAAAACTCCCAAGAATATGTTCTACCCTACAACAAAGCAATTTCCTTAAATTTTTTTTAAAAGGTCCTGCACCAGCATTCAGGTCATTTCAGCAAATGAAATAAACTTTGTACCTTATTTTGAAACTTGTATATAGAATGTATGTATAAAATGTATATAAATACAACTGTAATGTTTTTCTTTATCCAAGCTTTGAGTAAAGAGGCAGCAAACACTCCACAACTGTGTAACTCTTAGACGAGAGCAATGGGGGGGAAAAGGAGAGGAAAGGGAAAGAGACGCAGTGGAAAGAATGCTATATCCTGAGTCTGAACATCTGAGTTCAAATCCTGGTTCTGCCTGTCACTTTACTACCTGGGTGAACTTGGGCAAATCGGTTGTTCCCTGCCCTCCTTTACCCTCCGTGATCCAGTTACAGCGGCTCCCACCTCCCAGCCTCTGCAGGGCTGGGGACGCTTCCTCCACTCACCAGGACAGCCCGCTGGGGGGTCTTCCCCCCTAGCTTCTCTTCACTTGGGCTGGATGAGCAGGGAGACACCCGCGCCCATTTCTGAGCTCGCAGACATTCACCCTCACTAAGCTAACTCCGCGGCGTCCTCTCCCCCGACCCTTCCTGAACAAGACGGTCGGAGCAGGCCCGCGCACGGCTCCGCAGCTGGGGGAGGGGACAAGCGAAGCCGGATAACGGGAAGGGGCGCAGGGGGAAAGGAGGCTTTGCTCCCCAGAGCTTCCCAGGGCCGCTATCCGTTAACCTGAAAAGAAACACTCCGGAAGCGCCCACTACGTGCCAGGCGCTGCGCTAAACAATCCAGGGGCAGAAGCGCGGACCAGGGAGATCTCGGACTGGGGGAGGGGCGGCACACGTTTACAGGCTGGGGTCCAGGGTCCCGCGGCCCCCACACCCGGTCACCTTCTCAGCCTTTTCCTCCGCCGACTCCTCCATAGCCTCCGCCCGAAGGGCCCGCGGATCCCGCCACAGCCCGTGATGCTCCGCGCCACCCGCTCCGCCTCCAACTAGCCAGCTTCCAGTTTAGCAGGAGGGGGCGCTCGCGCCGGGGAGGGCGGGGGAGGAGCCGCACGCGACTTTTCCGGCGAAGTGCCCCGCCCCCGCAGGCCTTTCTGGGAGCTGTAGTTCTTTCGTGGGCCACCGGAAATGGTTCTGGATTTCAAGTCCCGCCTACCTCCTTTCCGCAGCTTGTGCACAGAACTCTCGTCTGCTCTAACCTTGCTGTCTTTCTTTTCGTTCTCGTTTATTTTTCCACGAGAGTCCTTTTCTCTTAAGAAAACCTGCCCTTCATACTGGGGTATACACTTTTCACTTTATTTTTCCTGCATTATTTGCGGAGGTATGGGGTTTTTGTTTTGTTTTGCAACAGAGCTAATACGGAAATATGTTTGGCGTGGCTTAAAATGCACAATTAATTGAGATCCTATTTCTTGTCTTCTCAAGTGTGTAAAACGGGTGCCAGAATTTGGATCTCAAAAAATAAAAAAGTAATTCGTAAATATTTAACGAAATAAATATAAGGAAAGAAAGAATGCACTTTTTTGTGCTTTAACCAATGAGATTTTGGTGAAAATCCATCATAAAAAGGGGAAGTTGAAAATCCAGTTAAAAGAAAACATTATCCTGCTTCCTGCTGCCGGTGATGCTTATTGCCTATGAACCCTTAAATTTAGACAAATCGCTTAATTCACCTAGTGATGTTTCTTCATTGGTAAAAGGAGGGAGGTGGACAAGATCGGTGAGCTATCATGTTATGGTCCTTCAGATCCCAGTTAGCAACTTTGCCTCACATTCAATTCCAACTGGAAGGGACCGCCGTCCCTCTCTGGGCACTCTCTACTAGATTATATGCCCCCTGAGAGCAGGTCCTATTCTGTACTTTTGTATTCCCCTGTATGGCAGGCTCTAGTTATATGTTAAATCAGAAATACGTTAACTTCTGGAAAACTGAACAGATAAATCTCTGCGGCTTTTTCTCCCTCCACCCTTTCTATAAGCTCTCAGTAAAATTTCCAGATACGTCAAGGCAACCAACTACAATGTGCCAGGCATCCTTCTAAGTGCTGGGGATACAAAGAAAGGCAAAAATAGCTCCTGCTTTCAAGGAGGTCACAATCTCATGGGTGAGAGGATACACAAATAACTATGTGCAAACAAGGTATATACAGGACACTCTGGAGATAATCTCAGAGGGAAAGCACTACCATTAAGGGAGACCAAGAAAGTCTTCTTGTGGGAAGGATTTTAACTGAGATTTGAAAGAAACCAAGGAAGTAGGGAGTTGGAAATAAATAGGGAGGACATTTTTGACAGGAGAGACATTGAAAGGAAATGTACTTTCAATTATGGCCCCCCAAAACTATTAAACTGCATACTCTTTGACCCAGAAATATCATAGATAGGTCTATACTCCAAAGAGATCAAAGAAAGAGGAAAAGGATTTATAGTTACAAAAATATTTATGACAGCTATTGGCTAAGAATGAGAAATTAGAAATTGAGGGGGGATTCCCATCAATGTATATATAGAAAACTATGAGTGTGGGCCTCACCTTTGTGATGAAGTTCCACATGTATTGAGGATGCTATTTTGTGTACATTGAAGGGAATGAAGAAAAGACATCTCTGGCCTTTTCTCCCCCTATCTTTCTCTAAGGGAGACTTTCATTCCTTTCAGGAGGAAAAGCTGGAGGTTAAGGCCAAAGGCTTTGACTCTGCTCTCCTCAGAGAGAGGGGGTACTGGACTAGAAGTGTATCTATCTGCTTCTTTAAATACTATTCATCTAGGGATATGATCAGGTTCTATCTAAATTTTGATCACTTTGTCATTTCTGGAGGAAAGGGGGAATTCCAAGTTCTGTATCTAAGGCTTAAACCCTTTTCTACCTTAAACCATTTCCACAATGAACACATACAGAGAATAGAAAAACAAAATCCAAATCAGAGCAAAACAGAAATCAGAGAAATGGAAATACATGAGATATACATCAGGCAGATTGAGGGACAGAGAGTGTCACTGATGGGGAAACTCCTGAAGTCTTTAGACTATAGCAAGCTGGGAATAGAGCCATGGTGAAGACTGCCTGTTCGTCTCATATCTTCCCAGAGCTTTTCCTTCAGTAAACTAAAGGGGTTAGCCCAGAGGTAGGGAACATGTGACTTTGAGGCCACATGTAGGCCTCTAGGTCCTCAAGTGCAACCCTTTGACGTTTGGTCGTAGGGGCACTCCTGGTAGCCCCTTCCATCTTGTCTCTTAAAGCTCAAAGTCAAGAATGCCCAAATGATGAATCCCCAAACTAAGACTATCTGAAAATTGAAGCTGTCACCTCTGCACAATTACACTGTGCCCCAATGCAGGGCAGGGCATTCATCTCCACCAATAAGGAGAGAATCCCATACCAGTGGGCTTTGAGATGGGGTTTTCTCATACATACATATACACAGATATATACATACACATGCATAGGTATATGTAATGGTGATGGGGTTCTTGAGTGCCTGTGCTTGGACCCTAATTCTAAAATCACATTTCTCTTTAAAAATCACATTTCTCCCTAGCCTCAAAACACTATCTTCTCTTCAGTCCAAGAATAGCTTGCCCCAGAAAAAACCACTATCTCCCTTCCTGCTACAGGAGTCTGCTGCACCTATAGAATTTATTAGTTTGAACCAGCTATGTACTGACTGAGTTGGCTGTGGTCATAACAACATTTACTACTTACTAACCAATCATATGTGTCCTAGACTTAAACGTATGTATACTCCCTTACATTTATCTTGTCTAACAAGACACTGATGAGAGCAGCCTAGTATACCTTATTTAGTCCTGACCATTAGTTAACTTAGTGATGGTTTAGGCTTAAAACCACCCTTCCAGGTAGCTCCACCTTGGACTGTTTCCTATTGAACACTGGGTAAAATACCTGGGCAATAGATACCAAAAGTACCTGTTCCTTTAAGAACTAGCCACCCCTTACCCACTCCCTAATCTCACCCTGAATCACCTAGGCATCACACTTGGCACATGTTATACTATAGAATATACTATATAAACTTTACCTGTATCCCATTCAAATTGCAGGTTCCCTAAGAATTCTTGCCCTCTGAAAAACATAGTAAATCTTTACCTTGACCTCAAGAATGCTCAAGTCTGTGAATTCATTCCAGGCAATCTGCCCCTGGTACTTTGGTCTTGGGGGGGTTCTCACCCCCCCTTTCCAACCCTCATCAACGGTATTCTTCTGTGCTATAAGAAATGATAAAGGGGCTGGTTTTAGAAAAATTCGGGAAGATTTGTATGAACTGATGCAGTGAAGGAGACAAAAAACAACTTATACAATAACAACGTTGTAAAGACAAACAGCTTTGAAAGACTTAGCAACTCTGATCAACACAATAGAACCAACCACAAATCCAGAGGACTCATGATGAAACATTCGATCCACCTATACATTAAGCAGGCCTACACAACCTGTGGCAGCCAAAGGATTTCCTCTACATACAAAGGATGTTTTCTTCTACATTTTTTGCTGGCAACCTAAAATCCTTTGGCTTGGTGCAATTGGCCTGGGATATCAAAGGCTGATAAGCAGTTCTCAGTCCACAGGCTGCAGGATGTACAGGCTTGACATAGAGAAATGATAAACTCATAGTGCTGATTGAAACTTTTTTTTGATGTGGTTAATACGAGTATTTTGATTTTTTGCTTGGCTGCATATATTTGTAATGAGTCTAGCTTTTTTTGCTTTCTCAGTGACTGAGGAAGGAGAATGTAGGAGGGAGAGAATTAAAAACTGAAAACAAAATTGAATTTGAAGATGCACTGTCAGGAGGTGGAATGTCTTGTTTAAAAGATAAGAAGAAATGTAATGTCACTAGATTGGAGAGGTAGAGGGCAGTAAGGTGTAAGAAGAATGGAAAGTTAGAAAGGGGCTATAATCAGGGATTTAAAAAACAAAGAATTTTATTTTTATCATGGAGGTAATAGCGAGCCACTACAGTTTATTGAATGGGGATTTGACATTGTCAGATCTGCATTTATAGAAGATAATTTTCATCTCTGAGTAGAGGATAGACTGGAGTAGGAAAAGGTTTGAAGCTGGGAGGTCAACCTGGCTATTGTAGTAGTCAGGGCTAGAAGTGATGAGGGACTCTACCAGAGTGGTGGCAGTGTAACAAGGGAGGCCTATATGTGAAAAATGTTTTGAAGGACTTGACAGGACTTGACAATAGATTGGATATGGAAGATGAGAGAGAGTAGGAAGTCTAGGATGACACCTAGGTTGTTAGTCTGTATGACAGAGAATGTTATTGCCCTCCATAGTACCAGGGAACCTTGGAAGAAGGGAGGGGTTTAGGGAAGAGATAATGAGATGAAGATTTATCTTCGTATTATTTGTATTCAGCTGCTTTTAGTTCTTTTGTCACCAAGAAAGCCCTTTTATCTTTTTCATTGTTGCATTCTGAAAGGTAATGAAGTGAGCAAGGTCTAGGAAATATCCTCCAGTACAATGCATTCACCGCATACTGTGAGATGGGTTGATTGTCAAATTTCTTCTAAAGCTACATACCCAGCTTTCTTTGCTTGCACTCTCTCATCCAAGAGAACTTTAAGTAGATTTCTTTTTTCAAGGCTCTAGGTTTCAGATAAGCAATATGAAGGGGAGAGAGAAGAGAATGCAACCATGAAACCTTTCCTTTACTACAACCTTTACATCTTTTCCCATGATATACCATTCAGTTTCCATGAATTGTTTTATTTCCTTTTTGTCAAACCTATCTTAAGATTTTTATTAAATTACATGAGGTGGCTAAAGTCAGGGAATATAAGTAATTTTTAGAGTTAGGGTTCAAGTGAGTTAAATTCATCAACCATTCATCAAAGGTCCTATATATTCAGAGTATTGAGTTAATTATTGATCATAAAAAGATGAAATATAACATAAATAACTATACCGTTTCTCCCAAAGGGCCATTATTGCAATGATCATTTTTGGATGCAGAAGACCAATGATGCAAAACACATTTGCTTCCCTGCTAAGCCCTGGGTTTAGAGGTGATGGACTGACTAGAGGTTCAGTTTAGTTCATGCTATCTGAGGCAATTGCCATTATAGGTTGTTTAACTAATTTTCTTTATTAAAAGGGAGGGTTTTATTAAGGGTGGGAAAACTTTACTTAGAAGAATAGTGGTATAGAAACAAAGTGTCAATAAAATATTTTATGTGTCATTTCTCTGTCATCTTCATTAGTTCCTTTGGTCAAAAAGATAGGTATTAGCCTGACTGTTCATCTTTCCAGGGAAGGAGTTTGGACATCATGTAGCAAAGTAATAAAGTGTCATTCAAGTTTTCTGAGCAAATAGGGATACAGGAAACAGCCTTGGACTGAGAGTCCAAGAGACTGGGAAGAAGTTGGGACCTGGTGATCTGGTGGAGGTAGGTCAAGTTTGTTGTCCTGTTGTCCGTCTCACTCTTGAGTTTTCCTGGCAGAGACACTGGAGCGGTTTGCCATTTCCTTCTCCAGATCATTTTAAAGATGAGGAAACGGAGGCAAACACAGTGAGGTGACTTGCCCAGGGTCACACAGCACACTTGAACCCAAGAAGCGTCTTCGGGACCGCAGGGCCAGCACGCGATCCGCTGGACCACCCGGCTGTAGGACTTAGCAGCTAAGTAGGTGTGTCCGCAGAGAGCGGAGTTTGTGTCCGAAAGGGCAAGGTACGAGGGCTGGTGTGAAGATTTAGAGCCGGAAGGCCCGGAGGTCCTCTAGAGGCCAACCGCTGGAGGCCGGAGATGCGGTGACCTCAACAAGGTCACGCCGGTGGTGGGGGGCTGCCTCCGAATGACCGCGGTGCCCTTGCACGCCGCCAGCTTGTCACGTGCCCACACGCCCCGGTCCTTTTTCAACGTTGAGAAGAGTTCGTTGTCATCACTCTCTCCCTGGTGGATTTAGGGGCGCTGGGGGTAGCGGGGAATGCCTCTCAAATTCTTTCCACCTGGGTTCGTGGGTGGAGGCTGCACGCCTCCGTTCGGCCCCCCGGGCTCGCTCTGGCTCAGCGGCTCGGGCTCGGCCCGGCCCCGGGCTGACGTTCTAGGCCGCAGTGCCCAAGGTCACCGCCAGCCCGCGCGCTTATCCGCGCCAACGTCCCCGCGGAGGTCGCCTCGGAAGACGGAACGGCTGTTCTGCGGCCCGCGAGGTTGAGCTGCGGGAGGAAGGAAGAGGTGGACGGACAAAAGCTGTCGTCATCAGGGGGCGGGGGAGAAAGGATCTTGAAGGGCAGAGATAACATCAGAAAAGGTGAAGGAGAGCGAGAGGGGGCGGCCCGGGAGGGAGAACTTCCGGGTCAGGTGGGCGAGCCGACTTGACCTTCGCCGGCGCCGCCGCCATTTTGTCCCAGTCAATCTGGAGGCATCGGCTGCGTAGGAGCTCGGTCAAAGAGCTGCAAAGATGCTGTCTGTACGCGTCGCCGCCGCCTTGGCCCGCGCCCTCCCCCGCCAAGCCGGGCTGGTAAGTACCTTGCAGAGGGAGGGAGGCAGGGATCGCCGCTCCTCCGCTGCCGCAGCTGCAGGAGCACCCCGGACTAGGCAGGGCGGGCGCCGCCATCTTGCAGCCGGGGCCGGCGGAGCCGGGAGAGGACTCGGACGAGACGGGCGGGCGCAGCTTCGGCTCATCTTACCGTGGCCCCGGAGGAGGCCTCGGGGCCCCGGCCTGGCCTGCGGTGCCCGCGGCGGGAGCTGCCTCTGCCCGCGTGAAGGTCAGGCCTCCTCGGGCCGGTCCCCGGCCCTGCCCAGCCCTGCACCCACGCGCCGAGGCTCGTCCCGGGCTCGCCCCCTTTGCAAGGTCAGGGGCCTGGCAGACTGCACGGGCTGGTCGCGGGCCGGCCCCTGGGTGGCTGTTGGGGGTCTGCAGGTCAGCGGGGCGCAGGCTTTCCCCGGAGCCTGAGCCCGCTGCGAGGCTTAGGTGTCAGAGCAGGTTCTTGGCCGATTTGTACCGAATAAAGGTTACTGATGTTGCGGGGTTAAGGTGCTGCGAGCAGCATGACGGCCCTTTTCCCTTGAGGGCCAGAAATCTTTCTAAGTAGCACAAATACTTAGAAATTTGATTTTTTAAAATTACAAGTGTTGGGAGTGCGGAGGAGCTGCCCTGATGTAGTTAGTGATAAGATTGTTGGGACCTAAATTCGAATCCCAGTCCCGCCCTCTAGTACTTGTGTGACCTTGAGTAAGTCACTTGACTTTCCATCTGCATAATATGGGGGCATGGGATTCGATGTCTTCGACCTCTGAAGCCATAAATCTATGACAATTCGTGGTTTGGGAGAGTGAGGGGTTTTGTTTTTGTTTTGTTTTGTGACCCTGAAGAGCACGAGCCTAACACTGAAAGGGACTTATAAAGGTCATTAGGGTTCATTTCCTTCGAGTTTATCGCTAAAATTCCTTCCATAGAGGTAGAGTGAAATAGGAAATAACTAAATTTAGACTTTTCCCAGAAAAGGAAAGAACAACATTCAGTTCATTTATGCAATATTATTTGAATAAAAGGGGGCAGTTCTTTTTAACTGCTGCCCTATTGAACCTTACTGATCACCAGTCATGTTAGGGTATTGTTTTCATTTCACAGAAGAGAAATGCTTGTGGCTAATAAGTGTTGGATGCACGATTTGGACTCCCAAGTCCAGCACCTTCACCATGATAAGAGGCTTCCAAGAAAGTCTGAAGTGTCTCTCTTTGTGCATTTTATGGAGCAAAATAAAAATGTGATGATACGTCTTTCTGAGCAGTAAACCCCACTAGTGAGTTCAGTGCAGCATAAAAAAGATAAATTCAGATTTGTCCTTAACTTTTATGAAATACAAAATCAGACTGTTCAGATGATGTCCCAGCATCTAAATGGGGTTGAACATATGCACATGCACGAAAGTATTGACTCTGTTTAAATTGATACTTAACACATCTTTGCATGGAAATGAAATTTTTGAATGTTTTCCTTTGGGCCCAGGTCCCTAGAAATGCCTTGGGGGCAGCCTTTGTTGCAGCCAGGAACCTCCATTCCTCTAACAGCCGCCTTCAGAAGTCTGGTATGTTCAAATTCATGTTCTTACGGCCAGTATAAAAACGTTTCAGGAAAGATAAGCATTGATTTAATTTGAGAGGTCTTTTTTATCTATTGTGTGGAACATTTTTTGAGAAAGCTGTGTTCTAGGCTGCTTTGTTGTCTCATTTCTATACCTTTGCACAATTTCCCCCCCATGCTTGAAATGTATTTTTTCCTCATCTCCACTTCCCCACAATATCTAGCTTTCTTCAGAGCCCAATTTAAGTGCCACGTTTTGTAAGAAGCCTTTCCTGACCCCCCCAAGACAAAATTTCCTTATTTTTATTTTGTATGTGCACTTAAGTATTTGTTGATTTCCCTGGATTAAATGTAAGCTCTCTGAGAGCAGGAATTGGTTCATTTTTGGTATGTAGTAGGTGTTTAATAAATACTTATTTGATCTTGATTGATCATTTTATCTTCCCTCTGCCTCTTTAAAAAAAATGTCGTAGAGCTTTAATAAATGGTTGAATACATCTGAAAGGTAGTACTTGAATTTTTCGTTTCTTTTTTACCTTTTGCATCCCCTGTGCTTAACGTAGTGCCTAGCAGAGAACAGAGTAATAGCTTAATATGTGCTTGTTGACTGGCTGTTGCATTACGTTGTTAGAATTTTTAAATTTTGAGTCAAATTAGTACCGTCAGAGGAAGATATGGTAAGAAACTGCTAATGAGTTTTTTGATTACTTTGTCACAACTACCCTGTACAATAGTAGAACACTTTATTTTTATTGTATTGCGGGTATAACATACACAGGCACTGTCTTCCCCAAGGTAGTATAAGGCAGGGCTTCTTAAACTTTGCCACTCAAGACCACATCAGCACTTCTTAAACTTAATCTCCTTCAGACTCCTCTGATCAGTGAAGTATTTATTTCTTAGAAATGTAGGATAGCAGAACAGTGGTCTTTGTTTTACAGATGAGAAAATTGAGGCCTAGATAATTAAAGGAACTTACCCCTAAACAAAGGTCATATGGGTAACTAATGAAAATCTTCCTGTTGGAATAATCTTTTTAGGTAGACTGAGCATAGGTCTGGAGCCAGGATGACTTTAATACATAGATTGTAAGGAAATAAAAGGAACTTGAAAGATCAGCTAGTTTGCTCTGAGACTTTATCCTATACTTCTAGAGTGAGTTGTCAGCATTGATGATCTATTTGTGTTTAATGATCCGTGTTAGTCTTTTTAATAACCTAAATTCTAAACGCTGCAGTTTTAACCTATAGTAATATCTAGCACTTTAACATATTTCCTTTAATTTGAGCCTCACTAACTTGTTAAGTTTTTGTTGGAGGTGGCAGTCTTTTGTATAATATAAATGTAAATTCTTAATCCTATCTCAGTTCTTCATTGAACTAAATGACTTCGTTTGGCTTTTAAGGCTTATTTTTAATCCTTGAGTCACCTCTATGGAGAACTGTAGAAGTTTTAGAAAGGCATCATTTCTATAGAAATGGCATTTGAAAACAAACTATAAACCATATATTGCTGCTACCTTGTTTTTCTAATTCTTATTGGTAAACTGAGAACACAACTTAAGGCAGAATGTAACTTTGTACTTCCACTAAAGATGTTGGTTTCCATAATCAAATATACAAGGAATAGAAGAGGGAGAGTATATTTGATTTCCTGAAGGACTATTTGATTTTCTTGTTTCCTCACTTGATTTGCATTGATTTTGTTCTAAGTGTTGGTCCAGATTATCGACACTAAAGCTTATTTTCGTAATTGGTATGTTACTTGTTGAATGGAGCTTTTGTCTTTTTGATTTAGGTGTATATATCTTGATTATTGTCGTGTGGTATATGTTAAATGAATTTCATATATTGCAAACATTTTGCTTTTAAAAAGCCAAAATGAGTGCATAAGGTTATTTTACTTTCTCAATAGGCACTGCCGAGGTATCCTCCATTCTGGAAGAGCGTATTTTGGGAGCTGATACCTCTGTTGATCTTGAAGAAACTGGGCGAGTCCTATCTATTGGTGATGGTATTGCCCGTGTTCATGGGCTAAGAAATGTTCAGGCAGAAGAAATGGTGGAATTTTCCTCAGGCCTTAAGGTAAATTACTTTGACAGCATGCTCTATTTTTAGGTACTTAGTTATCACTTCATAATTGCTGGGATACTTTATAGCAGAAGTGTCATACTAGCAGATGAAACCAGATTAAAAGTAATTGGGAAATGTTTAACAAAAAAATAAAAACATGGTGAAACATACATAATATTAATTTGTGGTTTTCTAAGTCAGTTTGTTGCAGCAGGGATCCATTTCTATTTGTATTTGACCTTAGAGCAGACCTGCACAACTTGTAAACTTTAGGCTGCAGATAGGTTAGACTAGAGACAGGTGGACAGTGGTTGGTTGCTGTGAATTATGTGACAGATAGGAGAGTGTGCAGTAGCAACCCTAGATTTTTTCTTGAAATCCTTTCACAAGCTCATATTGTATAGGGCTGCCTTGTTGGGGGTGCTGTGGAGGAATTCCAGGCTTTTAATTTTGTATAATGGAGAACTTCTCATGTCAGAACTCTTTTTTATCGATGGCAGGCAGCTCTTCTACAACTTAGAATTTGAGGGTTTTCTTTAAGACACTGAGGGATTAATCAGCTTGTTAATGGTCACAGTGGGTATTAAGTATCTTTTTAGACTGCTGGGGGCTTGAGGGTTTTTTCTATTTTTACCATCATTCATTGTATAACATACAGAGTAAATGTTAAAGCCCATTAAATGAATTGTAGCTGGACTACACCTAAGAAGTGATTAATTTCTGCCTCAAAAGTTCAATATATGCAAGCCCATCCAATTGCAACTGGTTTTGATTTATTCTAGTTACTGATAGCTTTTCAATTTGTGCCAACTTTTGTAGGTATTGGTGAAATAGACTTATTAAAAATATCACAAGTGATTTCTGTGAGTTTTGTTTCTTTTTGGTTGACATTGTTATAAATAGCCCTCAGCCCCCTCTCCATCTAGAATAGGGCTTACTCCTGGCCGATAACAAAACTAAAGGTCTGGAGTGAAAGAAGAATCTTTTATTAAGGTCCTTGCAAAGAAGAAGGCACATTCCCTACTATGAGAGAAGTGCAAGTGAGAGCAAGCTTTATAGTGTTAATTTTTAGGTGTCCCTTGCTTCCAGATCAGGATTGGTCCCAATCCTTATAGATAACAATCTGTGGTATAGTCCCACTTCATAGAGCTCCTTGTCTTGATGCCCTCCCTATCAGGTGTGCAGATAATGAGACTCTAATCCTATGCCAGGAATGTCAGGTAATTGCAATGAATTCATTAAGCAAGCACAATGAAGAAAAGCTTTCTTCTAGTCATTGACCCCAGCCAGGTTAGGCTAGCTGCTTCTCCTGAAGGCTGATTAATCATGGTGCTTGCTATATTGTATACCACCTTGAAATTGCAACATTTTGTGAAAGCTTAACTTTTTAGTGTTTATTACAATATTCTAGATGTTTGGTATTCATCCTTAGATATACTTGAAGTTTATAGGCAAGTTGAAGTATTTGTTCTGAATCATGTGCTTGAGACTAGATTGTTTCAGCATCTTTGCTTCCTAAGTTGGGTTCCCCTGGACTGGAGCAATGTGGTATTTTGGAAATAGCAGCTATAGGAAGTAGGATAAGGAAAGGGTGACCCTGTGGCAGGTGTCTAGTTTGAGACAAGAACAGGGATTATTTAAAAATGGACTGTTTTTAAAAATTATATTTTTTATTATTATGCCCAAGGTTTGGCTTACATTCTAGACTATTATGTCTAGTATAATCTTTTCTGTTCTGAATGTGATTGAGAAGCCAATCCAATTACTCTCTTAGATGGTAACTATGAATTAGGGCTTAGCACTTGGAGAATTCAGCTATTATTACATTTTTCCACTTAGCTTGAGAATTCTAGTTTCCTGTAATAAAATTACTAATGTGTAATAAATGTATGACATCAAAGAGAAGCATGGATTATTTTATTTCTCCTTGAATTCTTTTAGGATAAATTATTTTGCATGGTCAGTCTATGAGCTGTTGTGGGTTAAGGAGCACCTTTTAAAAACTCTACAGTATTTATTAGACTTAAAGTTATGTATATTTCTTTCAGGGTATGTCTCTGAACTTGGAACCTGACAATGTTGGTGTTGTTGTGTTTGGTAATGACAAACTGATTAAAGAAGGAGATATTGTGAAGAGAACAGGAGCAATTGTGGATGTTCCTGTTGGTGAAGAGCTATTGGGCCGTGTTGTAGATGCCCTGGGCAATGCTATTGATGGAAAGGTAGATTTAGAACTAATTTTAAAGAATTGAGTTGGTGGGAAGTATATCAGAACAATACTTAGTAATAATTCTTTTCTCTTGAAGGGTCCAATTGGTTCCAAAGCTCGTCGAAGAGTTGGTCTGAAGGCCCCTGGAATCATTCCCAGAATTTCTGTGCGTGAGCCCATGCAGACTGGCATTAAGGCTGTGGATAGCTTGGTACCAATTGGCCGTGGTCAGCGTGAGCTGATTATTGGTGACAGACAGACTGGGTAAAGATTCAATAATATGCTAAATGTTACTGTTTTCTTCTCCGCAAGGAGAAAGATTCCTTATATTATTCAACTTGAAACTAATTCTCTAGAAGTAGAGAAGTGTAATTAGGTGTGCTCATGGTTTAATCAGTTGGTGGCTAGTAGAATGTGAATTGACAGACCTTTTCTGACCGTTACCTTAAATCTGTTTCAGCAAAACATCAATTGCTATTGATACAATTATTAATCAGAAACGCTTTAATGATGGAACTGATGAAAAGAAGAAGCTGTATTGTATTTATGTCGCTATTGGTCAGAAGAGATCCACTGTTGCTCAGCTGGTGAAGAGACTTACAGATGCAGGTATCAAGGGACATTAATGTTGAACATATTTAATGTTAACTAAAAATTGCAGGTAAAATTTTTTTTTGACTTGTTCAGGGATGACTAAGGGAAGTTTTAATTGTTCCCTAAAAGAGAAGTAACCATTTTTCCTAAACTACTAGAAGCATTTGACCTTAGTTTTATTTAAGATATTATAAATTTTTTGGCATTTAATTTGATGAATTCTGAGTTACATATCTCTAAAAGATGATGTCTTCAGGTTTGTTTGGTTTTTTTTTCCCACAATTTGAGGGACCTGATTTTTAAATGATAATTATTTTAAATCTGAAACTGCTTTTTCTCTTCAGATGCCATGAAGTACACCATCGTGGTTTCAGCCACTGCATCTGATGCTGCCCCACTTCAGTACTTGGCTCCTTATTCTGGCTGCTCTATGGGAGAATATTTCCGAGATAATGGCAAACATGCTCTAATTATCTATGATGACTTGTCCAAACAGGTTGAGTGAATTTAATTTCTAAACTGGGTGTTAAGTATTGACTAATTTTTAAACTTGATTTCAAAGGACATGTCGTTTTTTTAAACACTATTTTCTACGTATGCTAGGCTGTTGCCTACCGCCAGATGTCTCTGTTGCTCCGTCGTCCTCCTGGTCGTGAGGCTTATCCTGGTGATGTGTTCTACCTGCACTCCCGTCTGCTGGAGAGAGCAGCCAAAATGAATGACGCTTTTGGAGGAGGCTCTTTGACTGCCCTTCCAGTCATTGAAACACAAGCTGGTGATGTGTCAGCCTACATTCCAACAAATGTCATCTCCATCACTGATGGACAGGTATTTTGTTAGCCACAATAAATAGTTTGATAGACAATATCTTATTCTAAGCCAGTAATTCTCACATTAAAAAAAAGTCTTTATTACAGAATAGTGCCTGTTGTTTTTTCGCTTTTCTGTTAGCATATTGTGATTTTGTTAGGGTAGGGCGAGAAACTATCCCATCCATTCTCCTCATTATACATGAGGAATCAGAAACTCAGGTTATCATGACCCGGATGATAGTATGTTGGTAAGAGTACTGGCTCTGATAATTATTACCTGTCTGACCTTGAGCATGTCCCCTTAATGGTTCTAGATCTATGATCTGAAGATCCTAAGACTTCCTTTATAGAATTTAGTTTTTAGTTTTTAAAGGTTAAATTCTCAAAACACTGTAGTAAGTTTTTTGTATTTGTCATGGTAGATAATTTAATCTTTCTCATTTATAGATTTTCTTGGAAACAGAATTGTTCTACAAAGGTATCCGCCCTGCCATTAATGTTGGTCTGTCTGTGTCCCGTGTCGGATCAGCTGCTCAGACCAGGGCTATGAAACAGGTAATTTGATGTCACAGTTGTAAAGTTAACAAAGTGCAGCGATACTTACATTATTACCTGTGATTAATAAAGAACTCAGTATCCATGTTTATCTTCTGCACACTAGGTGGCAGGTACCATGAAGTTGGAGTTGGCTCAGTATCGTGAGGTGGCTGCTTTTGCTCAGTTTGGTTCTGATCTAGATGCTGCTACTCAACAGCTACTGAGTCGTGGTGTGCGTCTGACTGAGTTGCTGAAACAAGGACAGTATTGTAAGTTGTGCCTCTTGTTTTTGTTATTTCTTAGGCTAGGATCTGTGAGCCAGTAGAGATCAGAATGATTGTCTTATCCAACCCCTTCATTTTTTACAGATAATAGAACTGAGTCCTAGCGAGAGGTTAAATAACTTGCTCAAGGACAAACAGGTTGTGGCAGTTAAAAACAAGATTCATCCCAAATCCAATCCTTTTACCAATATGCCATATTGATTTTATTTAAATGCATAATGGTCTTAAAGAAAAGTAGCAAGTTATGTCAGATTGTAAATATTCTTATAAATTAGCTTATGATTGCAATGGTGATTTATTTATATGTATAAATATATATAATTTATAACCAAACAACAAAGAGTTTCCTAGGTTTTAGCATAGTGATAATGATATCTGGAATCCAAATAGATAGGTGTTGGCTTTCTTTTCAGCTCCCATGGCAATTGAAGAACAGGTGGCAGTCATCTACGCTGGTGTACGAGGATATCTGGACAAACTGGAGCCCAGCAAAATCACCAAATTTGAGAGTGCTTTCTTAGCTCATGTCATCAGCCAACACCAGTCCCTCTTGGGTAATATCAGGTATGAAAAGAAGATATTTCTTTCGATCAGATAGAAAATTTGGTAATTTTGTTTTCCATTTTGTAAATAAAATAAAAATTTTCTGTAGGTTGAAAATTACAATGGTGCTTTTGTTTTTTGTATGCAGGACTGATGGAAAGATCTCAGAACAGTCGGATGCAAAATTGAAGGAAATTGTCACAAATTTCTTGGCTGGATTTGAACCTTAAACTCCCATGGATTTTATCATATGCCAGTTTGGTTTTGTCAATGTTCTTCTAGTGCTTCGGTTCCATTCATTATAGGACTTCAATAATGCACTCTTGCGCCTAATGTACAGAAATCCCAGTATGAATAAAAGGGTTCCATGTTATTGTCTTCCTGTTGTCACTGAAGAGATTGAACCTATTTGCCTAATTTAAACTATAATTAGAACTTTTGGCACAGGTTTTTAATGGCTTCATATTTTGTAATGGAAATGAATTTGGGTTCTGATTTGTAAGGTAACTGGTGGGGAAAGGGTTGCAGAGATAATCTAGTTCCAAGATTCTTAACCTGGGGAGCTCTGTGAAGTTTTGTTTTGTTTTTTTAATATGATGTTCAGTTGTGGGTCTTGGCAAAGATACTGGAGAGGTTTGCCATTTCCTTCTCCAGTGTGTCCCCATTTTACAGATGAGGAACTGAGACTGTTAAAAGGGACTTGCCCAGGGTCACATAGCTAGTAAGTGCCTGAGTCTAGATTTGAACTCACATATTTCTGACCCTAAGCCTAGTACTTTATCCTCTGTATCCCCCAGGTGCTCCTAAACATAACTTTCAATATAAATTTCAATATAGTTGGTCTTTATACCTGATGCAATAGTCTTTTCACTGTTATCTCCTAAGCCCAAAATAATGTTTTAATTCATTCAACATGTCTGACATAACTTTAAAAGACCAATTCTAACCAATGTAGTTTTAATTTATGTAAGATATGATTCAGTCTCAAGTTTTCTATGTTTATTCAAGTAAAACTTGGGGAATAACATGTCTGCTGTATTGCGTAAGGTAGGTGGCACAGGGGATAGAGTCCGCCCCCTCCCCCCACTCCCACCCGGGCCTAGAATCTGGAATACCTGAGTTCAAATTCAGGCTCAAAACAAGAGCAATAGCTATACTGAGGACTAGTCACGTAATCCTGTTTGTCTCAGTTTCCTTATTTGCCAGATGGGCTGGAGAAGGAAGAGGCAAACCACTAAATTATCTTTGCCAAGAAATCCTCAACTGGGGTCACAGAAAGTTGGACACGACTGAAACAACTGAACAACCCTGCGAGCTCTTAACATCTGTTTCAAGTCTTTTGTCACAATCTCCAGTACTCTCACACAAACAGGTGGCCCTTCTTTGCCGAAATGAACTCCTACGTGTTTACAAGCAATCCCATTCCATCACATCTCCAGCAGATTGTTTCCTTGTCCTTTTTGCTGTCTAAAATGCATTGATGTCTCTATTCATCCAAACCCTCAATAATTCCATTCGTCAATTCCATTCCATTCATCTCCATTATCTGGTGTTTCCACTTACTCCTTTCCACTTTATTCCTTTCACTTAAGTTTCCCAGACTGGATTCTGATCTCATCATTCAATTGCAACTATTCTGTAAAAGATTTTATTGTATAGGGTATTGCCAAATCTAATGACTTTTTCTCACCATGTTCTCTTTTTTTGGGTTTTTTTGTGACCTACCTTCCTGATTCTCTTAACCTGTCTTAGCCCTCAGTTTCATCCAGGCCATCCCTGCTAATGGAGGGACCTTCACATCTCTATTCTGAGCCTTTTTCTCATCTATACTATTTTACTTTGTGTTCAGTGATCATTTTTATACAGATGATTGTACAAGCTATCCAACCCTAACCTCTAGTCTCATATTTCCAGTTGTACATTGAACATCTTGAAATGGTTGTCCCATAGGCGTGTTTAACTCAGCTTGTCTAAACCAAACTCATTTTCTCCTCAAACCTTTCCTTCTCTAACTTTGGAGGATACCACCATCCTTGTAGGGTGTTACCCTCTACTCAGCTTTTCTCATGCTCTCCTCACAGCCAATAAGTTGTAAAACCTTAGACCTTCAAAACATTTCGTAGAAACATCACCATCTCTCCTGACGCTGCCCCCATATTGGTATAGGCCTTTTTCTCCTTGTTCCTAAACTGCTGCACTTTACCAAACTCTTGGGTCTCCCTGCCTCAGTTGTCTAGTCCACTTGTCTAGTCCATTGTCTAGTCCACTCATCTTTCAGATTGATCCTAAACTGTAGGTAATCCCCTATCGCCCCAAGTCTACACACAGGAGGCAGAAAGAGATCATCTGGGAAAAAATGTACAAGATCATATCAACATCCCATGACATGTTTTATGTCACTTTGGCACAAAGGAGTTTTGGTGATAAGCGTATCCACCTGTTTAGGCTTGTCACATCTTTGAATCTGGTTTACTTGGAACTCCACGATTTTAGAAAAATGTACAATACAAGTAAAAACCTGTCTAATGTAAGGTCTGAGCTATAAATTATAAAGGAATTAGTGCTGCTGCAACTTAAAAAGCACCCATTAAGCTATGCATTAATGAAAACAAATAAAGCACTAGGCAAGACACTAATTGTAAATTGCCTGTGGTTGGATTCCTGAATAATTAAAATTGCATCTGGAGGGAAAAAAGATTAACTGACAAGATTTTTCTGCCTGAGGAAGGAAAGATCAGAACTTTAAATTTTCAGGTCCAGTCACTGGATGCTATGGAAAGGTTGGTACCACATCTTGAAGTGCTAAACAGTGACTGGAAGAGAAACAGGGTTACTGGTAAGACTAGATGGCCAATCAAATGCCCTGATTAAAACATTCCATGCACGGATTCTCTGTTTTCAAGGAATCAGTAACAATATTTCATGGTAATCTTCTGATTCATAGGATCATAAGTATGAGTTGAAGGGATTGTAGAGGCCATTTCCTCCAACCTTGTAGGTGAAGGAACACCTACGGAGAGATGATGTGACTTGTCCAGTTGCACACATAGTATGAGGCAGCATTCCCGCCCAGGCTTTCTGACTCATTCACTATTTTTCCACCATGCTACCCTGAGGATCTCAGAGTGATAAGTAGAAATACCAATTTTTATAGAAGTGAAGATGAAATTCATCAATAGGATTTTTATATTTTTCCCAATACATAAGGACTACTATTTTTAAGAATGAATCTAGTCAACAATTATTTACGGAGTCTCTTCTTCACTTGATTTCCCATGTAGTTCAAGATTGTTGATTGCTAATAGCTCATTCTCCCTCAGAAGTATTCCTAGGCTGTGATGTAGATCTAGGTATTCTAAGTTCTGCCAACCACTCATATTGAGCCTATGAAATGATAGTGATATTTAGTTAATGTCTGCTATGTGCCTGAAAGTGTGCTAAGCACTTTACAAAGATTATCTCCTTTGATCTTCACTGCAATCCTGGAAGGGAGGCAAAAAAAGGTTAAATGACTTGCTATTGAGTGTCAGGTGTTTCTGACCAGTCCTGACACTATCCACTGTGCCACCCCCATTGTAAAGGAAGAAGGAGAACATTTGTATTTCAGTACTGTGAAGTTTAGCATTCGGTAAAGGGTCACCAATTCAACATCTGGTATAAATAACATTAAGGAATTAGGCCTGCTTTCCCTTCTGAGCACAAATGGTATAGATGGGACTTTCCCCAATCATGAATTTGATTTTTTAAAAGGGATTAGTGATGCTAAAAACATGTAAAAAAACATCCCTCCTGCTTCCCCTCACCATCACCTAAGAATAAAACAAGAAAAACAAAACCATTGCAACAAATATGCATAATCAAAGAGAATGAATTTACACATTGACCAAATCGAAGATGTAGAGTGAAAGTCAAGAAAACAATATACATAATTACTACAACAATGTAAACAGAAAAAAAAATCACGAATCAAAAGTGCATGTTGCAAAACGATAAAGAACAAAATGGTTCGTGAGAATGACAAGAAGCCTCCGCTCCTTTCCAGAGATGGGACCTAGTCCATGAGTGTGGTACGTTGCACATATTTTCAGACTTTTGATGTATTGATCAATTATGCTAATTTTTTCTTTTTTTAATCTTAAAAAATACTATTCTATGGGATGACTCTGGGAAGGGATGGGAAAGGATACTGGACAGAGTTGATGATGCAAAAAAAAACCTCATTATTTTTAAAAAGGAATCCATGATTCTTTCATGTGGGAACTCCCTTCATTGGCATAGACCACAACTTATCTAAAACTCAGTAGGTGGGTCTCTGAGTGTTTTTGTGGCTGAAAAGTTCATTACCCTGCAGCCAACCTTGCGAGAAGCCTTTCTTGAATTGGGCTTGGCTGATCTAAACCACTCTGAAATTTCTTGTTATTGCAGTCTTGTTTTGCCTTTGATATATTTCCCCTTACTTTCTCCCCATTTTCCCATACCCCTCTACCTTCTCATCAATTTATACATTATATTAGGACCTCTTTTTACTTTATTCCTGGCTTCAGTCTTTCTGTTAATTTTCCTACAAGACTTTCCTTAGGAAGATTTCTTTCCCTTCCCCTCTTTTTCTGTTACATTTGTTGTTTCAATATTGAGATGGCACACATGACAACGCACTCAGGCGTCTTTTTTTTTGCGTCTTTTTTTTTTTTTGTCCTGAGTGGTAATTTAATGGGTATGTGGAACTCCCAGGGAGGAAACTCCTACCACTGCAGGCCAGCAACTATTCTACCACTCAGTCATCTAAGAGAGTTGCCTAAGTTAAGTTACTTTCCCAGAATCATATAGTCAATATTGCAAGAGTTGGGATTTGAATTTATCTTCCTGATTAGATAGAAAGCTGGCCCTCTTATAAACTATAAACACATTGCCTCTTGCTGGATTAATAATAAATAGTTGACATTTACATAGTACTTTAAAGTGTGTAAAGTGCTTTTTTTTTTATGAATCTTAAAGTGCTTTATTTTTTTTATTTAACGTTTTACAATCATTTCCTTAAAGTTAAGATTTTATCCCCCCCACCCTTCCCTCAATACCCCCCTCCCTCCCCATGACAGCATACAATTCTGTTTAGGTTCTACATATACTTTCCTATTGAGCACATTTTCACTATATTCATGCTAGTAAAGTGCTTTTTAATAAATACTGTCATCATTTTGTATATGATGAAATTAGCTTAAAGAGTTTTAAGTGACTTGCCCATATTCTAATAGCTAGTGTTAAATAGTGTATCCTCACTCAGGTCTCTGCTGATTCAAAGTCCAGTGCTCTTTCTACTTCAAAATCAAATTTATCATTTGCAACATTGAATTTAAGTGAGTTGATTTCCCTTATAAAAATAAAGAAGTTAACCGAATAGATTAAAAAAACGGAACCCAACAATATGTTGTGTACTAAAACCTATGTAGTGTCAGAAAATGTACACATATTTAAATTGAAATAGGAATGGTGAACTAAAAGAATGAGTGGGCATGGATCCTCGGCTGTGTACAAAGCAAGGAGCAAGTTCAGAAGCAAGCAGCAGTGATGGGCTCAGATCCCAGGATCTATGTTCCAGCTCTCTACCAATCTGAAATCTGCAAAGAAAAACCATGGCAGGAATCCCAGACCAAAGAGAAGTCTATAGTTCTGTTACTTATAAGCACCAGAGTTTTTTGGGTGGCTCTTAAGAGACTGAAGTAGCAGCAGTTTACTGAAACTTCAAATGAACAAGCCCACAAACCTAAACCTAGAACAGAAACTTGCAGAATCCAGACCAGTGAGATGGTGATCAGATTTGCTCTGGAACAAGAAAGCACTGAAAGCTTGCAACTCCAACCTGGGCTGCCTCTGAGATCCTGAAATAATACTCAATATCCCCAGAAAGCAGCAATACAGCCAGCCCAGAAGTATACAGAGCCTGGCCCTACCATGAACTTCAAAGTCAAAAAACAGCTGGAAGAATGAGCAAAATGAATGAACAAAAATCCTACTGTGAAGAGCTACTCTGGTGCCTGGGATGCTGAAGGCACAAAGCCAGACAAAGAGAATGACTCTAAGATCTCCATGAGCCAAGCCTCCTAGAAAAATACAGCTTAGGTACAAGTGCAACTAGAATTCATGGAAGAGATGAAGCTTCAAAAGATTAAAAAACTAAAATAACTATAAATGAGAGTACTAGAGGAAACAATTGGAAAATAAATAAGAACCATGAAAGAAAGAACTAGAAAAGGAAGTAACAACCTTACACAAGAGATACAAAAGCTTGCCAAAGCAACAAATTCCATGAAAATGAGAATGGAGCAAATTGAAGCTAATTACTTCATAAGATAATTAAAAAATATTAAATTCAAAGACTAAAAAAATTGAAGAAAATTCAAGGTACTACAGAGCAAAAACAATTTACCTGGAAAAAAATATGAGAAAATTTAAGGATCATTAAACTACCTGAAAACTATTACCCCAAAAAAAGGTTAGATGTCATATTTCAAGAAATCATAAAAGAAAATAGACCAGATTTCTTGGAACTTAAGGGTAAAGTGAATACAGAAAGAGTCTGTGGGGTATTGACAAGCTTGATGTCTCTGCTTTTCCTTGTCCTGAGCTCAAAATCTGAGGAGGAAGGGGTCCTTGGATTTTCTTTGTGAAGACCCTAAGTCTGGTAATTTCCTGATTCCCATGATCACTAGATTATTGACCCTTGTGCTGAATGTCATCCGCAAGAGGGAGGCCCTTCAAAAAGGTTGGAGAGAGAGAAACTGCAAGAAACAAGACTTCCCTTAAAAACAAGGGCTCTGTCTGGGTTTCCCTTCCTTGACTTAATTGAAAATCTGCTTCATCACTCCCCTGCCCATAGGTGACTTCACAGGACAACCAATTCCTTCTAAACTTAAAGAAAAGATATCAAAACTATCCTTTGGGCCAATATCAGATTAATCTTCTTTGATTATGCTTTCCTTATGCCATTTCTTTGATTGAAAAAGTGTTGTGAGAGCTCATTGCCTGCAAGATTAGTCTAGATCCCTTAGTTTGTCATTCAAGACCTTCCAGAGTCTGATACTAAGCCTTCTTTCTCATACTCATTTTTCATTCCTCCCCAAGATGAACCCTTATGCCAACAGGTATTAGAAGAATCAAAGTTGGAGGGTCAACATAGTTTTGAGCTATGAGCTGCATAAACATGTTGGATGTTCAGTCATTGCTGTGAACTTATCAGTTTTTTCTATTACAGAATTTGTTCATGAGAACAAATATATGTGCATATTTGTGTATACACAGGAATATGTCAGTAATTTGATGGGTCCAAATTTCATCAGTTTGGCATCAGAATGGATCGCAGCCCATCCATTTCTTTCCATCTTGTACCATGATAAGTAACCATTTCTGGTAATGTTCACCTTAGAATAGGGGTAGGTCCCTGTATGATGAAATTCTAATTTGTGTCCAGAAAGAGAGAAGACACTGTTAAAGCCAAGATAGTGACAGAGGCCAGAAGAAGAGAAGCTGAGAAAAGGCTACAGAAGGCAATGAAGATAAGTAGTGGACAGAAGAACTGACTTGAACTGAGCCCAGCTGACTAGAGGTATACAGACTCTGCAACTGAGTTTGGGAGCTGATCCGATTGGATGAAATCTCTCATTGCAGGAGCTGATGCAAAAAAACATCTGTTTTTCTGAAGAGCTGGCTAAAAAAAGCTGTCTTGTCTCTATGGCCATATGAAGTTAGAGAGAGAGTAACTCCCTCAGAGAATTGCCTACATTTCCTTTTATTGTCTACTACAGCTGAGAGGAGAAATTCCTCACAGCCCAGAGAGCAGACCTGAATAGTTTTGGAGATCCAGGCTTAAGGGAACTGCTTTTCATGAAAGGTTAACACTGCTTCAGGACCCAGTCAAAGTAGCAGACCTGGGAAGTTCTACAAGTGCCAGGTTTAAGGCTGCTGTTTGCTAAAAGAGCTTAACACTGCTTTGGAGTCTAAGAATAATAGAGAAGTGGCTTCATCCAGCAGTAATCAGAGAGACCCAGAAGAGGAGGCTTATCCAACAAGTGATACATGCTATATTATTACTTAAAGAGATCCAGGGCAACCAGAACTCTGTGGTAGAGGGGTGGGGAGTTGTTCCATAGTTGTTCTTTGTGGGTAGGACAATTTGCATGCTTACTACCATATAACTTACATTTTTTTTTTCCCTCCCTCTCCCTCTACTTCCCCCTCCCTCCCTGAGATGGCATACAATGTTATGTAGGTTCTACACATATATTTCTATTAAATACATTTTCATCATAGTCATGTTGCATAGAAGAATTAAAATGAATGGGAGAAATCATAAAACAAACCAAAACGTAATACAAAAGAAAATGATCTGCTACATTCTGCAATTGAATTCCATAGTTCTTGCTCTGGATGACGAAAGACCTTTGCCTTAAAAGACCACTGGGAATTTTGCAATGCATCCTTGCATTGCAATGAAGTTCTAAGTCTACCAGAAAAAAATCCTTGCACACTATTGTTGTTGCTGTGTACAAAGTTCTCCTGGTTCTGATCCTTTCATTCAGCATCAGATCATATAAGTCTGTCCAGGCTTCTCTGAAGTCTTCCTCTTCATCATTTCTTATAGCACAATAGTATTCCATTACTTTCAATTTACTCACTTGAATATTCATTCCCCAATTGATGGGCATCCCCTTGATTTCCAGTTTCTGGCCACCACAAAGAGTGCTGCCATGAATATTTTTGTATGTGTGGGACCCTTTCCCATTTTTATGATCTCTTGGGGATACAGTCCTAGAAGTGATATTGCTGGGTCAAAGTGCATGCATATTTTTGTAGCCCTTTGGGCATAGTTCCAAATTGCTCTCCAGAATGGTTGGATCAGCTCACAGCTCCACTAGCAATGAATTAGTGTTCCACCTCTCCCACATCTTCTCCAACATTTATCATTTTCCTGTTTTGTCATGTTAGCCAATCTGATAGGTGTGATGTGGTACCTCAGAGTTGTTTTGATTTGCATCTCTCTAATCAATAGTGATGTAGAGTATTTTTTCATATGACTATAGATAGCTTTAATTTCTTTCTCTGAAAACTCCCTATTTATTTATCAATTGGGGAATGACTTATATTCTTGTAAATTTGACTCGGTTCTCTATATATTTTAGAAATGAGGCCTTTATCAGAGACACTGGTTATAAAACTTCTTTTCCCATTTTCTGCTTCCCTCCTAATCTTGGTTGCATTGGGCCTGTTTGTGCAAAAACTTTTCAATTTAATGTCATCAAAATTATCTGTTTTGCACTTCTAGTTTGGTCATAAATTTCAACAAACATTTCTTAAGCAGCTCACTTATCTTCTATTCTGTTGTATATGATGTTATTCTGAGAACGGGTTTATAGGCAGGCCCATGACACAAGATTAAGAACCCCTCCTCTACAAATCTACCCTTACTCTTTTACACCTTCTCAGCAAACTGTCAATATAAAGATGAGAATCCATACTTACAAAGCACTGTTTGGCAAGGGGCAGCTAGGAGGCACTGTGGCTAGAGCACTGGCCCTGGAGTCAGGAGGATGAGTTCAAATGTAACTTCAGACACTAAAGCATTTGCCTTAGTTTTACCCATCTGTAAAATGAGCTGGAGAAGGAAATGGCAAACCACTCCAGTATCTTTTCCCCAACTGGGGTCACGGAGAGTCAGACACCTCTGCAAGACTCAACAACTGGTTGGCAATGTACTTTCCTTACAATGACCCTTGGAGACCGTTAATCTAAGCATTTAGTCTCTATTTTATAAATGGAAAAAAAAACCGGGGTGGGGGAAAGGAATCTCTTTTACCTTCTGCTTTGAATTTATCTTCTGGGAAAAGTTTCTGTGAGATGATTTCAAGTGATTTCAAATATCCTTGTCTAGACATCAGACAAAACCCATGTTTCTCTTATCACTATGCAGATAAGTCTGTACTGGTCTCTCATTTAGAGTGACCTCTTACAATTCAACCATCTAATTCACCAACTATTTCTTGAACACCTACTGTGTGCTAGGTTCTTTGAAGAAAAACAAAGGTATGAAATTCTCCTCAGAGTGCATGAAGTGTATCTGAGAAGAGACAAATAGATAGGAAAAAAGACAAATAAAATATAGAATCCAGGGCTAGATTGTACTGGACAGACTATAAATGCTAGAAGTCCTGAAGATGACAGTGGGCTGATGTAGTTGGAGAAGGTTTCATTAAGAATATTCTATTGGTCAGCCAGACACAGCTTGGAGTAATGCAGAGGTTCCAAAACTTATTTGTCCTACTGCCCCCTTTCAAAAAAATTATTCAGCGCCACCCCCCAAACTACTATCTTTAACCCTTTAGTTTTTTTAAAATTTGCATCATTTCAAAAGATATAGAACATTTTTAAATGATGCATCTTAAATTTAATAGTTTATTTTAAATTTGTGATTTTTTTCCTGCATTGAAATTTTGGTGATGCATTATTGCATCATGTAACTGCATAGTATTGTATTGTTAACAAGTCATTACAGGCACATTTTCCTTGGGATGCATGCTGGCTTTTCCAACAATGCACAACATACTGGTCTGCCAACTTGCTTAAGACCTGTTGGTGTCCTTGATCTCTGATCAGTTAACACTTGCATATTTGGAGTTTATTTGGAAAATAATGTAATCACTATAACTTGAACTCTATTACACAACAGATGAACCGTGTACAAAAGGTTTTCAAAATTTTCTTTTCTTCTGTTCTTTCCTTATGTTACCATCATCCCCTTATTTTTAATAAACTGCTGTCCAGTTGCACCAGAGGCTATTACCACCTCTCCTTGGATCATGCGGAAGGAACATTATTGTCCACTTTGGAAACTTATGGAAATAGAGTGTTCCTGAAGTTAGCAAAACAGATCTAGCTTTTATTCTCACTATCAGGCAAATACTATTTCAAAGCCTGCCAGGTGGGGTAACAGATAGAGCTGTTCATTCATGGTCAGGAAGACTTGTGTTCTATTTTTGGCTCTGATACTAATTGTTCCTTGGCCTGTTTCAGTTTCCTCATCTGTGGAGTGGGTACAATAAAGATCAAGTGAGAACTACATAAAGTAGTTTTGCTGCAAAAACATACAGATCTATATAAATAGTAACCATTGGGGAGGATTAAAATAAGAACATCTACTTCACAGGGTTGTCTTGAGTCTCAAATGAGATCTAAGAGATGCAAAATGTTTTATCAATATACACTACCATAGTTTCTGGAAAGGTCATGCCCATCAATTGCCCTAAGGCTTCTCTTAGGAAGATCCAAACACCATTTCCTGGATACCACTCTCTAGTATGAGTTGATACATTAGAATGTAATTTATTTGAGAGCTGAATCTGTCTTACTTTTGTATTTGTATCTTCAGTGCTAAGCTTAGTAGTGAGCATATATGCTTATTAATATGTTCTTTTTCATGGAAAAAAAAGCCTAATAACCAAAGCGTTTTTTCGGGCCTTTAAAGGGAATATAGAAGTCCATAGATTGCTCACCAATAGGTCCCTGCCCAAACTCCACTTAATGGCTGTTTTCTGGACCCTCCTGGGTTTCAGAGTAATAATCCATAGTAACTGTTGCTCTTTCCCTCCCAGCTTGGTTTACTTATTTTTTCTTTTGCTCATTAAAGGGACCATTGCCTAATTACTTCTTAGAGAGGCTTTATGCACTGTATGGCCTAATCTTACTCTAAGTGAGCACCTGAATAGGTCAAGGCCACCCACTGCATCCTGGGCTTTCTCCAGTCATCCATCCTGATGCATGTCTGGTTACTGGATCCAGATGGCTCAGGAGGGGAAAGTGAGGCTGGTGACCTTGCACAACCTTCCCTCACTCAAAACAAAGTCCCGTTCAAGTCGTGTCATCATTTTTCCGATGGCATGGTCTTCTTCAAAAACGAAGGATAAACACAGACACAAATGTGTGAGCTGCTATTATTACTATTATTTAATGTGAAAGCAGGTTTAATTGAGCATTTTTCTTTTTGCTTCTTCCGCCTAATGGGTTTATTCTAATAATCTCTGCTTCCTGGCGCAAAGGAGCACAGAGATAAGTAGAGCCGGAGGATTCCGACTTCCTTGACTTCCTCGCGGTGGCGGTTTAGGACTGGGGCGGGGCGGATTGAAGAGGAACTCAGAGTTGCAGCCTGGACTCGACTTTTCACACAGCGATCACTCAGCCCAGCTAGCTGGACCTAAGGACCTCACTGCCAAGACTCGAAAGTCATGAAAACCTCGAAATTCAGGGAGAACTTCTGGGTAAGGAAGCGGGAGCGGTGGGGGATGGGGTGCAGTGGGCTAGAATTAGGACAGGGAGCCGGTACACCAGGGGTGAGCTGGAAAAGGAGCCCGCTCCCCTGCAGTTCCAAGGCGGGAGGAATGAAAGATTCTGGGAGGGAGAACCAGCTCCTGGAATCCTGCGGCGGCAGAGGCTATGGGACCTGAACAGCGCGGGAGGAGAGCACATTAGAGGACCTCGGGGTTTCTGCACTCAAAGGACAGGCTGACAGGTGGTACGGAGGCGAACCAATACTTGGACCTGGCTGGTTGGTGGTTTATTCCGACTAGCACTGGGCGAGCGAGAGAGGGCACTTTCCTGGGTTTGGCATTCTCACCTGTCCGCCCCGTCTTCAGGAACCTTCTCAAATGGTAAACGGGGCGAATCCCGATGGTCTTCTGGGAAGGAAAAGGCGGGGACCTTTTGCGGAATTTCATTGCCAACAATAAGCATTGTTATTCGTTCTCTTTTTCCTTCCTTTTTCTTTTCACTTCGAACCTCCCACGCCCTCCCCTCTTCTCTCCCCACTCCCTCCCGTTCTGTCAAGCTAGAAGGGCTCTCCTCACTCAGGGACAGGACACTCTGAGACCCGTCGGGTCTGAAGCCATCTCTCAGAAGGATAGAGTGGGGGAAAAAAGTATTTTCAGCAAGGACTATATGAATATCTAGAAGAAATGAAGCAAGAGATTTTAAAAAATAAACTTTTCAGTTTTCTGGAAATGATAATAGCATCTAATATTTGTAAAGAGTTAACGCAATCTGGCCTGTCATAGCTACAAACTATACATTTTCTTTCTTCCTCCTTCCCTCTCTTTCCTTTCTTCTTTCCTTCATTCCCTCCATTCCTCCCTCCCCTCTCTCCCTTCTTCCATCTTTCTCTTTCTCCCTCCCTTCTGTCCTTCCTTCCTTCCTCCCCTCCTTTCCTCACTTAAGAACTGCACTAGAAAAGTGCACACACACCTGCTGCCCTGAAGTATCTGCCCTTGTAGCCTGCCATGAAACCCAACCATTAGATTAATTTCTTTGATTCTTAATGTTTTTTAGGCAGGAGGAGGTGTCTTCCAGAGTTCCCTAATAAAATACAAACATGTCTGAGAGCTATGACATCTTCAGCCATTACTAAGGGTGCCACAGGATTATATTACTGAATATTTTACCAACACAGTTCTATGCCTATTCATCCAGTGACCAGGAGAGATCGCCTCTAGAGGAGGAAACTTAATAGCTTAATGGAAGGAAACAGAAGGATGGTGGAAACAAATATTTCAAGATCTATACATTATTATCATTAGGTTTATATTTCACAATTCTTCAAGCTACAGAATACAAGGAGAAATAGGAAAAGTCCTCTTTGGGTCAGTGCCAATTTACAGTTTCAGCTCATCAAGGAAGCTATGCTCTTATCAGCTTTTGTTGCAGAAGGTGACTAGTAACACGCATTTTCAAATGTATCTTTCCCCAAAAGTTTTCCCAATCTCTGATATTTTATTTGTTGTAGCAAAGAATTCCAACAAACATTTGGTAAGTACTCACCATACTCAAGATAACCCTCTAAAGAAGAAAGCTTTCTTCAGAAGCTGGTCAGCACCGTTTGGTATTTACCATCCCCAACTGCAAAGGATAGATTAAAGGCATCTGTCAGAATTTCTATTTAGTTTTTGGCCTTTAGTTTACACTGTCTTCCCATGGGGATGGAACTGAACATGCTAGGGATGGTGACTTCTGTCTGCCCCCCAGTGAGGTCCACACCAGCCAAACTTTAGAGCTCAGAGTAAGGTTCAGGAGAGTAGGGCAAAGAGAACATGACAAGAACTTCATCTCCACCTGCTTTGGGATGGATGCATGTTTTGTAGTGGACCACTTTCCTTACAATCATGGGAAATGCAAGTATTATTGTGAACGTGGAATGCACATTGAAAACTGAGGCTCAGAGAATCTAGAAGTGACTTATTCACAGTTTACAAGCTATAATGTCTCATAGTTG
This sequence comes from Bettongia penicillata ogilbyi, assembly GCA_023548195.1. Classification (NCBI taxonomy): domain Eukaryota; kingdom Metazoa; phylum Chordata; class Mammalia; order Diprotodontia; family Potoroidae; genus Bettongia; species Bettongia penicillata. The sequence continues at coordinate 5,742,856 of JAJHZJ010000158.1, forward strand.
AGGACTATAAGAAAATTCATCCATTTTGAGAGGCAGGCTGGCATAGTGCTTAGGTGAGCATCATCTGTAAAAATAAAAGCATTATTCTTGTCTCTAAGGTCCCTTCTAATTCTAAATCTGTGATCATAAATTCCTTCTGGGGTAAGTTCTACAGTTAGACAAGTGTTATTATCTCTGTATGTCTCCAAGCATTCCACTTGAATACATAGTAGGAAGTATGTAGGGTTGATGTGTTAAAGATTAATCTTTGACTTCCCCTATTTTCCATCTTTTGCTTTAGTCTCACAGTTTCCCTAGGACTTTGGAAGCCACACCCAGAACACTGTACTAGATACTGGTCCGATTTAGTGGAAATGAACTAGTGTAAATAGGATGGCCTAGACTGAAAATGACAAGAAATAAGATCTTTTTGTGGGGATGAATTGTAAAGCAGGAAACATATACTCATTGAGCAAACCCAATATTATGAAATCTCAGAAAAAAACTGTTAAATGGTGTATGTATTTACTTTCTAAAAGAATTTGCTGATGGGTTCTTTTAAGTTCTCTGTGCACCTGAAAGATTTGTTTACAAATAATATGATTGATATGTTAGTTTTGAGTTACATGGTTATGACAGACACTAAGGCCCATGAGGGTTTCCAGAGTTATCCAATGTGTGGGGATATTTTGCTCCTTCTGATCCTCATCTTGCCTTGCTTTTATCTCAGTTCTTTCATCAAGATTTTAGAACCTTCTTCTCTGCAGCACCTAACACACAATATCTTCTCTGATTTTCTTCCTTTTCAAATCTCAACTGAAAATAGAATACTGTCCCCTTTCTGCACTTCTTGGGAGACTTTCCCTATGTAACACTATGGTAGCTGAGGGATGTCCTTCACACAGAGCACAAATTTAGCTTCAGCTCAAATTCTAAAAGCTACATCCTAAAGTGGATTTCTCTCTTCTCCAAGGACACTGTAATAACTGAGACAAAAAAAAAAATTGGAACAAATCTCTACTAAGTCTCATTTCCTTGAAAAATGGTGGACAAGAATCTTTACTAACAAAGGTGAAAACACAAAGTAGAGGAGCAGGTGATAGACCAATAGAAACAGTAACCAACAAATATGTATTGAGCCTATGATGGTGCTGGAAAAATTAGTAAGTATGGAGTTAGAGATGTAAATTAGTGTGGTGGTCACATCCCAGCTCTGCCATTTACTGTGGGTGACCTTGGGCAAGTTACTTAAGCACTATGGTCCTCAATTTCCTCATCTGTAAAATTGAACTCAATGACTTCTAAGTCTGCCAGTGTGCCTCACTTTTAAAAGTACTAAGTACCATTCTCTGGAAGTGACTCAGTTTGTCTCTTACCCTCCCTCAATGCTTTCCCTCCCTCTCCTAATAAAAATAACTCATTTATATAGAGCTTTAGGATTTGAAAAGCACTTGTCATACGGTTTCTCATTTTTTCTTTAAAATGAAGCATTTAAAGCAGGGAATGAATCCAGTAAATGACAAGACCATCACTCTCTTTTGTGATATACTCTCTATCCAATGGAGCTCCATTAGAATGGATGTGGGGAGAGACTGTCTTTGTATTCCCAGTACATGGTGGGTACCTTTCTTCTAGCTACCTTTTACTTCTTCAACAGATACTCCTTGGCTAACTCCATGCCTTTAGCTATTGAATTTATTCCAGCCAGATCATGGATTCTTGGATGTGACTGTTGTGTCTCTAATGGGTGCTGCCAAGATATCGAGGTCTTTTCATCTTCACAGAAGCATTGTGAATGGTGGAAAGAGCCCTGGACTGGGCATAAAGCAACCACCATTTATTTATTAAACAGCTTCCATGGTGCTGAGCACGAGAGATACAAAGACAAAAATGAAACAGTTCCTCCCTCGAAGAGCTTACATTGTATCGGGAGAAACAACATGTGCACATGTGAGTGGATACAAAATTCATACAAAGTGAATGCAGTTTTCAGGATGGGAACGGGAAGGCAGAGGAGGGAGGGAGCATAGGAGGTGACAGTATTTGAGCTGAGTTTTGGAGAAAGTGAAGGATTCTAAATAGCAGGGACAAGGAGGGAATGCCTTATGGGTATGAGTGAGGAAGAATAGGAAGGCCAATTTGGCTGGAATACAGGTGGAATGGGTGAAGAGCAGTAATATGTAATGTCCTGGAAATGTAGACTGGGATTAGGTCATGAAAGGCTTTCAGTGCCCATTAGAGGAGTTTGTATTATATTGGAGGGGAGAGGGACCACTGGAGCTCACTGAACAGAGCAACATGGTCAGATCAGGCCATTTTCAACTGGAAAATAAGATATACAGGCAATGGGGTATAGAAATCTATCTTGCCCTACAGGAAAATAGAAGGAAAGGGGATAAGAGAAGGGATGGAGGGTTGATAGAAGGGAAGGCAGATTGGGGGAAAGGATAATTAGAATGCATGCTGTATTGAGGTGGGAGAGGGATGGGGAAAAGCAGAACTCAATCTTGTGCAAGTGAATGCTGAAAACTAAAAATAAATTAGTTTTTAAAAAAGGGATAGGCCATTTTGACATCTTCTTGGAGGGTGGATTGGAAAGAGGAGAGGTTTGGGGGAGGGAAACCAACTGGGAGACTGTTATAGTAGTCCAGGTGAGATGTCATGAATTCTGTGTCTCTCTTTCCTCATATGTAAAATAGGGCTACTGATACTTCCACTATTTCACAGCATTGTTGTGAGGAAAGCATAAACTTTAAAGTGCTAAGTACCAGTAAAGTGTCATTATTATATGACTTTTTATTAGGTAGGTTTCTCTTTGTCACATCACCTCTGTCTCAGTATCCATAACTGTAAAATGGGGACAGCAAGGGCACCTTAGTCACAAGGTTGTTGTGAAGATCAAATGAGATCCTATTTATAAAGTGTTTGCTTAGCACAGTGCCTGGCTGTGTAGTAAGTGCTTAATAGATTCTTGTCTCCTTCCTCTTTGTTTCTGTCTTCCTCATTAGACTGTAAAATCTCCCCATGCGAGTGACCAAGTGCTCCATTTCCCCTATGGCTTTCTACCTCAGTGAGGCTGGTTCTGTTCTCTTTTGAGTGAGCTGCTCTTTAAACAGGAGCCTGTAGATAGTGTGGGTCAAGATGATGAAGTCAGTTTTGGGGAGCCCCCAGTTTCCCATTTTTCTTCCTTCTACATCCCACTGATGTTCTTCCCCTTTCTTTGGGCACACAGTGCCTTTGTGTTCTCTTTCCCCACCCTTCCTTTTCTCAGGAACTGTTGCTCCCAATTAAGCAATTCATACTTAAACTTTGTAAGAAGGTCCTCTTCTAAGCCTTGATCTGGTGCCCACTATGGTAGGTCCTGTCAGACTTCTTCCCATTAAAGGAATTCCAGGCTTCATTTAGTAGGTACAAGAAGCATTTTGTGCAAAGAAGAGGGAGAATCCTTGAAATCATTATATAAATAACTGCCACCTTTTTAAAGTAATATGTTCAGGTTTCACCAGGAGACTTTGGAAATAACCAAGTATTCCCAACACTGTCAAATAGGTAAACTCCAGAATGGGAAGGAAGGCACAGGGAGCAGGCAGGCAAGCTGGTTTCTACATGATGAAAAGATCTCAAGCTTTTTGATTTAGAGGCAGTTCCTTTCTTAACTCAGCAAGCAGCTGAATAAGTCTCCTAAAGACTTCCTCCCTGACTTTTTCTGGTTCTGGTTCTTCTGGCTGTAGAAAACTCGATATCTCCTCCCTATTTGAATGTCTGTTGCTATAGCCAGTCGACGTGCTCATCCTCTCTCCTTTGACATTCTCAAATTTGAATAATCCCATGGACCCTTGGCAAAAGGTCATAAGATCAGATACAGTGCTGGAAGAGACTGTAATTTTATGATCAAAATGATCTGTTCTACATTTTGTAATGCTATCTATTGTTTGGTCATGAATTCTTCCCCTCTTCATAGATCTGACAGGTAGAATGTTCCTTGCTCTTCTAATCTGAGTGCTTCATGTAGTTTCCTTCCTTATTTCTTTTAATTAGGTATAGTTTTGCTTTTATTTTGTCTAAGATAATGATTGCTACCCCTGCTTTTTGTTTTCAATTTCAGCTGAAGCATAATAGATTCTACTCCAGTCCCTTACCTTTACTCTGAGTGTGTCTTTCTGCTTCACGGGTGTTTCTTCTAAGTAACATTGTAGGATTTTGGTTTTTGATACATTCTGCTATCTGCTTCAGTTATATGGGAGAATTTATCCCATTCACATTCACAATTATGATTACCATCTGTGTGTTTTCTTCTATTCTGTTCTTCCTCCTGTGTTTTCTCCCTCCTTTTACCTTTTCCCACCTCTCCAGTGCTTTGCTTCTGTCTACCACGTCCCCTGATCGGCTTTCCCTTCTGTCAGTCCCCATTCCCCACCCTTTTTATTTAATCCCTTCCCCTCCTACTTCTCTGTCAGGTAAGATAGATTTCTATTTTCAACTGGTTGTGTATATTATTCCCTCTTTGAGCCAATACTGCTGAGAGTAAGGTTCGTGCTGCCCATTGCCCACTCTCCCGTCTTCCCCTCACTGTAACAGGTCTTTCTTGCCTTTTCATGTGAGATAGTTTACCCCATTCCATCTCTCTTCTTTCTTCTCTCTTTGTACTCCTCTTTCTCATCCCTTAATTATTTTTGTGTCATTCCCTCAAATTCACCTTCTGTGTGAATTTACCCTCTGTCTGTATATTTTTTCTGTCTGTATTGTTAGTGATACAATTTTTAAGAGTTACAAGTATCATTTTTCCATGTAAGGATGTAAACAATTTAGCTCTATTGAATCCCTTGTGTTTTCTTTCCCCTTTTTACTTGTTTATGCTTCTCTTGGATCTTGATATGGGAGGTCAAATTTTTGGTTTAGTTCAGGTCTTCTCCTTACGAAGGCTTGAAATCCTTCTATTTCATTGAATGATCATTTTTCCCCTTGATGTATGAGGCTTAGTTTTGCTGGGTAAGTGATTCTTGGTTCTAGTTCTAGCTCCTTTGACCTCCAGAATATCATGTTCCATGATCCTTTAATGTTGCAGCTGCCAAGTCCTGTGTGATCCTGATTGTGACCCCAATATTTGAACTGTTTCTTTCTGGCCACTTGTGTTTTTTCCTTGACCTGATAGTTCTGAAATTTGACTAAATTTGGGGGTTTTATTTTGGAATTTCTTTCCTGAGGTGACTGGTAAATTCTTTCAATGTCTGTTTTGCCCTTTGGTTCCAAGACAACAGGGCAGTTTTCCTTGGTAATTTCTTGAAAGAAGCTGTCCAGGTCGTCCTTTTGATTGTATCTTTCAGGTAGTCCAGTGATTCTGATATTGCCTCTCCTGGATTTGTTTTCCAGGGCAGTTGTTTCTCCCATGAGGTATTTTACATTTTCTTTCATTATTTTTCATTCTTTTGAATTTGTTTAATTGTTTCATGATGTCTCATAGAGTCATTTACTTCCACTTGCCTCATTCTAGCTGTTAAGGTATTGTTTTCCTCAATTAGTTTTTGTACTTTCATTTCTGTTTGACCAATTGTACTCTTTAAGGAGTTGTTTTCTTTAGTGGAGTTTTGTATTTCCTTTTCCATTTGGCCAATTCTCCTTTTTAAACAGCTTTCCAAGCTATTGACTCTTTTCTTCATAATTCTCTTACATCATTCTCATTTATTTCCCCAGTTTTTCTACTACCTCTAATATATTTTTTAAGCTCCTTTTTGAGCTCTTTATGAATTTTTTCTGAACATCCATTTTTCTTTGGAGTTTTGCTCATAGTTGTTTTGGACACTGTTGTCATTTTCTGAGTTTGTGTTTTGTTTGGTCTTCCCTGGCACCATTATAACTTTCTATAATTAGGTTCTTTTTTTGTTGTTTTTTGCTTTTTTTGCCTTTTCGTTTTCTTTAAAATTTGAACTCTGCTCCCAGAGTGGAAGTGGTACTGTCTTTGACTTCTTGTGTGAGTGACTGCAGATCTTGGCTGTTTACATGGTGCTGCACTAATGTTGTCCTGAAACCCACTGGACACACTCATGTCTGGTGATGTGCTGAGGAAGAGACTTTAGAAAACATTTGCTCCTCATTTTACGGAAGAAATAGAGGCCCGAGAAGTTTAAGTAACCTGTCCAAGATCATACATGTAGTAAGCCTCAGAAGTGAGATCTAAACTCAGATATTCTGATTCCAAATCCTAATGAGGCTTTCATTCTTGGAAAGAATAACACAAATTTATTTGCACTTGATGATGATGATGATACTCTCTCAAGTTTGTCCAGGGCATTAGGAACTTTAATACATTTTCTTATTTGGTCCTTAAGCCTATGGGATAATAAGTAGGGAAGATATTATTATTTCTCTTTAACCATTTTTAAAAAATTTATTTATTTTTAGTTTTCAACATTCACTTTCATAAGATTTTGAGTTTCAGATATCCCCCCTTGCCCTCTCCTCCCTCCTTCCTAAGATGCTGTGCAATCTGCCATAGGCTTTGCTTATGCATTCATATTAAACATATTTTCACATTAGTCGTGAATGTAATGTAATGTAATGTAAAGACGAATTAGAACTAAAGAAGAAACAAAACAAAACAACAAAAGAAAAGGAGAGCAAATAGTATGCTTCTATCCGCATTCAGATTTCAAAATTCTTTTTCTGGATGTGGATAGCATTTTCCATCATGAGTCTTTTGGAGCTGTCTTAGATCCTTGCATTGCTGAGAAGAACTGAGTTTATCAAAGCCAGTCATTGCACAATGTGACCATTGCTGTGTATAATGTCTTCTTGGTTCTGCTCACTTCACTCAGTATCAGTTCATATAAGTCTTTATAGTTTTTTCAGAAATCTGACTGTTCCTTATTTCTTGTAGCACAATAGTATTCCCTTACATTCATAAACTACAACTTGTTCAGCCATTTCTCAATTGATAGGCATCCCCTTAATTTCCAATTCTTTGCCACCACAAAAAGTGCTGTCTTAAGTATTTTGGATGTGTGTCCTTTTCCTATTTTTATGATCTCTTTGGGATGTAGACCTAGAAGTGATGTTGCTGGGTCAAAGATTATGCATAGTTTTACATCCCTTTGGGCAGAGTTCCCAGTTGCTTCCCAGAATGGTTGGATCAGTTCACAATTCCACTAACAATGTATTAAGTGCTCCAATTTTCCCACATCTTCTTCAGTATTTATCATTTTCCTGTTTTGTCATAATAGCCAATCTGATGGGTGTGATGTGACATCTCAGAGTTGTTTTGATTTGCGTTTCTCTAATCAATAGTGATTTGGAGCATTTTTTCATATGACTATAGATATCTTTAATTCCTTCCTCTGAAAACTGCCTGTTCATATCCTTTGACCATTTATCAATTGGGGAATGACTTGTATTCCTATAAATTTGACTCAGTTCTCTATATACTTTGAAAATGAGACCTTTATCAAAGACACTGGTTGTAAAAATTCTTTCCCCATTTTTGGCTTCCCTCCTAATCTTGGTTGCATTGGTTGCGTGCAAATACTTTCCAATTTAATGTAATCAAAATTGTCCATTTTGCATTTCATGATGTTCTCTCTTTTTTGGTCATAAATTCTCCCATTCTCCATAAATATGATAGATAAACTATTCCTTTTTCTTCCAGTTTGCTTATTTTCTCTTTCACTATTGAGGAAACAAGGTTCGCAGGTTAGGTGATTTCCATAATTATAGAGCTAGAAAGTGATGGGGCTGATATTAAAACTTGGTTCATCTAACTCCTGGTTCAATGCTCTTACTCTCCTCACTCACCTCCTTAGTTACTTATATGATCTGATTTCCTTAGACCAGGGGTTTCCAAACTTTTTGATCATGCACTCCCCATTCCTGATGTTGTGAAAACCTGGATGACAGGAAGAATGGTGGTGCCCTCTACAGTAACAGGGAAATATGGGAGATAGGTAGGTTTTGTGGAAAGACAATATAATTATAACTGTCTCCACATGACAAGTCATCTGTGGCTGTTCATTCTAGTACTGGGGAGTCCACCAACAAAGCTAACACTAGTACAGGTAATTTCTGCTCCTATCTCCTTCCCATCCCTTTCCCTCTATTCCCCACAGTATATGATCAAAGAGCAGAGACAGGATATGTTTAATCTTCAAGATTCTGCAGAAGAGAAAGAACAGAGGGCTCTCCTGAAAAAGACTCAAAGTAGAGTAGTCAGAAACTCTGAGGTGGTGAGAAATGTGAAACAAGGACCTTGGAAGTCTTGGGCAGTGGTAGTGAGTAGCAACTATGAACAGGTTGATGTCAAGCACCAAATCTGTCTCAGACCAGGACAGCTTAGGCCCAGGAACCTTGACATCCCTTCTAATCTGTTTCAGGATGCCATGGAAATCCTTTAATATCCAAAGTTCTAAACCTCAAAGATCCTGGGAGGGTCTAACTTGGGAGATGGAGGTTGTCTCAAGAATCATGGGGACCTAGGGCAAGATCAAGCAATGTGAACCACCTCACCCAAAAATGTAGCAAACAGAAAAGTCTGGTTCTGGCACAAAGACCCAATGCAAGAAATTAAGTTAGAAAGTAAGCATACTAAAGAGGATGCCAACTCATATTATGAATCTATATTTATAATAATATATTAGTTATTAATAAAATATATTAATTATTAATAATAAATCTAAAGACCCTCCCTCCCTAAGAACCACTGATTAACAATAATTATAACTGTTCAAAGGAAAAAGTGAATTATCAACAAGGGCAAACATGGATAGCTAGAAGGAATGATCCAAGAGCCTCCCCTTTCTCTCTTTATTTTCTTCTGTAAAATCCTTATGTCTTCTTTAAAAAAAGAAAGAAAGAAATGACTCAAGAGATTAAAAAATAAAATAAAAGTTCTTGAGGAAAGAATTAAAAAAGAGGATAAATAACTTAAAAGAGAAAGTGGTCTGATCTGGTTGTTCTTCTCAGCTTTGTCATCTTAAAAGCCTTTTCAACCCCTATTAAGCATGTGGGAGATTTGAAATGTTAGCATTCTTATTAGATTGGTATTTCTATTGCCATTAATATTGAAAATAGATCATTAGAGGAATCCTGACACATATATTCTAATTCAATTTTTTTATTGTCCTTCTGCCAGTTTCATCTTTGAATGATTTGAGAATGATGTGACCAATTAGGTCTCATATTAAGCTTTTTATAAACTTATTTTTGCTTCCATTGCTTTTTGCCGTTTTTTGAAATAATACTGGTCATAATCTTCTGCCATCCTCCTATGTATTATTTTGTAAATGTGTTTTTATTTTAAATAGTATTGTCCTTGGTTGCCACGTTTCTCCATTTGATAAGTGCTGGTTATGTGTTTTTTTTTCTGCTTCCTTGAGGTGACTGTGTTATTCAAGTTAAATTTTTACAGAAAATTGTAATTATTTTGTACTGAAACTCTAAATTCATTGGCATGAGGAAATTCAAATGAGGAAGCTCCCTCTACCAATTTGTATTGGCACCTAGTCTGTAACTTAGAGTCTTTTACAGTTGTCTGAGGCACTGAGAAGTTAAGTGACTTGATGAGAGCCACTCAGCCAATATGTATCAGAGGCAAGACCTGACCCCAGGTTTTCCTGTCTTTAATATTGTCTCTCAGCTCTACAATGTTATCTTTCAGTAAACAGTAATGATCAAGAGAAATTAGAGGCAGCTAGGTGCACTGCAGACAGAGTGCTCAGTTGCAGACATGTACTAGGTGTTTGACTTTGGGCAAGTTACTTAACCTCTGTCTGCCTCATTTTTTTTCCACTGTAAAATGGGAATTATAATTGTACCTACCTCTCAGGGTTGTTATAAAGATCTAATGAAATAATATTTGTAAAGTGCTTACCACAGTGAAACATAGTACATACTTAATAATTGCTTATTCTCTCCCCACCCCCTAATAATTTGATCTTTTTACTTCCTTTTTTTTTTGGAGGGAATGTTGATGAGTTATTTGAATATGCCACGGAAATGTTGCAAATACTTGCAGTATCTTCTTCCTCTTCCTTATTCTTCAAGTTTAATGTTTACTTTGACCTTTAACTAATTAGTGCCTTGATCTCATGAATAGTTGATTCTGATATGATCCTTATATCAGTAACCAGTCATTTGTATTTGTGATACAATCAATCTCATTTTGAGTGTTCTCTATGGCCAGGACCTTCCAGCTCTTTTCTGGAAGAAAGTATTTCTGATACATGATCGTAAAACCTTCGAATTGACTGTAAGACTTTGACTTTTTTGTTTTTTAAATCTAAGTTTTATTTTCCAACATATTTTTCACTTCATGCCCTGTGGCCATGTTTATTATGAAGTAACCACACTTTGGAGTATGTGGACTTGGTTTAAGGTATCTTGCCAGTTTTTTTTTTTTAAATGTCTCTGCCTCTTTATCCTTTGCAATAGTGTTGGAATGCAAGTTGTTACCCCCTTTCCAGTGCTCAGCATGAATACTGCATGACAAGGTGATCAATTGTCCCATGAGATGGTGTTTCTTATTCCTTTTTGGTAAACAATTTCTCTATCAATTTCTGTATTTGCCTCTACAGTGAAGATTTGTGATCCATCCTTCCACTTAGTTCAAATACCCCTTTGACTTCTGATTTCATTTAAAGCAAAAATTTCACGATTGATACTGTTCAGTTCTTCCAATAACAAATTGATTTGTTGGCTACTGGACAAAGGTCTTCCATTCTGAGTACTTCCAGTTATATTTATAGATAGTCTAAAAACTATGATACTTCATGTCCACTACCCCTTTTTCTGCCACTGCCATTGTTCCTCCAAAAGTTTTTGAGGTCTATGTGGGAATGAGTCATTTTTGTTGATTTTTTATATCTTGGGTTGCCATGTCCAAATAATTTAAGCCTTGCCCTGCCCCCTCCCAGTGCCACTCTATAGATGAGATTCTCAGTACTTGACTGTTTATGAATTTGGTTAGCAGATTTTGTCTATTATCACCAAGACACTATTTGAAACTTCTCTAGCATGATAGAATCTGCCAAAGTTAATACCTGAATGGCGTAGCTTTTCAGAACCCAGAGTCATCTCCATTTCATAATGAGGTAGGCAGGTAGGACTTCATAAAAAAAAGCTTAGAAATAATCTAGAGAATGTATGAATTACTTTAAATTTTTCAACTTTATTTATAAATCTATTTGATCTCAATATCTTAAAATTAGTATCTTAAAAATTATTGAAATATTTTGGTTTTTTTGTCAAATGAATTTCTTAATATATCTCACCCCAAACCTCTACACTTCAAGCCATCCCTTTCAACAATGAATTATTTGAAAAGAGACGGAGAGAGCACTTCTGAAAATTAACCAACACATCAATTTATACATTGTTGTTATGTGAAATGTTGGATGTCCGTAGTCCTACACCTCTGCAAAGAAGAATGGGAATGTACATTTTCTCACCTCTTCCATAGAGGCAAATTTTGTCATTATAATTACACACTGTTCAGTTTGGGGGCTTTTCCCCTTGTTCTTTCTTTTTTTTCCTCATGAATTTATTTATTTTATTTTTAGTTCTAAATTTTCTTCCTCCCATTATTCAATCCTTACAGACACCTTGTGAGGTATGTAGTGAAGACAGTATTATTCCCATGCTCCAGATGAGGAAACTGAGACTCAGTTTGATGACAAATCTGAGTCATAGAACTAAGATTTGATCCCATACTCTATTACACCACTCATCCCAGTGCTCTTTCATCTCTATGCCATGCTTCCTTTCAAAGCAATTAAGGATTGTGAATATACATTGTGAATATACAAGTACAATAGGATTTCAAGGAAGGATATGATCATTGGGTGATAGAGAAGTGGGTAAATATTTTCTGATAGCCTTTCCATTTTAGGTTCTGAGGAACTCAAGGACCAGCTGGATTAATAAGTGAATTCTATTCAGAGAGCAACTAATTCCAGGATTACATAAATTATTTGCAAAAATAGCAAAAAAACAATATCTTACTTTATCTCTTCTATGACATTTGTATAGTCTTAATATGGTATACCAGGGAGAATCAAAACTGAAAAAAGAAAACTATAAACCAATATCTCTAATGAATATAGATGAAAACATTTTTAATGACATTTTCACAAAGAAGTTAAAACAGCCTATCACAGATTGTACACTATGACCAAATTGACTTTAATATCAAGAATATAGGATTGATTTAATATTAAGAAAACTAGAAACTGAATGAAGTTAATAACAAAATTCACAAAAATAATGATTGATTATATCAATAGATTTAGAAAGAGCTAAATAAAATATAATAGCAATTTGTTTTTTAATTGAAAACATAGGAACAAATGGACTGTTTCAATTGGTAAGATTTTTTTTAAACCAAGAATGAAAGACACTGTTGTGGAGTGTTCAAGCACTGACCTTGGAGTCAGGAAAGATCTAGGTTGGAATCTCAGCTCTAACAATGATCTTGGAGATTAAATGCAAGAATGTTTGACCTAGAGAAGAGAATCTTTTTCTTTAATCTTTTCTTTAAAATGGGTTGAGGAGGCAGGGGTAGATAAAGCCACAATAATTGTCTTCAAGCCTTTGGGGATTAGTTACATGAAAGGGGTTTGGATTATTTTACTTGACCCAGAATGTAGAATTAGGAGCAGGGGAATTTGGTTTTGATATATGGAAAAACTTGTTAATGATTAAATTTACTTGTCTAGGCTACCTCAGAAGGTGGTAAGCTCCTCTTCACTAAAAATTTTTAAGCCCCAGGTGGACAGCTACATATTAAGAATATCATAGAGGAGATTCTTGTTCAGAAATAGGTTAAGTTAGATGGACATAGAGATTCCCTTCCAATTCTATGATTCTGTAAATGATAATTCCCAAACTTTCCAGTTAATTTATTTGCTGGACAAAGCACCCTACAATATACATGATACTTGCAGAAAGGTTTTATGTGACTTTTAGCTGAGTGTTTTTTTTAATCATTCCTTTGGAGTTTCCTAACCTGCTTAGATCATTGACCCTTAGTTGGATCAGGGAGTTATCTGTAGTCCTTCCACTGTGTTCCTTCGAATGATCTTCCTCTCACTTTACTCCAATTCACAATTTTGAAAACTCTTATGAGATTGTATTTCTTTTTCCTTCTCCTTTTGCTTCCTGGTCCAGAGGTCATCATTTCAGAAATTTTCCATTATTCGCGTCTTCTGTACATAGACCACTCTCCTCACAGTCTTAGCCTTTCTCTCCTTCACTAGCTCTGATGCAATGTTTTTTTCTCACATCTGCAGTGTCCCCACTTTCTCAGCACAGTTGGCTATGACAGCATTATTCATCATCTGAATGAGGGCCGAAAGAACTGCAAGGAATTTGAAGATTTTTTAAAAGAAAGGTATGGTACCATCTCCTGTAAGAAGACACAATTGGCTTGAATCTTCCCTCAATCAATGAGAGTTTACTGAGTCCCTATTATGTTCAACACTTTGCTGAAAACTGTAGAGATTATAGAAATATATAATGTGGTCCTTGCTTTCAAAGAGTGTATAAGCTAGAAAAACAAAACAAAAACACACCCAAACTGTCTATGCTAGTACTTCTACTACAATTTAGTCTGTACGAGTTGTTTCCACTTACCATCCTGTCACTCCTCCACCATTTGCAATCTGGTTTTTGACTTTATGACTCAGCGGAAGCTGCCCTCCCAGCACCTATCAATAATCTCTTAATTGTCATTTCCGATGATCTCAGCCCTCCTCATTAATCTTTGTACAGCATTTGATACTATTGACTGCCCTCTCCCCGTGGATATTCTCCCTTCTCTAGGTTTTTGTAACATTCCTGTTTCTTTGTTTTCCTAGGAGTCTGTCCAGTCCTTCTCAGTTTCTTTTCAAAATCACATCTATAACATATCCCCTAAAGTGGTATACCCTAAGGCTCTGTCCTAGGTCTTCTTTGCTGCTCTTTCCAACCTTTTGCTTTGTTATCTCCCATAAGTTTAATTATCATATCTATAAAAATGACTAGCCACACATTTGCTGAATATTGTCATTTTTACTTTCACAACATCTCTCACATTTATATCTCTTTCTATCTACTTACACAGCATCCTAGGTGAGGCCTGTACTATTGCAATAGTCTAATAATTGGCTAACCTATCTTAAATCTCTCCCCACTCAAACTGTCTTCTCCACAGTAGACAAAATAATTTTCCTAATATACAAGTCTGGCTCTGTCATTCTCCCACTCAATAAACTCCAGTGACTTCTCAGTATCTCTAGAATCAAATATAATCTCCTATGCTTGCTCTAAAGTCCTTCACAATTTGATTCCAACCAACTTTTTATACCTTACTACAAATTACTCCTCTCCATTCATACTATGATCCAACTCCAGACCGTAGGAATCTTCCTGTTTTTCCTCATATACAGCATTCAGTCTCCTGCCTTCATGTCTTTGCACCAGCTGTCCCTCATGCCCACAGTGTAGTAACTCCTCAGCCCTGTATCTTAGAACCCCTACTTTCCTTCAGAACGGCTTTAGTTCTACTTTCTCCATTAAGCCTTTCCTGTTCCCCTAACTGCTAGTCTCTTTGCCACAAAATATCACCTTGTATCTATGTTGAATATGTTTTATAAATATATATGTACAGATTGTATTTTTTCCTTTTATTATACAACATATACGTTTTAGCAATATGATTTTAAAATACAAATGGTGTTCATTTTAAATTTTGCATGCTTAACATATTCCCCTCCCCCCCAATAAATATACAGTAAGAAAAAGAGCAGTCCTATTTCATTAAGATAGTACATTGAGATTTTTTTTTAATGGCAAGATGACACAGTTGCAAAATGTTTATTGGGGGTGGGAGGCACATTAAATTTTAAAACCATCTACCAAGTAGTGAAGTAAGAACTACATGTTAGTGATGAGAATACTCCCAGAAATAAAATTGCTGATCCTTTAAGTATTAGGTATATTTAAATATTAAGTATAGAAAGTACATACAGGCGCTTAAGTTATGATCCTTACTTAAAGAGATCACAGAGTTTTATCAATTACATAACCAGAGGACAGAGAATTTACTTTCTTGAATATGTAGTAGGTTAGCACAATGCCTATCCTGGTGCCATGTGTATTAGTAAAAAACTGTGTGCTAGATCAGTCTCAGTCCTAATATGGCTTTTTAGTTTTGTAAGTATCCAAGTACCTACTGAAAATGTATCTAGTTTGCCCTTCTATCATTGTGGAAGATCTTTGGAATAAGCCCTCATTCATTGCTCATTAAACATAAATAAATTTTCAACATGGGCAGATGGCTGTTTGGGAAATAGCTGTGTAATTTGTGTTCCATGATTAATTACCAGCATGGAGCAATTTATCTTAGGTTACCCTTTGAAACTTCATACTAAGTGTTGCCAGCCTTATTTCCTACTAATTCCCACTCTAGAACTTTCTGCTCTGATGAAAATGATTTTCTCATGGTCCCCAAACAGATCTTGTCCTTTTCAGCTTCTTTGTCTTTGCTCATCATATTTCCCATTGCTTTGAATTCCCCTCCACCTAAGTACATTCTTCAAGCCTTATAGAGTCTTAAGTCTTTTGTGTAGTTTTCCAAAATCATTCTACTCCAGAGAATCATAAGATTTAAAGTAAGAAGGGCCTTAAGAACTCTGGTCCATCCTTTTAGTTAGAGAGGAAGAATTTAAGGCTTATAAGGGTTGAAGTAATGTACAACCAAACCTAATGCCACCAAGATTAGGAGGAAGCTGAAAATGGAGAAAGAATTTTTGCAACTAGAGTCTGTGATCAAGGCCTCATTTCTAAAATAGAGAAGTAAGTCAAATGTACAAGAATACAAATCATTCTGCAATTGATAAATCAACAGGGAGTTTTCAGAGGAAGAAATTAAAGCTATCTATAGTCATATGAAAAAATGCTCTACATCACTATTGATTAGAGAGATGCAAATCAAAACACATTGATTAGAGAGATGCAAATCAAAACACATCACACCTATCAGATTGGCTAACATGACAAAACAGGAAAATGATAAATGTTGGAGAAGATGTGGGAGAGGTGGAACACTAATTCATTGCTAGTGGAGCTGTGAGCTGATCCAACCATTCTGGAGAGCAATTTGGAACTATGCCCAAAGGGCTACAAAAATATGCATACACTTTGACCCAGCAATATCGCTTCTAGGACTGTATCCCCAAGAGATCATAAAAATGGGAAAGGGTCCCACATATACAAAAATATTCATGGCAGCACTCTTTGTGGTGGCCAGAAACTGGAAATCAAGGGGATGCCCATCAATTGGGGAATGAATATTCAGTGAGTAAATTGAAAGTAATGGAATACTATTGTGCTATAAGAAATGATGAAGAGGAAGACTTCAGAGAAGCCTGGACAGACTTATATGATCTGATGCTGAATGAAAGGATCAGAACCAGGAGAACTTTGTACACAGCAACAACAACAGTGTGCAAGGATTTTTTTCTGGTAGACTTAGAACTTCATTGCAATGCAAGGATGCAATGCAAAATTCCCAATGGTCTTTTAAGGCAAAGGTCTTTCGTCATCCAGAGCAAGAACTATGGAATTCAATTGCAGAATGTAGCAGATCATTTTCTTTTGTATTACGTTTTGGTTTGTTTTATGATTTCTCCCATTCATTTTAATTCTTCTATGCAACATGACTATGATGAAAATGTATTTAATAGAAATATATGTGTAGAACCTACATAACATTGTATGCCATCTCAGGGAGGGAGGGGGGAAGTAGAGGGAGAGGGAGGGAAAAAAAAATCTAAGTTATATGGTAGTAAGCATGCAAATTGTCCTACCCACAAAGAACAACTATGGAACAACTCCCCACCCCTCTACCACAGAGTTCTGGTTGCCCTGGATCTCTTTAAGTAATAATATAGCATGTATCACTTGTTGGATAAGCCTCCTCTTCTGGGTCTCTCTGATTACTGCTGGATGAAGCCACTTCTCTATTATTCTTAGACTCCAAAGCAGTGTTAAGCTCTTTTAGCAAACAGCAGCCTTAAACCTGGCACTTGTAGAACTTCCCAGGTCTGCTACTTTGGCTGGGTCCTGAAGCAGTGTTAACCTTTCATGAAAAGCAGTTCCCTTAAGCCTGGATCTCCAAAACTATTCAGGTCTGCTCTCTGGGCTTTGAGGAATTTCTCCTCTTTCAGCTGTAGTAGACAATAAAAGGAAATGTAGGCAATTCTCTGAGGGAGTTACTCTCTCTCTAACTTCATATGGCCATAGAGACAAGACAGCTTTTTCTTAGCCAGCTCTTCAGAAAAACAGATGTTTTTTTGCATCAGCTCCTGCAATGAGAGATTTCATCCAATCGGATCAGCTCCCAAACTCAGTTGCAGAGTCTGTATACCTCTAGTCAGCTGGGCTCAGTTCAAGTCAGTTCTTCTGTCCACTACTTATCTTCATTGCCTTCTGTAGCCTTTTCTCAGCTTCTCTTCTTCTGGCCTCTGTCACTATCTTGGCTTTAACAGTGTCTTCTGTCTTTCTGGACACAAATTAGAATTTCGTCACATGGGGACCCACTCCTATCCTAAGCTGAGAAACTAAAAAAATTTTTGTAAGATATGACATGAATAGTCAAAATACAGTTGTCTTATAGTGCTCAAGTAGTTTTCTGATTCAGTTTCTCAGCAATAAACTTCATTATAATGGAGGTATAACTTGTACATTTGTAAGTATATGCAAAGGACATAAATGCAAATTCATTGCTCTTTCCATACCATTACTGTCTTCCTCTTATGTTTTTTTCCCTCTCAACATACTGTTTTTTCACCCTCTGCATCCAGCAGCCTCCTAGTAAGTCCTTAGTACTGGAAGTGAAGCTAAGTCAAATATAACTTCATATTTTGCACTGAGGGATATGTACAGAGGCCTGAAATCCCTAGAAACTACCTGATATTATGGGAATTTATCCAGTGGAGACTAATCTATGCTTGTAGATAGAAGGAAACTTGATTACTTAATATAGTTATAAGAATAAATTCCTGGGAAGTGAAATGTCTAAGTAATTGAGTTTGCCTGAAAATACTTTTAAACATAACTCTAGCTGAAAAAGAAAATAGCAGGCTAGCATTTATAAAGGATTTTAAAGTTCACAATGCACTTTGCAAAGCTAGGTGGCACAGTGGATAAAGTGTAGGGCTGGAGTTAGGAAGACTCATCTTCCTGAGTTCAAATATGGCCTCAGACACTTTCTAGCTGTGTGACCCTGGGCACATCACTTAATCCCATTTGCCTCATCTGTAAAATGGGCTGGAGAAGGAAATAGAAAATCCCAAACGGGATCATGAAGAGTTGGACATGTCTGAAATGATCGAACAGCAACCATATTTTCTGATTTCTTGCTTCCCTCAAACCACCTAGTACAGATCATGCACTTAGTGAATGCTTTTTATATATATTAATTGATTGCTATCTGTTTCACCTTGGGGATCAAGGGGATGACAAATTCTGTTGCCTTTGGCTACCACAAGATGCCCCTTCAGATGCCCCTTGGTTCTTTTGTCATCATGTTCGTGGCTCTGGGTTGCCCATGGAACCCTGACCTTATTAAGAGTAGTGGGGCATGTGTCTATATATATATATATGTATGTATGTATGTATGTATATGTATATATGTAGGGATACATATATGTAGAGACACATATGTAGATACATATATACACATATGTGCATATATATACACACATACATGCATACACACATATGTATATATACACATATATGTATATATGTATACACATATATAAAGTAGAGGGGTTTTTTCTGAAATAGAAAGGAAGTCAAATAGGGTGGGTCTTAATCTTGAAAAGTTTTGGGAGAGAAGGGCATTGGTTGAACTTTCTTTGATTGGTCTTGTGTTCTCTGTAAAGAGGTTGTCATATGCTAAAGTGAAAGGTTGCAGATGAGGGGAGATGAGAACCGATTTGGAATGGTTTCTTTAGGAAATTAGATAAGGTGTCAAAGAGAATTTTAGAGGGATTGCTGAGCAGTGACAAGGACTCAGCTGGGATTATATAGCCTCAATTCTTGTGGGTGGTATTCTTATGGACGTTATGACTCATCAGCAGTTCTAAGCAATATCTTTAAAGTGCAGACGATCCTGTAGGACCATACCTTGAGTCCTTATAACCTAATGCTCCTAATTATTGGGATAATTGGCAACCAGCTGAAGACAGGAGAGTCACAGTCACTCTGTTAGGTGGTTTTGCTTCACTGTTTTCTGGGAATGTTCTTTGTAATAAGGTTTGTTTAGGCATTTGTTGGAAAGTGTCTGTTGCATCAAAAAAAAGTGCCAATAATATGTTTAAAAAAAGATGATGCAGAATAGGTTCCTGGTTTGGGGTAGGGATTGGGAAGATGTCTAGGGGAGGGAGAAAGCAAAGAATTGGAATGAGATTAGAAGGAATTATATGGTTATTGATAGGGAAATAAATGGGAGGCCCACAGGAACAAATTTTTGTCTACTTAACATAGTTTGTTTTTTTTCCCCAGTCAGCTGGTGTTAAGTGATTTGCCCAGGGTCGCAGAGCTAAGTGTCTGAGTCTAGATTTGAACTCAGATGCTTCTGACTCCAGGGCTGTTGCATTGTCCATTGCTCCACCCAACTGCCATTACTTAATATAGTTTTTAAAAGTTTTATTGCTGCACTTTTTAATGACCTCCTGAACCACTTTCACCCCTGAAGGAATCTTTTCTTGTTAAGAAAAAAAAGTACAGTGAAGCAAAACACACTAACCATATCAGAAAAAAGAGAGATAGAAGACATGTTTCATCACTAGTTCTTAGAAGTCACAATTATTAAAAATTTTTCAAGATCCAATCCTGATTTTGTGTCTTAGAATAGTCCTATATTAGAATCATAGAGTTTTAAGATTAAAGGTATATCAACTCTTCTATGGTGATGAAATTGGCAGCTAGGTGGTACAGTGAATAGAGTGCTGGACCTGAGGTTAGGAAGACTCATCTTCCTGAGTTCAAATCTGACCTTAGACACTTGCTAGCTGTGTGACTGTGGGAAAGTCACTTCACCTTTTTTGCCTCAGTTTCCTCATCTGTACAGTGAAGTAGGAAATGGCAAATCTCATTATCTTTGCCAAGAAAACCCCAAGTGGGATCACAAAGAGTTAGACATGACTGAGAAATGACTTAGCAACCACAAAAGTGATGAAACACTAAGAGACTGTAGAACTTCCATTCCTGAAGACCTTCAAATTCCAGAGGGTGATTAAAGCCCATCCATCCTCTGATGGAGAGGTGATGGGCTCAAGATGCAGAAAAAACCATATATTTTTGGACCCACCCAATATTTAAATGAGTATTCTTTTTTCTTTTTTTCAGTTAGGAGGTTGAGAGGGAGGGAGCTAGGGATGGAGAAGCTGAAAGAAAAATGCACAAAAGAGAACAGAGGGAAGGCCAGAAAGAATCACAAACAAGCAGGACAGTTTTTGAAAATCACATGTTGGATTTATTATTTATTTAAAGAGAAAAGCAAGTCATATATAGCAGAGCAGGTGGGGTCCACAAGGGGTCTGTTAATAGAGTTCAAAGGGTTCATGAACTTGAACAGGCAAAAATTTCTACTTCTGCTTTTGCTAACCTTTGGTTTCCTTTGGAAACCTTCCTATGTTTTATGCATTTAAAAACTCAGTTCTGAGAAGGGGGGCATGGGTTGTATCAGAATGCAAAATGGGTCTCTGATACAAAACAAATTAAGAACTTTTATAATAGAGATATAACGTTTCATATATGTACTCTTTTTGTCTTTATGGACATTATGGAAATGCCCATTTTATTTGGTGTTGCTAAGTACAGAATTAAAAACAAACAAATAACCCTCCTTCCAGAAGGAAAGAATGGACTGCCATCTGGCTTGGCTAATTTATATATCAAGAATTGACAACCTATGGTAGAAAAAAAAAGTACCAAATTTGTAGTTAGATTCATAGATTCAAATCCTCACCCCTCTTGTCCTGTGTGACCTTGGGCACATAGCTTAATTTCTCTGTAACTAGTTTCCTTTAAAGTGAGGGGGATTTATTTCCATGAGGAATATACAGTGTAGTTAAGGATAAAAAAAAACCCCCACAAATTAAATATTACGAAATGATCCAGGCAATAAATAATGAAATGCTCAATCATGTGATATAGAAAATGAGTGTTTATAGATCTTGAGAAGGATAGAGGATAGAGAAGGATCAATCTGGGCTGGTGTATTCAAGGAAGGCTTCATGTAGGAAACAGATTGAGCTGAGTCTTGAATGATAGAGAGACTTGGATAGGAGAGAAGAGAGTATGTCAGACATGCTGCTTCCTCCAACTCTGAGCACATTCTTACTCATCACTTTTCCTGAGGGGAACTTTCAGGAGTGAGGGTTATACCACCATTTTCCCAGAAATGAGTTTCATGAAGATGAAGTTTCAGTTTTCACCTTTTTTGACAGTTTCCTGTCCACTTCAGTAATTTTTGTCTGCTGTGTCATGTTCTAGCCTTGGTGTCTGAGGCAAAAACACTTTTTCCCTCAAAAGAGACTGTGAATTGAATATCAATCTCTAGAAAAATGATTATGAATTGAAGATTCCATGTTAAAAAAAATCTGGAGAGCTTAAGTATTTTAACTTTTTTTAAGCATTTAGCTTGCATTTAGTTCTGGGTTTCACATTTTAAAGAAGAAATGGTTAAGCTATACAGAGTGTCCAGAGGAGGGTGACCAAGGTGATATGGAATATGATATTTACCTTAAAGTATTGGGAGTGTTGCCATGTGGGAAAGGGATTGAAATTGTTCTGTTTGAGTCCAGAGGGAAGAACTAAGGATGATGAATAGAAATGACAAAGGACCAGTTTAGGCTTAATAGAAGAGAAAACTTCCTAAAATAGGCTGGGCTGCCTTAAGAGGCAACATGCTGCTTTTCACTTGGAGGCCTTTAAGCAAAGGTTGGATGATTGTTTGTGAGCTTTGTTGTAGACAAGATTCTTGTTCAGAAATGAATCATTAAAATAACTGCTGAAGCTTCTTGTAACTCTGAAATTCTAGGACTTTCCAGGGTAAGTCAACAATTATATTTCAGCAGGCAGGTAAGCATTGTGAATCACTGAAGAGGGATAAGAAAAGAGGCAGTGGGATAAATTTGGAAAGAGCTCTGGTTTTGAATTCAGAACACTGGGTTCACATCCTATCTCTTCTACTTAGAACTGTGACTGCAAGCCCCTGAACTACTCTGAGCCTCAGTTTTTTTGTAAAATGAGGAGGTTAGATTAGATAATCTCCAAGTTCATTTCTAGCCTGAAACAATTACAAACACAAGAGAAAGAAGAAATGCTAAGGAACAACTCAGACGCTGTCTTATATTCTTTCTACATCATGCTGGCTCTCAGTGAAAAAAAATACAAATGCTTACAAATGTGCAAGATAAGTAAGGGTGGTGGGATCTTCTTTTATATTTTAGTAACCAAAGTGTGTTCCTTTTTTGGTGTAATGTAGTAGAAGGAGCATTGGATTTGAAGTCAGAAGGCATGACTGAGTTCTAATTCTGATGTTTTCTGTGGGCAGGTAGGTAAGGCATTTTCCTTGTGGTATATCATGCAAGGAATTTAACTTCTCTAAGTTTCAGTCTCCTAATCTGCAAAATGGAGCTATAAAATACAGCCACCCCAAAGGATTATTGTGAGGAAAACAGCTTGCAAATCTTAAGATACTACGTTTTGTGACCAGATATTAGTGGTAGTAAAAGTAGTAACGAAAATGTTAGATGAGATCCATGATAGAATTTACTTTATAGTGAATTAAATTATGTTCACCTACCTAGTATAGAAGGCAGACTTTTTGTCTTCAAGGAAGTGATGATATAGTTAAGGTTATGAATTTGACAGAGGTGGTTCTAAGGGCCTGTGAATGACCCATCATCTTCTTTTCTGTTCACAACAGGGCAATGATTGAAGAGAAGTACGGTAAAGATATGATCAACCTCTGCCGGAAGAAGCCCTGTGGGCAAAGTGAAAATAAGTATGTCCCTTTCCTTCTTTTTTGTTTTCACATTTGCTAATGTTACCCAGATTTCCTTGTACCCCAAAGCCCTTTTTTGACTAGGCAGAGTAGGCCAGTAAAGTGAGAGATGCTGATCAGAATGTAAACTCAAGGTCTCATAGCCGTGTGCTCCTTCAATTTGGGATGCATCCAAGTTGATGCCTTTTATTGCATCATTTCATGGTTGTCTATTCTCAGGAGTAGTGGTCCATTATTTGGTTCAGTGAAAGATATCAAAGTTGAAGTAATAAATTTTACAAAGCAGAGGTATGTATAAGTAAGCACAAATTCCCTTGACATTCTCCTGTCAAGGCATATTTGGTGACTCTCCTCCCTCTATCCATCCTCAAATAAAAGCAGTGGGCATGTTCAGTGGGTTCTGAAAAACACCAAACCCAAGACATAGGGCCACACCTGAATTTCAGGTCAGTCTTCCTTGGGGCAGAGAGGCACAGGCTGTTTTATAGCATCTTGGTCCACAGTAGAGCCCCTGAGGGTTTCCTGACTTTTGAGGAAGGATGAAAAGCCTTTTGTTCCTCCTTCCCTTGATGGTGGTGCTTGTTCTCTACCAAAAGAAAAAAAAAAACAGCATCAGCCAGAAAGAATCGTTAGTTCGTTAATCATTATGGTAATGTTGAAGATGAAAATGTCTTTATCAATAAAGATGCTTATTTTTAAGTACTCCTTAAAGTTCCTGATGAGGCATTCCAAATTCCACATTTATAGCTATGTGGGATCAAATGTATCTCCAGAACCTCCTGAAGAAATAAGGGGCAGGGCACTACAGGGAAGGCTTTTCTGCCTCTTCATTTCAGGAGGTCCTGAAACTATATTCACTTTCTTTCAAAGGATTTCTCTAAGGCATTACTTTCTATGGATCGACAATCCTACTTTTTCATTTCCACTGACTGAAATGAGTCATCTCACATTCTCATATATGTTACTTCAAAATTTTAGACTTGATTTGTGATTTCAATCAATCAATAACCATTTACTAAACATCTGCTATATGCCAAGCGCTAAGGGCTGATTTCATTGGTATAGGGAACTCCTTATGAGTTTGCCAGTGTGTGTTGGCACCTGATCTGCAACTTATAGTCTTAGAGAGCTGCCTGGGGCCCTAAGACATTAAGTGACTTGTGCAGAGCCCCATAACAACCATGTGTGAGAGAGAGGCCTAGAGAAGTCATTTAACTTCTCCCCAGGAATCTCTCTAAGACTGTAAGTTGCAGACATCAATATGTATTGATAGTGTTTCTCCATTAGGTTTTTTGAGTTCAAGATTCATTTTATCATATTGTCTCCTAAGTGCTA
Organism: Bettongia penicillata ogilbyi; assembly: GCA_023548195.1. Taxonomy (NCBI): domain Eukaryota; kingdom Metazoa; phylum Chordata; class Mammalia; order Diprotodontia; family Potoroidae; genus Bettongia; species Bettongia penicillata. The sequence continues at coordinate 5,767,214 of JAJHZJ010000158.1, forward strand.
ATTGAAAATATTAAAAGTATAGTGGACCTGCCAAATCTTCACAGAGAATGATTCATTCATTTGTTTGTTCAACAAGAATTTATTGAATATCTACTATGTGGAAGACACTATGATTGGTTCTAGGTATACAAAAACAGTTGGTTTTACTACTATGGGCATATGCAGAGATGTAGGTATTACAGTAACTGTTACAATAAATGCCAGTAGAATGAAAATATTTGTATTATTATAATATTTTCTGGTCTTTGGTGATATCATATTTAATAGCACCAGACTTAGAGTCGGGACACGTGCTTTGTTTCATTGCTAGTTAGCTATTACTGGATGAGTTGTGATACCTATCAATGGTGGCAGTGTTTGTATCTGTATAATATGGGTGGGGTCAAGGAGGTTGGACTAGGTTATTTCTAAGGTCCATTCTAGCTATAAAGTTCTATCATTATATTTCAAGAAATGTTTTTGATTAGAAAAATCTTAGCACAGTGAAAAAATTGGCACAGTGTCAGGGAGTCTCCAGAAAGTTACAGTAAAGCTGGAAAAGTTTAGCAAGGACCTTAATCTGGCATTTGTCTATCATTTAAATGGTTTACATGAGAACAGAACAAAAAGATGACTGAACTCATCATCTTTCTCTCCTAACCTACCCCTCCTCTCAAATTCCTTATTTCTGCAGGCGGCAACACCATCGTTCCATTGATCTAATCTGAGTCTTCTCTTACCCTCAACCCTCACATTCAACTGGATTTCTGTAGCCTCTCTCTCACTGTTCTCTCTGCTCCCACTTTAGTTAACAATCTCATTAGCTCTCCCTCTGGGTTATTGTAATAAACACCTAAACAGTCTGCTGACTTCTAGTCTCTCTCCTCTTCAGTCCATCCACGCAGACAGACAGACAGATAGACAGAATAGTTATTAAGTGATAGGGATACGAAACCCAGAAAAACAAGATGGTCTCTACTCTAAAGGAGTTCGTATTTGTAGTGGAGGAAGATGGCCATAAAAGAGGGCAAAGAAAGTGAGGAGTTAAGAGGAAAGCAGGCACCCATATCAAGGTAATCCCAGGGCGTAGTCCCGCCTTAGAAAGGCAAGGCAACTGGTGCAGAACTGGAACAGACTGTAGTAAGCCGGGTGTGAAATGCGTACGTGGTATGGCGGTACAGACCGGAGAGTGGGTGTAAAGCCCCGCTCTGATGGCGTCACTCTTGTGACTGAAGGAGTGGCCCTCAGAGCATACTGGAAAGAACGCTGGGCTTGGGCTCCCAGGACTTAGGTGACAGATCCAGCTTTCTTACAAATCTATGTGACCTTTTTGTACTTTCCTATGGTTCCTCCTCTTCTGCCTGCCTCTGATACAGATGAACTCAGTTCTGTGATTGTCAAGGGATTCACAACGTACAGGTTCCATTCATGGCTTGCTCTCATGTCTAGCAATGGAATGTTAGCAAATGAAACAAAAATAGATTTCACTGGTGAGGGGACAAAGAGCCATGATTTCTCCCTTTTGCAAGCCAGATGTCAGCAACAAAACAGTATTAGTTCCCCAGTAGGGTGGTACTTTTCCTTAAGGTACTGCAGAGACTGTATTTCTGGGGTCCACCCCAGTTCCTTCAATTGGGAGACCTTTCTATGTACCTGCTAATTCAGAGCCCACTCATTTTTTTCAGGCCATTAATGAATTCCTTAGTTTGGCAGTGCAGCAGGTTCCTGGAAACTTGAAAGGAAACTTGAAAGGAAAGTAAATGTGTAATTATAATGTCCAAACTTGGTATATTCCTCCTTTCTTGGCAGAGGTGGTCAGAAATGTATGTGGAATATTGCATTGGCTGTCTAATTTGATTGATGTATTGGTTAGTCTTGCTGAGGTACTTTTTTCACCATTTCTTTTTTATTCTTTTTTGCAAGGGGGTAACTTGGGTAAAGAAGGGCATTTTGTAAAAAAAAAATAGAAGAAGAAGAGAGATAAACAAAAGTGTAAAAAAAGAAAAGAAAGCAGAGGTCGGAGGTATGTAATAGTGAATGAACAGAGTGTCAGAGTAGAGCTGGAAGACAGGGATTGTTGTGTCTGTCGTTTAGTTCATAAGCATTTATTAAGCACTTACTACACGCCAGGCACTGTGCTAAGCACTGGAGAGACAAAAAAAAGACAAAAGCATGGTTCTCCCAGGAGTCTGAATTCTAGTGAAGAAGACACTATGCAAACAACTATGACCATGAAAGACATGTAACATGCAAATGGGAGGGAGTCTGAGAAGGAGAGCAGCTGAGGGAATCAGGAAAGGATTTGTGCAGAATATCCTTTGAAATTTGAGCTGTGAATATTGCTTCTGGGACTGTATGCCAAAGAGATCACAGAAATGGGAAAGGATCCCACATGTACAAAAATATATATAGCAGCTCTCTTTGTGGTGGTCAAAAACTGGAAATCAAGGGGATGCCCATCAACTGGGGAATGGCTGAATAAATTGTGGTATATGAATGTAATAGAATTCTATTGTGCTATGAGAAACAATGAACAGGAAGACTTCAGAGAAGCCTGGAAATACTTATATGAACTGATGCTGAGTGAAAGGAGCAGAACCAGGAGACCTTTGTACACAGCAACAACCACAGTGTGCAAGGAGTTTTTCTGGTAGACTTAGTACTTCATTGAAATACATGGACTTAAAAAATGTCCAATGGACTCTTGAGGCAAAATGTTTTCTACATCCAGAGAAAGAACTATAGAATTGGATTACAGATAGAAACAGGCCATTTTCTTTTGTATTATGTTTTGTTTTGTTTTATTTTATAGTTTCATTTTAATTCTTCTATGCAACATGTATTTAATAGGAAAGTACATGTAGAACTTTGGGGCAACTAGGTGGTGCAGTGAGTGACCACTGCAGGAGTCAGGAGGACCTGAGTTCAAATCTCACCTCAGATACTTGATGCTCACTAGCTGTGTGACCTTGGGCAAGTCAACTAACCCCAACTGCCTCATCCTGGGTCATCTCCAGTCATCCTGATGAATATCTGGTCACCGGATTCAGATGGCCCTGGAGAAGTGAGTGAGGCTGGTGACCTGCACAGCCCTCCCTCACTCAAAACAAAGTCAAGTGTAAGTCATGCCGTTATTTCTCTGATGGCATGGTCTTCGGCAACGAAGAACGAACACACATGTGTAGAACCTACATAAGATTGTATGCTGTCTCCGGGAGGGAGGGGAAAAATCCAAGATATATGGAAGTGATTGTTGAACACCGAAACCAAATAAAATAATTTAATTTAAAAAAAAGGAAAAAAAAAGAAATTTGAGCTGTGTTTTAAAGGAAATCAGGGAAGCTAGGTGATGGAGGTGAGGAAGGAGGGCATTCTAGGCATGGAGGACAACCAGGGCCAATATCAGAGTTGGAGTCAGAAGATGGAGTATAGTGCCCTCTTCCAAAAATATAAAAACAAACAAACAACAACCTAAAAATAATATTTAAAAAATCAAGAAGTGGTAGTTTGTATTTCAAAAGGATGCTTAGTACTCATTTTCAGTCTTTTTTAAATAATAAAAGCTTGTATTAGAATGTTACGAGGGAAATGTAAGACTTAAAAAAAATAAGAGCAGATCACAGTAAGGATGAAGGGTGATTTTTGAATGGACCATGGTATTCTATGGTGTCCAGTCATATCAAAAGAATTCCAGAGAGGGCTTCCTGTGGGAGATTTATGTCAGGACATTATTTGGTCCTTTCCAAAATTATAATCCTATACCTTCATTTGCTTTTTCAGCACCTTGAAGAGGGCCCTGGAAGTCTTCAAGCAGCGTAAGTGATATACCTCAGCTTATTCTCTGTCTCTTACAATCTGTATCAAACTAGGGAGAGTCTAATAGTGGTAGTACCTTCAGGTAGAAAAAACATTCAACAGAATTCCTTGGGCTTTGTGATTTCAAGGGAGTTGGGCACCCCTGAATAGTTTCTCTTCATTCTTTCCATTTGTTCATTCAGCAAATATTACTTTGTAGTCAATCAGCAAGCATGTGTTAAGCATCTGGCTATGTGCCAGGTAAATGTGCTGTGTGCTGGAGATACAAAACCAAAACTGAACCAGTTCCTGTACTCAAGGAGAATATGTACTGTCTATTTAATGAGAGGTAATATGATGTAGCAGAAAGTGTCCTACACTTGGACTATCAGAGCTCTGGGTTCTAATCCAGCCTCTTTTATTTATAATGGAGGCAGCTAAGAATCTCAATATATAGAGTGCTGGGCCTGAAGTCAGGAAGACCTGAGTTCCAATCCAGCCTTAGATACTCAATAGTTGTATGACATTAGGCAAAGCATTTAACCTCTATTTGCCTAGGAGGCAGCTAGGCAGCACAGTGGATAGAGTGCCTGGCCTGGAATGAGGAAGACCTGAGTTCCAATCCAGGCTTAGACACTTATTATCTGTGTGAGCCTGACTCAGTCACTTAATATCTGTTTGCCTTAATCCACTGGAGAAGGAAATGGCAAACCACTCCAGTATCTTTGCCAAGAAACCCCATGGACGGTATGGACTATGGGGTTATGAAGAGTGACTGAATGACTGAATGACTGCACAGCTACAGTAGCAACAATGTACTTACTTTGTCCATGGCCAAATCACTTCTCTGAATCTCAGTTTCCTTGCCTGTAAAATGAATATAATTATACCTAATTATTAATAATACTAATTTCATAGAACTACTATGAGGACTAAGTACGAGGCATTTTACATAGCCTAAGATGCTTTTATAAATGGCAACTATTATTATTTGTTGTGGCATGTTTTTTTTTAACAAAAAGGACTATCTTTACCAGTGTCAGGCAGAGTTGGGTAGTAATCATCGTGGATCTCCTATGATATCCCAATAGCCATGTCCTCAGTCAGTCAGTCTATTATGCACAAACATCTCCTTGACCATATTTTCATGTTGATGCCATTTGTGCAGGCAACTCAGCCAAGTCCATCATACTCTAAGGACATTTGCTCCCACCCTCAAATATTCTTATACAGGTAACATCTGAGTAAATTGACTAGTGAAGGTAACTTTGATGGTGTGTGTAGACTTTGAGTATGCGGAAGGAAGAAAGGTACCATGCTCAGGCTTTATGGGTTGGTCAGAGGTGTGGGATCCTCTTCGTGCTTTCTTAGCTCTCATTGTTTTCCCAGACTAGATCTAACAACCAACTTCTCCTAAATTTTTGCACCATGACCGACAACTTCCTGGTGTTTGCCATAACTTAATGACTCTGTCCCTTTCTCTAACACAGAAATAGACTCACAATTTCTTCCTCCTTAGTCACTTATGTACAGACTCACTGTGATACTCAAATGAAGTCCTGCCATCTCACACTTACTCAGTAAACTTACCTGGGGATGGTGGATAGTCAGTTATCTTACTTCTTAGATATCAGAGAGGCTGAATTCAGGAAGGGGAAGCCCTTTGGAAATAACCAATTCTCACACTTTTTAAGCTATCAGTGTTAAGTAACCAATTCTCATTATTCAGTCTCGTGGGACTGTTCCTCTTTTCTAGTTCTTTGTGGACTGAGGAATGGCTTTCTTCCTGATAAAGCCTTCTTTGTCTTAATCACAATATCTGGAAATCAACTAGAAGATAAAGTGAGAGGCCTTTCATCAAGGTTTTTCTCTCTGGACTATATATTGCCTTTGTTGGGGGTGTAAATGAGATTTAGGATTTTGCCATTGAGATTTGTCAGTGAATCTAGTATGATAAGAGTCAAATCTGAACTCTACTCTCAGCTGAAAATCACTTGCTATGGGACCTTCAATATGCCACTCTACCTTTGTGAGTGATTTTCATTTATGAGGGGATTATACTTGGTGACTGGGCAAGTAACCTAACCACTGTGGTCCTCAGTTTCCTCATCTGTAAAAATGAACTGTGTCTGCATGCTTCACTTTTGGAAGCATTGAGTACATTCTCAGGAGGTGACTCAGGGGGTGTTTGGGGAGGACTAGCACCTCTGGTGTGAGGGCTTCCAAGCCCTTTTCAGGACTGCTTATCCACCTTTCACCCAACTGCCACTTGTAGCTCCAAGAAGCTATAGGATGCTCACTGGCCATACCCCAGTAAACTCACCCAGCAGATTGAGGGTAATTAACAGGCCTCAAACCCATCAGTGAATTAGGGGGATGTCTACCCCAAGCATATGAAGACTCCCCGTGGTGGAATGATTGGATGAGAGCAATTGGTTCTAACATCCATGAAGACGGTGGAAGCAGGCACGGTGGAGCTTAGAGCTTGGTCAGGTATTAAAACCCCAAGGTCATCACCGGGCGGTCACCAGTCATGCTGGCTTCTATCTCATCACTTGGACTTCAATGAATGTGGAAGAGAGAGTGAGGCTGATGACTTTGCACAGCTCTACCTCACTTTGGTTCACATTCAAGTCAAGGCATCATACATGATGTTACTGGTCTTTGAAATGAAAGGCCAAACAGCAACGGACTCAGTGACCCATCATTATAGCTCTGATACCATCTGAGGTGCTACCTCCTAAAGCTTTTCCTGATTCTTCTAGTTGTTAGAACTCTCCCTCTCCTTAAATAGTCTTATTTTTTTACTTATCTACATAATGTAGTTTTCTCTCAGTGGAATGAATGGAAGCTCCTTGAGGATAAGGACTGCTTTTTGTCTTTGGACCCTCAGTTCCAGTGTAGTACTTTACACATAGTAGGCACTTAATGATTGCTTGCTGGTTGTCATTGAATCAATGATATGTTAGAAAGAGCTCTCAGTTGGGAGTTTGTTTGGGTTCAAGTCCTGGTTTTGCTACTCATTTGCTATGTGATAAGTCCCTTACCTTCTTCATATGCCGGTGTCTTCATCTGTAATATCAAAGGATGGGACTAGAATGTTTCTGAGGTCTCTTCCAACTCTTTTATAACATTCTCGCTCCTGCCACTCAGCACCTAATGCTTTCTACCTCTTTGAATGTGTTGAATTCTTTTAGTATGGCTGTAATTGATATATGCTAAGGGTGTATTGACAGCAATCAATCATCAAACTTTTGCTAAGTGCCTGTTATGGAACAGCAATTGGGAATACAAACCTGAGGGTACCTGGATGGTGCTATAATGCCCAGAGGGCTGGACGTTATGGAGTCAGGAAGACCTGAATTCAAAACACTTACAGGCTCTGTGACCCTGGGCAAGTCACTTGCCTCTCTTTGCTCCAGTTTCTTCTTCTGTAAAAATGAGGATGATAATAATAGCATCTCTCTTCCAGGGTAGTTGTGAAGATAAAATAAAATATGTGTAAAGCACTTAGCACAGCTAAATAGCAACTAATAACATTATCAGCTATTATTTTAAATTTTAATATAATTTAATTTTAATACTATTAGCTATCATTAAACCATGAAGTCTGCCCTCAGGAAACTTTTCCAACTGAGGAGAAAGCACATATATTAACAGGTATAAGTGTTCAGTTGTTTTTCAATCATGTCCTTTTCATGACTGCATTTGGGATTTTCTTGGTAAAGATACTGGACTGTTTTGCAATTTCCTTCTCTAGCTCATTTTACAGATGATGAAACAGACAAAGAGGGTTAGGTGACTCACCTAGGGTCACACAGCTAGTAAGTGTCTGAGACTGCATTTGAACTTAGAAAGATGAGTCTTTCTGACTCCTGGTCTGGTGGTCAATATGTACAACATACATATAAAACAAATACAAGATAACCTTTGGGGTAAGGCACCAGTAACTGAGAGAGGAGGGATGAGGATGAGGGGAAGAGATTAGAAAAGACTTCATGTGGAAAGTTGTGCTTGAGCTGAGTCTGGAAGGAAACCAGGGGTTTCCAGAGGCATAGGGCAGTAGAGAGTGCCTTGCATGCTCAGAGGACAGCCAGAGGAATGTTCAAGTTGAATTGTCAACAGTTGTCTTACTAGCTGAAGAATAAGTTGGGATTCAGACCTGAGCCTCTCCAGATGTTAATTCTTTTTCTAGCTGGGGTTCTTTGCTTAATTTGTATCATAGACTCCTTTGGTAATCTTCTGAGGCTCTTCTCAGAATAATGTTTTTTTTTTAAGTGAATAAAACCAAATACAAAAGATTACAAAGGAAGCCAATAACATTATATTGAAATAACTTGTGAAAACATTTTTTAAAAGTCCCTGGATACCAGATTAAGAATTCTTATTCTACATCGTGTCCTGTATAGTAATGAATGAATTTTATGCCATTGAATTTGTGTCAAGCACTTTAGTATAAGTAGATGAATAAATTCAAATTTGTATTCATGTTGACAATGATTTCTTTTCTTTTCTTCTCCTTGTTTTGCAGAGATAGACAATGTGGGACAATCTCATCTCCGGTTGGCACAGACTCTACGGGAAGAAGCTAGGAGGATGGAAGAATTCAAGGAAAAGCAGAAAATACAACGAAAAAAGGTTAAGTTTCCTATCAGCAAAGAAGCTGCCTTTTTCCTGGAAGTAAATACTGTGATCCATCTGGGTAGTTCATTTCCAGACCCATCTCCACCCTTACCCAGTCTACTTACTTTTTGAGGGAGTATTGTTAATTTTCCAAGCCACTTGAACTGCCTATCCTTAAAAACTACAAATACCAAATTCTCTATATTTGGAATATGCTTCAGAGTGCTCAGTACACAATTACCAACTCCTTTCATGAATTATATTTCATAAATTCCCTCTTGGAATCAAAAAGTAAATCTTTTGTGTCTTCTTTAGAAAGTCCCAAGTTTATTTAAGAATTACATAATTACTCATGTCACAATAGATACTTAGTTGTACCACTTCCTTATTCAGCTATCTTGTTCTTTTTAACAATTTTTGAAGGAAAATTAGTCAATGCTAACTTCTCTTTTAAAAAAAATATGTTTTCTTTCATTTTCTGGAAAATAGGCTATCGAGAGTGATCTTAGACCTTAGCTCTAAAACCAAACGAGGTGTGGAGCAAGGGACACAAATATGGATCTTTCCAGTCTTTTTCTAGAGCATGTTAAAAAGACAGTCCCATCACCAAAATTTCTATCCTAAAGATATTCTGACTGAGATAATAGTATCAAGTGTTACGGAGGGACTTAGAGATCATGGGCCTTCCAAAACTGTAGCAGAAACAGACCAGGTATGACCAGATTAAGAGCCATTCCAGGTTCAACAAAATCTTCACTGAGGGTAAGATTCCCACTTGTGTAAGAGAAATGGATGCTTCTGGTATCCAGACCACTATTGGTTGGACTGTGTTCATAAAGGCGAACTGAAAGAGTTAAACAACTATTCAGATGATTCAATCAAGGTTCATAGCCAAGCTGGATGTTTTGATCTCCAAAACTCTATTCCTTTAAGTAGTAGAAGTATTCTTTGATCAAGAATTATTCACATAATGAGCTTAATAATTTCTTAATTTGATTTTTAAAATTATTATATAAAAATCAATTGTTTTTCCATTGCACTTCATTCCTCCAACCCAGTGAAAAAAGAAAAGGAAAAACAAAGTCTTCCCAACTAATATTCATAATTTTAAAAAATTCCTTTATTCTCCATGACTAAAAGAACTAAAAGAAAAAAAAAATAAATGTCTCAATCTGAATCCTGAGTCCAGCATTTCATCATGGTTCCTCTACAATAGTGGTTGGTCATTATATTGACTAGAGTTCCTGAAAATGAGCTCAATTCTTTCACTTTTCATTATTATATTGTAGGAGACAAATAAGAAGGGGGTATATTAAAGGCATGGCATAGTGCAGAGAGTCAGGGAACTCGATATCTTCATTCTGCCATGAACTAGCTGTGTGCCCAAGGGTCTGTCACTTTCCTTTATTTAGCCTCAGTTTTCTCATCTCTAAAACGAGAGTATTTAACTAGATGATCTCTAAATTATCTTCCCATTCTACCATTTTCTGATGACAATGTGGGGACACACTGTGTCATGCCCCATGTTGCAGAGGTAGTAGTAGTTTTAGTTTGGGTAGCATTAATAAGTACTGATGGAGTTAGGAAAAAGAAGAGATCACTGTGGGATAATGGCCTTTACCATTACTTTGAATTTTCTGAGCACTTTAGTTTTACACTATTCAACTCAAAGAAAAATTTATTAAGTACCTACTGGATGCAAGGCATTGTGCTAGATACTAGGGATAGAGAATAAAATGGCCAAAGAGCTTCAGTCTAATGGGGAGATAGGGCATGAACCCAGATGAATGTGACCCAAAATATTCCACGATAAGGACTATCCTAACAAAGTATTCCAGGAAAATTTGAAGAGGAAGAACTCAGCTTAAGTCAGGATAATCAGGAAAGGTTTCATGGAAAAAGTGGAACCTGAGCTCAGCTTTAAAGGAAGAAAAGAATTTCAGAAGTCAGAAACAAAATGTGAATTAGTGCAATCTAGTTAGAGAGATAGGAGGGGATTTGTAACAGCTAGTTGTTTGTCTGGAACTTCTAGTATTGGATATATAGCTTCTTGCTTTCCCTTAGATATATTGGTCCTGGAGGAGGAACTGACATATACCTTGCTCTCTATGACTTGTTCCAGACCTTCTTTTTGCTGTTGGCACTCAGCAACACCTTCATTTTGGAGGTTCAATCTGATGAGATGTATCACTCTATCTAGATCTTAGAGGTAGTTACCCTACTGGCCTCCAGATCATTTTCCCTCAGTTTTGAAGGAGTTTAGTATCTGGCTTGTAGTATTCCTCTCCATCCTCAATCCCTGACCTCCTAGTTCCTTAGTCTCTCCAATACTCAAGATCTATTCCTTCACTCCACCTCAACCACATGTAGTACAGTCACACCCAGTGTGTGCTGGTAAATCTTAACTGTCTCTCAGAAATATTAATGTTTGCATAAGTTATTTTATTTGTTTTCAGTGTTCTGCAATCACTTCCATATGTCTTAGTTTTATTCCCCCTCCCTCCCCACTCCCTCCCTGAGATGGCATACCATTTTATATAGGTTCTACACATACATTCCTATTTAATAGGCATTATTAACTTTTTTCTCCATCCATTTCTTAAACCTAGATAACCAACAAGGCAATCAATCAAACCCTGATTTGTAGTGTTTGACAATAGTTGGAGTTGGCCCCAGCGCACCTGTAGCCCACTTTTGATACTACCATTATCCGCATGTATTGCACTTCTGTGATCAGGAATTCTGAATTTCCTCTACTCACCACTTCTTTCATCTCTGCATTTCACTCTTCAAACTTATTTTTTGTATTCACTGTATATATCCTTCTGTCCCATCACCACTGATCTGACTTCACTTTTCTCCATTTCTGATAATGACTCAGTGGTTAACCAGTTAAATGTTACATTGTCCTCTATGCTCAAATTTCTTGCTTCTTTGTCCTATAATGACTCATGCCGTACCAAACCCAGACTCTCTCCTCTCTTATGAAAAGTGGCCCTTACGCCATGCTTCTTTAACACTTTTGCTTGTACCTTGATCCTGTCCTCTCCTATTTCCTCTAACAGATTACCTTGAAAATATCTTCATTCTGTGTAATCTTTCTAAATCTAATAAATCCTTCGTTATTGCCTACAAAAATGCCTAGATCTTCCCCCACTTGAATCTACAATTTCCATGTCATCCTATATTCATTCTCTCTCCCTCTTCCTCTCGTTGTCCCTCTCCCTTTCCTTCTCTCTCTCTCTCTCTGGAAAAAAATACTTTCATTTGTTGCCTCTACTTTATCTCCTCTTACTCATATCTCAGCTTCTTTCAATCTGCCTAAATTCTCATCACCTAATTGAAACTTCTTCCACCATAGTTCCCACTGATCTCTTAATTGTCAAATTCGATGAACTTTTCTCAGTCTTCATCCTTCTTGAATCCTCTGTACCATTCGACACTGTTGCTACCTAGTCTTCCTTGGTATCTTCTCCTCTCTTTTCTGAGTATCTTCTGGATATTTCCTACTCTCTGGGTTTTTATGACATTATTCTCTTTTGTTTCTTCCCTTTTCTCTTTGACCACTCCTTCTTAGTTTTCTTTGCTGGATCAACATCCCTGTTTCATCCCCTAATTACAGGTGTCCCCTAAGACTTTGTCCCAGACCCTTTTCTCTCAGTGTACTTTCCCTTTTGGTAATCTCATCAACTCCCATAGGTTCAGTTAACATCTCTGTGCATATAGGAAACAAATCTATATATCTAACCATCATCTCTTTCCTGTAGAGAGATGGGACATCTAGTCCATATCATGAACTGCCTACTAAACATCTACATCTCTCAAGGGCATCTCAGTATCACCATGTCCAAAATGGAATTCATCTTTTACCTTGGGTTCCTAGCTTCTTTATTTCTATGTAGGTTACTGTCATCCTACCAGTTACTCAGTTTCTATATAACCTTAAAGTTATTCTCAGCTTATCATTCTTCCTTACCCCCTATATTCATTCAGTTCTCAAATATTGTCATTTTATCTTCATAATATCTTTTATATGCATCCCCTATTCAAAGCTACCCCTCAGTTTAGGTCCTTATCAACTTTTGCTGGACTATTGTATTGTATTAGGAGACTATTAGTCTCCTAATTGATCTCTTTGATTTAAGTCTCTCCCCTTTTCAATTTTTTTCCACACAGTGGATAAAATAATATTCCTAGAGTACAGGTCTGATGAACTCATTTCCCTAAAGAAAAAACTTCAGTGCCAAGATGGTGTACTTTCCCAATCCCTCTTAATTCTAGTGCCTTTCCTCTGTTGATTATTTCCTATTTATCCTGTATATAACTTGTTTGTCCATATTTGTTTGCATGTTTTCCCCTCCATTAGACTGTGAGCTCCTTGAAGTCAGGGACTATCCTTTGCCTTTCTTCATACCCAACACTTAGTAAGGTTCCTGATACACAGTAGGCACTTAATATATGTTTATTAACTGATAGGCATAGCTATTCCTGAAGAAATGCTAAAGTCAGTGCCAGACTTAATAATGATCAAGAAATTCAATCAGAAATTATAGTGAGTGACATCTTCCCCCTAAGGAATTCACAAAAAAATAAGCCAGAAACCCAAGGCAATAGGAAGGAAGCAGCCCTGAATAACCAGAAGTGAGAGAATGCAGGCTATAGGATGTTTGTCTAGAAGCAGGCAGAGTGGAGGCTCTCTTAAGAAAGACTTTGGATGCTCATAAAGCTCCAGAGTAAGATTCTTGAAACCCCTGGGGAATCACAGTAAACAGTACCTTGCGACCAGCACAGTGCCACAGTGTTCAGACTAGGACAAACCATGCCTAGAGACTCTGAACACTCTTAACACTCTTTCTTGAGACACTAGAGAAGCCTATGAAGATACAACACTCTGAAAATCACAGATCCGTGGGGGACTCACCCCAAGTGGTAGAGGTCTGAGCAAGAGCCCAGGAGAGGGGATGGAAACTAAGTGAAGCTGACCATTTTACCCAGAAGCACAGCAAGGGATGGAGCCCAGCTCTAGTACAAAGAAAGTCCTGATTTAAGAACTATGTCTGGACAGATGTGTAAATCGTAGAAAACACTTGCCAACATCAAAAGTTATTACAAGAGTAACTCCATAACAACTGTATGCATAGATTCAAAGGGAAAAATGAATTTTTCACAACACATGAAAATCTAGAAGAAATGAAGTAAGGAGTAAAAGTGAAATAAAAGCTCTGGAGGAAAGAATTAGAAAAATAACTTAGAAAAGACAGTATTAAACATTAGTCAAGAACTGGAAGCATGGGGCTGTGAGCTTTAGGGCAGGACTGTCTTTTGCCCTTTTTGTATTGTCAGTACTTAGCACAATGCTTGCCACACACTGTGTACTTACTATGTGCTTATTGACTGACTTACTGAAAGCCATTTTTTAAAAAGTCCTTGACATTGTATTTCAAGAAATAATAAATGAAAATTGCCCAGATCTCTTAAAACTCAAGGGTACAGAATTAAACATATTTTTTTTAGGTGTAAACAATGTGGGAGATGTTTTGTTTGACCACGCATATGGGTTTTCTTTTTTAATTGGGGTGGAGAAATGGGAGATAAGAGAATAGATTTTTGTTAATTAAAAAAGTTTAATTTTTAGAAAGAATCATTGGACAAAATAACAACAATGAAAGAAGACTCCACCAATCACCTCCTGAAAGAAACTACAGAAAGAAATGTCTCAGGAATGTCAAGGAAAAAATACTTTAAGAATCTGAAAAGGAGTTCAAATATAAGGAATTACAGAAAAGCTCACAGAAGAGCTGAGCGCTTCTACTAAAAATGAGAGGAAAATATTCCAAAAGGCAAGAGATACAGGTTTACAACCAAGAATAACTTACTCTGCAGTGCTAAGTATAATCCTTGCAGGGAGAAAATGGATTTTTAATGAAATAGAGAACTTTCAAGTGTTTCTGATGAAAAGATTATAGCTGAATAGGAAGTAGGGAATATAAACACAAGATTCCAAAGAAACCTTGAAAGATAACTTCGTTTGAGTAACTGGAAGGAGCCGTATAGTGATGTAAGGATAACATTCTAATAGGAGGAGAAGAAATGAGTGTCCTTTCAGAACCTTAATGTTTCAAAGGGTATTTATTGAGTATTTAAGTAAGAAAAACGAAGGTCCTGAGGAGTGTTCTTTCTATTCTGAAGGTTTTAATAGGGGAAAGAGAAGGGAGGGTAAAAGGAAGAATATACTATTGTAGGGAGAAGGAAGATGAGGGTGGCAATTGTTATTTCTCATAATGAAGGTTTCTGAGATGAGTAATATACAAGCATGGAGAAAGAGATGGGAAGTGATATTAGATAAACCTTACTCATCAGAAATGGACAAAGTTTGGGGAAGAAGCACATCCAACTCAATGTGGAAACAAGTAGCGATAGGAAGAGGGGCATTTAAGAGGTGAGATAATACCAGGGAAGGAATAGTCATAAGTAAATCAAACTCCCTGTTTCTAATGGGGTGATTTAAAGGAGAGAAAGAAAAGATAAAAGCAAAGAGCTAGATCTATGGAGGTGCCTTAGGTTGTGTCTTAGACAACCAGAGAATGGCTGAATAAATTGTAGTATATAAATGTAATAGAATATTATTGTGTCATTAGAAATGAGACATGATTTCACAGAATCTTGGGTAGAATGAACAAATGCAGAGTTAAGTGAGAAGAACTAAGAGAATGATTTATACAAAGACAACAGCATTGTTCAGGAAAGCAACTTTGAAAGACTTAAGAACTCTTAATCATTAGACCAAATGTATCTCCAGAGCCCCTATGATAAAACCTCCTGGAAGAGAAATGATAGACACAAAGTACAGAAAGAGATGTGGTTTTGAACATAGCCACTGTGAGGTTTCCTTTTCCTTGTCTAGGCCTATTTGATTTAAGTTGTTTTTTTTCTTTTTTCTTTCTTTTGATTAATGTTGAGGGGAGGATATTAATGTTAATGTTGGTTAATGTTGAGAGGATAACAATGTGATGTCAAAAAAGAGGGCTATTGTGACAGTTTTTAAAATGCACAGAAACAAGTTCAGAAAGAAGCAAAGAAAAGCAGTGCAGTTTTGAAATTTGTAGATTTCATTGTTTACTTTAAAAAAAACCCATGATATATGCAACCTCCCCCACCTCCCCCTCCAAGATTCAGAATATTTTGACAGAAGTTTAGGAAGGTTCAGGAAATACTCTCTGTGTTCATCCTTCATTTTCGAAGACCATGACATCAGAGAAATGATGACATGGCTTGCACTTGACTTTGTTTTGAGTGAGGGAGAGCTGTGCAGGATCACCAACTTCACTTTCTCCTCCTGAGCCATCTGGGTCCAGTGATCAGATATTCATCAGGATAACTGGAGATGGCCCCATTAGGATATACTAAATTCTGGTTCAAGGACACATCAAGCACACAGAACAGTATGGAAGGCCTGAATTACTGAAGATATGTAATATTAAAAGGTAGATGATGATGGAAATAAGTCAAGTCTATTGGAATCTGGGTGGAATCGAGCTTATCACATTTGGGTTCCAGAAAGACTGGTATTCCTCCAAACCTGTAAACCAGTCTGGTGGGCTTTTTTATAGGACTCTTATCTGGGTTGAGTAGGACTAGGCATTGGAGGAAGGGAGCTCTGAGTGGTGACTGGTCTTGATTCATGCTAGTGGGGGTGGGGAGGGAAAGCACTTGGGGAATTAGCTGCTAAATTGACAATCCAGTCCCCACTTGCCCAGTTACCATTGATCTCTTTCTGACAAGTTGACTTAGAACTTCTCATTTATCAGATTGGGGAGTACCCTTAAGTCATTACACATGATTTCATATAGAATTCTCTTTCTGTGTCTGTGGTATATGAAAATGTTCTTTTGTGTGTGTGTGTGTGTGTAAGTTTAATTTTTTTTTTTTATAAAAAAGAACAAAGTTTCTAGGGCCTTCTATTGCTTCTTAGATTAAAACCAGACACTTGTTTGACATTTAATGTTCTTCACAATCTAGTTCCAATCAAACATGTTACATATGAATTCTTTTTATACATTCAATGATCCAAATAAACTGGTCTTCTTGCTGTTTCTATATATGGATTTCCATCTCCTATCTTCATGCCTTTGCACAAGCTGTCCCCCATGCCTGGAATGCCCTCCTTCCTCACCTCTAAATATTAGAATCCCTAGCTTGCTCCAAAGATTGGCTCAAGTACCTGTTTTTTTATTAGGTGTTTCTTTATCATTGTGAGGCTAGTGCCTCCTCCCCTTGAAATCAATGTATGTTTTTGTGTGTGCATGTACACACACACACATGCTTAGTTGGAGTCATAAAGACACACTGAGTTCAAATTCTGATTGAGATCCTTTCGAGTTGTGTGGTTCTGTGAGGTCCATTTGACCTCTCTCAGCCTCAATTTCTTGATCTGTAAAATGAGGATAATCATAGCATTTACCTCACAGGGCTGACACAGTGAGATAATATAGGTAAATAGATTTGCAGACCTTAAAGCACTGTGTATTTATTGTTACGGGTATGCATTGTTTCCCCCAATAGATTGTAAACTTCATGACCACAGGAACTTTTTGTCTCTGTATCCCTGGTGATAAATGCTTATGAGTGGTTGACTGAAAGGGAGTGGGATAAGAAAAGGTTGAAAATGTTAGATTGTGAAGGATCTTAAATGTCAAGCTAAGGCGTTTATATTTTATGCTATAGGCAATAAGCAGCCACTGATGCTTCTCAAATAATAGACTGGCATAGTCAGACATGTGAAAGCACCTTTGAGAAGAGGAAGAAGGAGTAGTTGGAATATCGGTTCCTAGGATCATAGGACTGTAAATTTTCAGTCTGGAAGGTCATGTAATTTAACTTCCTCATTTTAGAATTGAGGAAACTGAGGCCTAGAAAGATTAAATCACTTGGCCAGAGTCATGCTGGGGAAAAATGGCAAAGCAGAAATTCAAACCCAAGCCCTTCCCTCCTTGAAGGTTTTTTTCTAAATAAATAAGTTCATTGTAAAATACAAGAAGTCTAAAGTCTGAAATCAACCTTCTTTCCAATTTAGTATGTAGGTTTTGATGATAGAGGAAGTGAGAGGAGATGGGAACCCACCGGTAGCATGAATTGTGAGGAGAGGAAGGACCCAAGAGATCTTTGTGATAGCAGAACCCGCAGGACTTGGAGCTCATTGGGTGTGAGAGAGGAGGAAGAGTCAAAGAGAACTCAGAGATTTTAAACCTGGGTAGCAGGGAGCGGGGTAGTGTCATCAGACATAGGAACATTGGGGGAAAGGATGCATTTTTTGTCAGAAATTGGATGGAAGCATGCTGCACATTTACAGAATTTCCTTCCCTGTAAATCTTTAATTATAAGAAAAATATTTAGTTGGGAAGATTTAAATATGGCATCACCCATGAGTACAGGGGAGGACTGGGTGATGTCCTAAAGTTTTTTCTAGTCCTAATATTTTGGAATACGAAGGAGCAGGGTTGGAATTAACAAGATAATTTATAAAGTGTTTTTTTTTTTTTTACTTGTGGAAGGGGAGAAGGGAAAGGTACTTTTGTGTTACAGAAATTTCAGTCTTTTTTTTCTGTTGTTTTTGTGATTTTGTGACTATTGTGTTTATCAATTATTATTAATTTTGTGATTATTAATTGTGGTTTTTCTATTCTTTCTACAGATAGAAGTTTTGATGGATAACATGCACAAACAAAGACAAATGCAGTATAAGAAAACTATGGAAGTGGGTAATCTTTTGTTTTTGTCTTTTAAAGATGAGTAGTCTTGATATGAGAGATAACTTGTTGTTGTAGAGACCTAGCCTTTGAGTCAGAAAGACCTGGGTTAATGTTCTACCTTTTATACATATTGACTGGGTGACCTTAAGAAAACACATAACCTTTCAATGCCCTGGCATCTGATTTTCTAAGACTCATAAATTAGAAAAGAGATATCTGCATGAGATTTATTTCCTGATGGGATGTCTGTACATCAATGAAATCACAAGTATAGTCACTCATCCCACCTCAAAATTATTGTTATGTTTTTTAAATCCTGTGACATGTCTAAAAATGTTTTCTTTTGAGCTTGTTTCCTATTTGAACTAAAATTTTAAAATTAGTAAAGGTATTCATATCCTTAGATATCAGATGTATCTGGTAAAAAGAGCTGGAGCTTGGCTTCTAGTCTTGATTTTGTTACTAGTTAGTCATGTGACCCTGGAAAAGTCACTGAGGTCTCTGGGCTTCCTTTTTTTCCTCTGTAGATGGAGGAGGTTGGACCCGATGACCTCTCAGTTCTGTTCCAGCCCTCAGCATCTGACCTTGTGTGTTTTTCATCCTTGATATCACAGATAGGGAGACACTAAAAATTGGCTAACACAAAAGATCTGGATATACCAGCATTGGGAGACGGAGGTTTCCATACAGAGGTTACAGATAGACAAGGGCAGAAGTAGGAGGGGACGTGTGTAGAATAGACATCCTGTCTCAAAGGAGACTTATGAGTCTAAGAGATGCATCTCCCCACAACCTACCCTCCCCACCCCCACCCTGTCCCAACTCAAAGTATTCGAACTACTGCGGGGTAGTTTAGATGATGGCTCAAAATATCTGAAGAAATCCACTTTGGTATATGACTTACCTGGATCCTCTTTACCTATTTCTTCTACCTCCAAATTTTATGAGTATATCTATACTGCTTCAGTTCATATAGCATATGCCTAGAAAGGCAATATTCAGAGTCTTCCAGGTTCAAAATTCCATGTTTCTGTGCCTACAGAGATCAGCTAGGCTTAGAATTATAAAATCTTAGAGTTGGAAGAGATCTTACAGGTGATCAAGTCCAACATCTCACTTGGTACAGGAATTTATTCCAGAATAATCTGGCCTCTATTTGAACATTTTTTTTTTAATTTCTGGGAGTTAATTGCCTTAAAAATAGCTCATTCTATCATTGGAGAGCTTTAGCTTTCAGGAAATTTTTCCTTACTGTTATTTAGTCAACATGCAATTTTATGTAACCCATACATTGATCCTACTTCTATCCTCTGAAGCAACAGAAAAGAAGCCTATCCTCTGTCTTTTGTATAACAAAAACATGGTGGGAAGTCTCAAAGAGGAAATAGAGGATTGATGATAGGAATAGCCTCCTAATAGGAGGAACTGTCCACAAGTGGCAAGGGCTACCAAGGGAACTTGTGGGTTGCCACTTCTCAGAAGTCTTCAAGTAGAGGCTACCAGGCATATTTACTGGGGATTCCTTTTTGGTATGGATTGGATGAGATGGTAACTAATGCCCTTTCTAGATCTCAGATTAGGTGACACTATGGCATCCCATCAGTACTTGAAGATGGTTTTCATGTGCAATCACTATACTGTAGGTTTTGCTTAACTGCTCTTCATTATAAGAAAAGGATCAATTATAGGGAGAGTGTTGAAGTTTTTTTCAGAAATGTCTGTGATATGTCTGTGATTCAAAGAAAAAGGGCATCTACAAGATGCCTAAATTTAAAATTATTGTAACTTTTAAAATAAAAGTCAATAGAAGCATTTTTGTGAGGTTAACAATCAGTAAATAGAAATCTACAGACACATCTGGAATGATTTATAATCATGCAGTTTTTTAATTTACTGCTTTCTACTTACCTGTTTATTTTAAAATGTTCTCTTCTTCTTATGCTCTTGTTCATATATGTGAGTAGATGTATTTGCATTGAAAGTAAAAATAAAAACCATATTTTTAAGAGTAGAAAAGAGGAAGCTTTTCATGATCGCACAAGCTTTTTTTATTCTAGGCCAAACACCCATGAGTCATTCATCTGTCCCTTAAATATCTCAGTTTTTATGCTCTTCACTGTCTAGATTATTCTTCTCTGGACATGGCCAGGTTTTCCTAGTAATCTTCTTAAAATGTAATCTCCATAGCTGGATGCAGTCTGCCATATGTGGTCTGACCAGTTACATTCTACTGTGGAACCTTTATTTCCATTGATAAGGATGATGTATTTCTAACAATGGAATAGAAGGCAAAATTCACTTTTTAATAGCTCTTTTGTACTCATGTTAAGGCTTGTGTTTGACTAAAATCCCCAGATCTTTTTCACATTAACTGCTGCTCAACTAGGTCTCCATTTATGTACCTGGGAACTTATTTTTTTCAACCTAAATGTAAAACTTTATGTTGATCCCTAATTCATTTTAATATTGCAAATCTGGCCCATTGTTCTAACCCACTGCAAACCTTTAAAATATTGATTGTGTCTCTTAATATATCAGTTAACCCTCACAATTTTGGAGAAGTTAAGGAATGGGGGGATTATTCCATGACATACAAGACATTGGGAGAGTTCTGGTCCTAACCATGACCAATTAAGGTGATGTCTATAAAAAGTGCTTAGCAAAGTATTTAGTATACAGCAGGCACTTGACAATACTTCTTTCATTCCAACGATATATCCAACAAATGGGATGTTATTATGCCTTCCACATATTGGAAAAGCATGTTTTCTTGTTGTACATCTACGATCTTGACAAAAAAAGATGTTGGAGCAGAGAGGACTGAGAGCTCTGTAGCATACAACTAAAGACCTCCCTCTAATTGAGATGGATAATTATCAGTAATATTTGTGTTAGAAGTTCTTCTAACATGAAAAGATTATATTCATTTTGGAGAATTTAAAGTTCTTTGGCTCCCAGCCCCCCACTCAGAAAACTGAGAAGATCATCTGACATCATCTCATATGCTGACATCAACTTTCTTAGAAAAATATAACTTACAAAAGGAAAATTTAGTTGAAAGGATGCTACGATCCCTGTATACACAGCCAGCACATCAGATGCCTTTTCCTAGAACCTTCAATATTTTGAAGATCCCAATGTTACACTCAGCTTGTTACTATGGGACTAATCAACCTGGTCATCTGCCTCCTTGATTGTTTTTTTTTAATGGTAGGGTGCCTTTTTGTGCAAAGTATGTGCAAATATTTTCTGCTGGCTGTCAATGGGACCATGTAGATACTCTGGAGGCTGTCCTGTAATTGGTAGATGAACTGGAAGTGCTGAGAACCTTTTAAAAGAGAAGACAACCTCTGACTGGAGTCCCTTGTCAAGAAGGCAGAGAATAACTGTGCATCTTCTGTACAAAGTTAGGGAACACTGTAATAACTCACATTATATAGTACTTTAAGGTTTGCAAAGTTCTTTCCTTACAACAGCCCTGAGAGTTGGGTTGTTAGTATGATCATCCTCAGTATATAGATCATGAAACCAATTCCCCAAAGAAGTTAAGTGATCTATTTGTGGTCAGATAGCTAATTAGCATCTGATTCAAATGTAGGTCTTGTAAATTCAACTCCATTACTCTTTCCATTATATCATATCAGTTCTGGTGCACTGTGGGTAATACACTGAAAGCCAGCCTGCCTGTACCCCACCATTCATCTTTCCATTCACTTCGTTATCCTCTAATTAGTGATTATTCTGAGATCATGGTATTTTATACAAATGTATAGCATCACTGAGAGAATATTGGGGTTAAACATATTCACTACCATTAGAATGGTAGTCAGGAGAAATGATAAACTTAAGGATATAAAGAAATATGAACAAATTTATATGAAGTGATAAAAGTGATGAAAGCAAAAGTCAAAACAACGATATACAAAATGACAACAACATTCATCAAATTCATCATAATGATGAACAGCAATGAAATCTGGAAAAGTACTCAGGGAGGAAAAGGAATTCAGAAGGAGACACAGAAATGGAACGATTTTGTTATTTATCTTATTATTTGACTTAGTGGATCAAACGCTAGGCTTAAGGGCCAGAAGGCCTGAATTTCAATCTTGCCTCTATTTGATCTTTCTTTCTCAATTTTCTCATCTGTAAAACAAGTGTAATGATAGCACCTACCTCACAGCAGAGTTATAAAGACCAAATGAAATATGGAAAATACTTTGTAAACCTTAAAGTGGCACATGTATGCTAGCAATTATTATTAAAGTTAATATGTAAATTAAAATCAAATCATAAGTAAATTTTCATGATTTTATATAAAACCCTTTTTAAAAACCCTATTCTTGTTTGTACATCCAAATACATGATAATCAGTAAGTTTACAGCACATGGTTTCATCAAAAGCAAGACATGTCAAACTAAGCTTATTTCCTTTTATGGCAGAATAACCAGATGCATCTATTAAGGGTATGAAGTAGATAAAAGAATGTTTCCATTTCAGCACAGCATTTGACAAAGTATTTCATATGTCTTGCCTATAGCAAGTTAGGTACTAGATGATAGGACAGTTAGGCATATTTGAAGCTATTGAATGACCATACCTAAAGAATACTCATTAACAAGCTGATGCTACTCAGATGGAAGCCTGAGGGATCTCTTTGACCCTAAGCTGTTGAAAATTTTTACCAATGACTTAGATTAAGTTACAATTGAAATGCCTGTCAAAATTGCAGACATCATGAAGCTTGGAAAATTAGATAGAGAGATGACAGGATTTGTTTGCTTTTTTTGTTTTTAAATATCTCAGTAGATAGTTTTTTGGACTGAATCTAATAAGATGAAATTTATTGGACATAAATAAAGACATCTATGCTCAGGTCAATATCCTATGCTTGAAAAATATAGAATGAAGAAAGTGCAGTTGGATAACAGTACCTGTGAAAAAGACCTAGGTGTTTTAGTGACAATGCAAGCTTTTTTGAACGGTAGATTCTTTTGACATTTTTTTACATCACCTAGATTTCCCCTGTATCCCTCTTCTCCCAAAAAGCCTCCTCTCTCCTTAGTAATGAAGAATTTATTTTTTTAAAAAAAAGGAAGCAAAGAAGTAAAAACTCAACAAAACCAATCGCTTTATAAAACACCCTGACATCATATGAAATATTTCACTCCTGTGGACCCCTCAATTCCTGAAAAGGATTGTAATGAGGCATCTTCTCATCTCTTTTTTGAAGGCATGTTCTTTATAACTTTGTACCATTAACTGTCAAATATTTTGTGCCTGCTATTTTTTTTTATTTACCTTGTAGTTATTGAGTAAATTGTTTTCTTGGTTCTGCTTACTTTGCTTTTCAACAGTTCATGTCTTTTCATGTTTCTCTGTATTCATTATATCATTATTTCTTATGGTACAGTACTATTCTACAACATTCATGAACCACAATTTGTTGAGTCATTCCTCAATCTAAGACCATCTACTTTGTTTTTAAGTTCTTTGCTAGTACAAAAAAAGTGCTGCTATAAATATTTTGGTGTACCCTGAACATTTCTTCTTGTCAGTGACTTTGTATATATGCCTAGCAGTGGAATCTAGTAGTTAAAAGATCTGGGCATTTTAGCCACTCTATTTGCATAATTCCAAATTGCTATTCAGAATCGTTATACTAATGCACACCACTAGCAACAATGCATTAATGTGCCTATCTTTCCACAACCCCTCCAGCATTGACAATTCTCATTTCATATCATTTTTGTCAATTGGCAGAGTATAAGGTGAAACTTCAGGGCTGTTTTGATTTGCTTTTCTCTAATCTTAGAGTTTTGTGGCATTCCTTCATATAGTTATCAGTATTTTGCAATTCTTCATTTGAAAACTGTATATTCATATCGTTTGACCATTTATACGCTGGGAAATGTTTTTGTAAATTATATTTACATTTATATTGTGTATTTCAGTCTTAAATATTTCTGTTAGTAGTCTCCATATCTTGGATACCAAACTCTTATCAGAGATATTCAATATAAAGACCTTTTTCCTAGTTACCTGCTTCCCTTCCTATCCTACATGAATTAATTTTATTTGTACAGAAGGTTTTCAATTGTATATAATCAAATTTCCCATATTATCTTTTATAATTGCATCTATTCCTTGTTTGATTAAGAATTCCTCTCCTACCTATAGCAATGAAAGGTATATGATGAGCTTCTCTTCTAATGTTTTTATTTAATATTCAGATCTCATATCCATTTTGGATTTGCTGTAGAATATGGGGTAAGATGTTAGCCTTAAGTCTAATTTTTGCCAGACTGTATCCCAATTTTCTCAGCAGTTTTTATCAAATAGTGACTCCTTCTCTAGGTAATTTATGCTTTTTGGTTTCTTGAATATGGGAATATCGAGTTCCATTGTTTG